>VZTO01025846.1:145876-156031 GCA_013400615.1 Syrrhaptes paradoxus
CACGGGCGGTGCTGACGGGGTCCCGCAGGGCCGAGCACCGGCGGGAGGCGGCGCGGTTCTGGCGGGAGAACCGGGAGGAGGCGGCGCAGCGGGAGCGGCTGCAGGTGCCGCCCGAGGAGTACGATCGGCTGGCGCGGGCGCTGGAGCGGGCGGTGGAGGAGCACCGGCGGCGGGAGGAGGAGCAGATCCAGCAGGTACCGCGGGCACCCCCCCGGGACCCCCCGCACCCCTTCCCCCGCCTGACCCCCGCCTCTCCCCGCAGATGGCGGCCGGCATCCGGGAGGCCGAGCGGCGGCAGCGGGAGACGGTGCGGGCGGCGATGGAGGTGGGTGAGACGGGTCCTGCCCCGGGGGCGGGCGGGGGGCTCTGCACAGTAGCAGAAATATTTTTATTTTTTTCCTGAATCACACTCAGCTTCAAGCAGAGACGGAGCTGTGCACGGGACCCTCTGTCTGCAGCCCCCCAGCAGGACCCGGCAGGTGAGAACCACAGCTGTTGGCGTGTACCCCGCTTACAGCACCAGCCTGCACCCCAGCAGCGGCTCTTCGCACCTGCTGCTGCCGCCAGATCCTTCAGATCCTTTACATCATCACCAGGATCTTTCAGATCCTTTACAAACTTTTCCCTAGACCTCCGTAAGCACAATATCCACAGAACGAACACTTTCCCTTCCCCACCCCTGCAGGGAAGCATTAACAGCCACGAACAGTGAGCACAGCAATAACACCCAAGCGTTTAACATTATCCTTCCCCAAGAACATTTTTCCATCTTACTGCAAAAATCTCCAAACACAAACTCAGCTCCAGTAACCTCTGGACAATCGTTGCGTGCCCGGCTTCAGCAGTCGCTCACCTCTGGGGCTGCCTCTGTTCCAGGGGGTCCCCTCGTGACGTGGAGCAGCCCGGCCCCAGCGGGATGCAGACGGGACCTGACTTCACCTGGATGGAGCCAGGGCCAGCTCTGACCTTCATTGGCCACCAGGTAGGGGTGACCCCCTCACAAGGGTGATTTAAATTGAACTGCAGGTTACACGCAGCACATCTAAGGGGCTGCGAGCTCTGCTGCTGAAAAAGGCAGCGCTGCGGATTCAGGCTAACAACGAGCTGAGAGTTTCAGTCATCCCCTGTAATTAACACTAAAAAAAGAAAGAAAAAGAAAAGAAAAAGAAAGTGGCAAAGAGCCTCCCTCTGTGTCCGAACACAACTTGTACTGGAAGGGGACACACACGGTGCCATTCTGTTCGGGAGGTTCTTAAAAGCAGCAGTTTCTCATGAGTGTTTTGTGTCTCTGTTAACAGGACGCTGAAGGGAAAGGGAACGTTCACACAGGTAATTGTGCTGCTCTGTGGCTCGTGTGGTTACTACCCTGCTGACAACTCTCAGCTTGTTTTTCTTCCAAAGCCCAAATTTTCCTTTTCCTCTGCTGCTTCCTTGGCAGGCGAGCTGCAGGGACAGGGGGTAAGGGGGACGCTTGTCCCTGTCTCGAGCTCAGGATAACTTCAGTGGATAAACACATTTTCCCCGTGACTTCTAGGAGCAAAACCTCCGTGGCTAACAGAGGAAGAGGAAGAGGGTGGAAGTAAACAAGAAATTGGCCCTTCATACGAGGAGTTTCTCAGACAAAGTGAGCGGGTCGTGTCCCTTTCAGTTAACCTCACCTTCGCTTTACCACGCTAAAGAACCAAAAGCTAACAGACTGGAAAACTTCTGCTTAACAAAACTGGTTTTTTTCAGAGGAGAAGCAGAAGCTGAAAAAGCTCCCAGCAGAGCGCGTGGGTGCCAACTTTGACCATACCTCTCAGACGGGCGACGGCTGGCTCCCCTCCTTTGGGCGGGTCTGGAACCACGGCAGGCGGTGGCAGTCCAGGTGGGCTTCAGGGCGGCACAGAGCCATGCCGAGGAGAGCGTGTGGCTTCCTTCCGTGCACGCCGCTCACAGAGCAGGCTCTGGGGAGATGTCTCGCTGCACGAAGGAGTTCTGCCACGCAGGACTCGGTCCAGGGAGCATCGCTCTCATCCTGGAGCCGTGCACGCGTGGCTTGTCACAGCCGCAGAGGCGAAGGCGTCTGCCTTGCTGAGCTTGGCTCCCCTCGCAGACCTGCGTACTGGCGCTTGTCCTGCTGGCACCTTTTAATACGCTAGAAACCTGTGTCAGCTAGCGGGAGACTGCTACAGCTCACTGAGACAACAGAAAAAATACGTGTAGCACAGGCTGCCGTGTTAGACAGGGCAGCGCTCGTTACCTCTTTCTAAAGGCTGCTGCATTCTGACTTCTGCACTCTTTCAGGCATCAGTTCAGAACTGAATCAGGGGAAAAGAAGAAAAAAAGGTGATGAGGAGCACTGAAGAAACCAAGCTCTGACTGTTGTGGAAAGGCGGCCTGTGGGTAGCTGCAGCTTGGTCAGCGCTGCTGCTGCCGCCAAGTTCAGCACTCCTGGTTCTGTTACGTACACCCACATGGGTCTGGTCCCCTGGAAGGCAGCGTAATACAGAGCTGAGCAGTGACCACAAGCTGCTTTGCCAGCAGCAGTCGCAGCAGATCCACTCCCCTGTAATGGACGTGCAGCGTCCATCTGGGCAGATTTCCGAAGCCTTAAGGCACGTAAAAGGCAGATGAGGGTCTCCTGCCTGTGCCGTACCCTCAGAGAGCCTGGCTTACACAGCACGTGCTGCCCGTGTCCCACGTGGACACGTAGTGTGACATCTCAGGAAAGAAATAAACTTTTTAATTTTAAAAGTTACCTGTGTTGTTTGACCAACTGAAACTCATTTCAGGTGCAGGGACCACGTGGGGGGCAACTGATGCCAGGTGCCTGATATTTTCATTCTAATTAATATTGCTTTCACTCATTCTGCCTCACCTAAAGGAGAACTAATTGGTCCTCAGTCAGAAAAGGAGACCTTAAAGACCTTGGCTGTGGGCAGTTCTTACTTTTAAATGAAAATACTTACAGCCTGATTTAGAGTTGCTTATCTGTACGGACACTGACCTGACAGACGCTGCTTGTTTAGAGGGAATTTAAATAAATAATCACAATATCCCACCAGCACCTTCCCTATCTCCAGCGCAAGAAGTGGCCTTTGATTTTTCTCCCATTAGACCCGAGTACAGTTTACCATCACTGGCTGCTGTAGGTCCCGCCAAAGTCCCTTCTCTTTTTGCAATATAAAAGCACGTTCATCGTACATACACCGTATAAATACAGAAACAGGCCGGGAGAAGACAACCACGACCTGTACCAGACTCCACTCCCAATAATGTGTCAATAATGAAACGTACACATTCTTGAAAAAGCAAGAAAAATTATTTCAATAATTTTATTGTGTGCATCTACATATGACACATTGTTGACGAGGTCACTGGAGAACCTGCAAGGCAAGAAGTCCCAGATCAGACAACCAGGTCCAAGCAAGCCAGCACAAAGCAAAGAGCCCGAGAGCTCTGCTCCAGCACAAAAGCTTTGTCACAGCACGCAGGACACACGCCCCGCAGCACCGAGGAGAGCACATGCAGCTTTCCTCATTTGACGGGCAACAGAGACAAAACAGCAAATCACTCTAATTCTGGAGAACCCATGTTTCCAGTAACACTACCCCAGAAATCGCTCTGAATACCAGCAACATCCTCAGAAACATCTGGAGAAAGAGCCACTCCAAACCCACGTGGGAGCTGTGCGTGATGAGGTGTGTCACCGTGCGGTAGCTCCCGACAAAGCACAACCCCGCTCCTGCACAGAGCCCCTCGTCTCACCTCCCTACGCGTCCTCCCCTGCAGCAGGCGCGTCTCCGCCTTTTGTGTTCCTGGTGTAAATCACCTGGGCTCGGTGCTTGGACACCAGTTTGATCAAACCTGTGGAAAAAGGAAATGATGTGAGTGTGCACATACTGGAGGGTGCTGGGCATGTTGTGCTCCCTTCTGAAGCAACAGACTGGACAACGTGTGACAGGAAATCCCAGGGTGACCCATGCTATGCATGCCAACACAACGCTTTTGTCTGGGTCTGGCAGTGGTTATGTCACAACCCGCCCTTGCAGCGGCGTTTTCTCAGCACAGCAGCACCACTGAACACAGCAGAGCCGCTGCTCCTTCCTTCGGAGCACTTTTGAAATGCAAACTAAGGCACTGGCTCACCATAACCATACTAATTTGCTTATTTCACACACAGCACAAAATTTTACAGGTGAGCAAGGAGAAGAAAAAACATCCAGTTCAAGCTACTTGCTGTTTTTGCAGAGTTTTGAGGGCTTACCTTTACTGAGCAGCTCCTGGAGGGCAGCCCTAGCCAGGGAGCCTCGAATCTTCAGTCTCTCCGAGACAACCGCGGGTGTGATGAGCTTGTAGTTGGGCACTTCTTTGCACAGTTTGTCATAAGTGGCTTTGTCAAACAGGACGAGGTTGTTCAACTTGTCTCTCACTTTCCCTTTGGACCACTTCTACTTGAAAAGAGGGAAAAACACCCACTAAGCCACCTTCTAAGCAATAACAAAAGATCCAGCTTTAGCATGGCCTAAAACTACCCTGTTCCACGTGTCACATCCCAGACAGCCTGATGAGATGCACGAGGTGACCGTCCTAAACATCTATGTTGCAGATAACACCTACCCTACCTCCGAAAAAAAAAAAAGGCGTTCAGCTCCTCAGATTTCACACCCCAACCTGCAACTCTCAGCCAGGGGAAGTGTTCACTCCTAACTCTAACCCTACGGCCCTCACCCCGCCCAGCCCCGTGCCAGGCCCACCCGGCCGCCGGGCCCGGTGCGAGCCCCGCTGTCCCCGCCGGAAGGCCCCGGGGGCACGGAGGCCGCCTGGGCAGGCACAGCGCGGGCTCCATCGGCTCCTACCTTCTTCTTGGCTTTGCCGCCGGACTTGTTCACCGGGTCCTTGTCCTTTTTGGCGGACTTGCCCGCATCCTTCTTCTTCTTGTCGTCCTTGGGCGGCTGTGGGGTGGGGGGAGAAGAACGGGCCGGTCAGCGGCGGGAGCGGGGCCGGCCCCCAGGCGCTCCTCAGGGTCCCCGCACCCTCGGGGAGCCGCTCCCGTCCCCCGCCGGCCCCTCTCACCCCCCCAGGCCCCGCCGCGGCCCCACACTCACCATCCTGCGGCGGCGGCTGCTGCTCCCCCAAGATGTCGGCGCAGAAAGGAAGCGGCGGCCGCGAGGCGCGGGGAAACCCCGTGCTGCGGGGAGCGGCTTCCGGGGCACGGCGTGAGGCCACTTCCGGGGCACGGCGCGGCGCCACTTCCGGTGCGGGCGGCGCCATGGCGATCTTCAGCGTGTACGTGGTGAACAAGGCGGGCGGCCTCATCTACCAGCTCGACCACTACGCGCCCCGCGCCGACACCGAGAAGACCTTCAGCTTCCCGCTCGACCTCGTCCTGCGCCCGCACGATGAGCGCGTCGTCGTCGCCTTCGGGCAGCGCGATGGCATCCGCGGTGAGGCTGGGCCGGGCCTGGGGGAACCGGGGACACCGGGGGGAGGCGCTGGAGGGAGCCGGGGGACACCGGAGGGAAACGGGGGATACCGGAGGGAACCAGGGGACAGCAGGGAGGCCCGAGGTGGACCAGGGGACGCCGGAGAGAACCGGGTGACACCGTAGGGGGGAAACCGGAGGGACCCGGTGGACACCGGAGGGGGGGACACAGGATAGGCCCGAAGAGGAGTGGGGGACACTGGAGGGAACCGGGGAATACATAGGAGGGAACAGGGGGACACCAGGGAGACCCGAGGCGGACCAGGGGACACAGGAGGGAACAGAGGGACACCAGGGAGGCCCGAGGGGGACCAGGAGACACCGGAGGGAACCGGGGGACACCGGGGAGGCCCGAGGTGCGCTGGGGACACCGGAGGGAACCGGGGCATACTGGATGGGGGACACAGGAGATGCCCGAGGTGTGCCAGGGGACACGGGAGGGAACCGGGGGACACCGGGGAGGCCCGAGGTGCGCTGGGGACACCGGAGGGAACCGGGGGACACCGAAGGGGGGGGACACAGGAGGGAACAGGGGGACACCAGGGAGACCCGAGGCGGACCAGGGGACACAGGAGGGAACAGAGGGACACCAGGGAGGCGCGAGGTGGGGGGGGGAGACTGGAGGGAACCGGGGGACACTGGAGGGACCCGGGGGACACCGGAGGAGGGACACAGGAGGGAGCGGGGACACCAGGGAGGCCCGAGGCGGGCTGGGAACACCAGAGGGAACTGGGGGACACCGAAGGGGGGGACACAGGAGAGAGCAGGGGGACACCAGGGAGACCCGAGGCGGACCAGGGGACACAGGAGGGACGGGGGAGAGACCGGGGAGGCCCGAGGTGGGCTGGGGACACCGGAGGGACCCGGGCGACAGCAGTCTGACTGACATCGCGCTGTCCCCGCAGTGGGTCACGCCGTGCTGGCCATCAACGGCGCGGAGGTGAACGGGCGGCTGACAGCGGACGGGAAGGACGTGCTGGAGTTCCTGAGCAACCCCGCCAACTACCCGGTGTCCATCCGCTTCGGCCGCCACCGGCTCTCCTCCAACGAGAAGCTGATGCTGGCCTCCATGTTCCACTCGTGAGCTGGGGCCGGACGGGAGCGGACAGGGTCGGCGGGGGCCAGGGTGGCGGAGGTCCTGAGGGCTGTCTCCCTGCAGGCTGTTCGCCATCGGGTCGCAGCTGTCCCCTGAGGTGGGCAGCTCCGGGATCGAGATGCTGGAGACCGACACCTTCAAGCTGCACTGCTTCCAGACACTGACAGGTACCGTCAGCGCCGCGTGGCTTGGCGGGGGGGCTGTCACGGAGCTCGGCCTTCCTCATGCCTCTGTCGTCGTGGCTCCAGGGATCAAATTCATGGTTCTGGCTGACCCGAGGCAGGCGGGGATAGACGCCCTTCTCCGCAAGATCTACGAGATTTACTCCGACTACGCTCTGAAGAATCCTTTCTACTCCCTGGAGATGCCCATCCGGTAAGGAGGAAGCCGGCTGTTTGCCCGCGCAGTCACAAACGGTGACAGCCTGGCAGTGAAGTGACAGAGCAGAGCCAGGGGCTGCGGGAGGGGGAGGGCACAGCACAGGGCTGCAGGGACAGGACGCTGACCTGCGCTTTTTCCAGTGCCGCTCTGGGGGGAAGCGGGAGGTGCTCCTTGGTGCAGTCGCTGCTGTCTTTAACCTAACACTCGAGCCCACAGAAGCTGCTTTAGTCGTTCGTACGTAACAGCCAAGCCGACGCTTGAGAGCAGCCAGCTGCAATCTCGTGACTTACAGAATCTCTCCTTGAACGATGCGGAGCCAAAGGATGTGGTGATCCCAGCTTTGTTAGCCTGTTCCGCAGGCAAACTCATCGCCTTCTGCTTCTCTGTTCCAGATGCGAGTTGTTTGATCAGAACTTGAAACTTGCTCTGGAGGTGGCAGAGAAAGCCGGACCCTTTGGACCCGGATCGTAGGAAAAGCCTCGCCTGTCGCACGGACTCCTTCCCCTGAAGGGCCGGGCCCCTCTCTGCCCCACTGGCCTCTCCCGGAGCTCTCTTCTCCACAGCAGAGACTGTGTAACCCAAAACCAACTTCATTACCCTCCAAGAAAACCTTTTATCCCCTTTATGTGAAATTTACCTTAAACAGACCCACTGTACCGTTGACATGGGGCTGCAGAGGTTTTTTTTCTGCTGTTGCGGCTCCGCTGCCCTTGAGTGGAGAAGGAAAGACAAGGTGCGAGTCTGTGGCCTCCCGCAGTTGCTGGTTTTCTTTCGGTCCATCCCTGTACATATGTATTTTTCCTGTATAGCTCTAACTTATGGCTTTGCAGAGGGTTTCTGCGTCGAAGAAATAAACATTCCTTACAGGGGCGGACAGCTGGTCTTTTTTTTCCTGGTGGGAGGGTAAATTTGCACGAGAGGATAAGTGGGTGGGGGTGGTTCTGCTCGCACCCTTCTCCACAAGACAACCAGAGCCTGGGTGACACTGCTCCATTTTTATTTCACCGATAGTAGATCATATAATTAAGTACAAAATGTAATTAACTTCCATTGTTTTCATTAAAGCTAGCTACCTACTCTTGCAACCAAGCTGTTGAGCAGAGTCCCTGAGTGCAGGTTCTTCATGAGTTGAACCTGCCTCTTCCAGGACCCCAAAGCAACAAATCCTTCCAGGGAAAACCAAGAATATTCCACAAAATCCCAGTAAAAACCTGAGTCCACTCATTGCAGAGTGCTGGGCCTGGCTGCTCGCGGCTGCCAGCGGGGCTGTGCCAAGGCCAGCTCTCGGAGGTAGCCCGAGGCTACTGCAGCTGCGAGAGACGCCGCTCTCGGCCAAAAATATCCTGGACTGTGCATCTTGTACTGGAAAAGTACAAACCGGCGCTAGAAATCCTGACTGCCGTTAACCCCAGCTGCAGGAAGCGAGGGCCGGCGCAGCTGCCGGGGCAGTTTTCCCGGGTGATTTGCAGAGCGCTCGCTACCAGCTGACTTGGTAGCAGCTGCCTCCCGTGGAAATGATTAACGCTGCGCACAGAAATCGCACCGGGCAGGGTCTGCTCAACAGAATGAGCTTCTCTAAATGCTCCCTGAAGTGCCAAGAATTTCTTGGAAACGTGCCGATGTCGAAGTGCTGCAGAGAGCCCCGCCGCAGCGTTCTGCTCACCCGGAGCAAAACATCGCTGCTCACGGCTAATCCCGGGTAAAGCTCCAGCGACGCTGCTCTCAAACCAGCCGGGAGGCTGAACCGTAATCATCGTCATTCACCGCTGCGGGGCCGAGAGCACGCCGGGAGCTCACGCCGAGGTCAACCGAGATGGGAGGAAGAAACGCGGCGAAGGCTCGCTTCACCCTGGACAATGAGGCCGGACAGACAGTTAACAGCTGAGATGAACGGTAAGGATTAAACCAAACGTGGCAGCACCCGGAGTCGGTCATTTCAGAGTATTTTTAGTGGGGAAGCTGCGGCTGCGAAGCCCGCTGGCTTCACCAACAGTGCAGGAAAATCATTGCGAATGTAAACTATCTGAATTATCACATCTCGAGGGAAAAAGTGGTCGGTAGCAGGAACCTTGTGCCCTCCGGCACGTGACGGCGGATGAGGAATTGAGACATTTGGTTGCAGCAATAGGTAAACTCACTCCTAGGCCAGTTAAACACAAACCCAGCGTCGTTCACGGCGGCGGGGGAGCATCCTTTCCGCCCAGCAGCTTCTCCTCAGTCAGCCTTCCTGGGAACGCGGCCCATCTTGGTGCGGATGTTCCTCAGGAAGAAGAAAGCCACGGTGCTGGCGGTGCAGGTCATCTCGGCCACCCAGAAGGCGGTGGCCCAGCTGTAGTGCTTGGCGATGGTACTGAAGGGCAGGCCGGCCAGGAAACCCCCCACTGGAAGGAAAAACAAACAGGAAACCGGCAACGCTGAAGCGTCTCCGTTTTATCTGCCAATATTGTTTTGTATAAAAAATTCCTCAGGCCTGGTGTGAACTTACGGCACAAGGGAAAAACCTCTGGAAGCATCCCTGAGGCTTCCAGACACACGGTCCCTGCTCCGTAGGTGACCTCCCACCATCAGGAACGTGGTCCTCGGGAGCTAGACCACGCTGCACCCCGAACACACGCAGGTTCTGCTCAGTTTTTTGGGGAAACAGGCGCTACTCACCGTTGGCCATGAGGGCCACGATGGCGTGGGAGGTGCCGCACAGGTTGGCAGGGGCGCTTTCGTTGGCGATAACCCCGAAGAGGGCGATGGGCCCGTAGGAGGAGAAGCCAAACACAGCTCCCAGCGTGAGGATCCACAGCTGTCGAAACAAGTTATGATCAGAAACAGGATCCGGGCATCTTCCCGCTGCCAGTCTGCAGCTGCTGACAAAGCTCAGATCGTAGGCGCAGCACGAGGGGTTTGACATTTTCGGGCTGACAGCAGTGCTCCAGGGACCAGCGGCACCTCCAGCACGAGCTCTCCTCCCTCCTGCGGCTCTGCGCCCCGCGCTGCGTACACACAACGTGCCGCTTCGCAACAACGGAGCAGAGCGTCAAAGAGAGATGGGCAACGAGCCCGTGAAACCACAGGAGAGCTGCTCATCGAGACACTTCAAAACGGTCCCGGAGACACCAGCTAAAAGCTTTTCTTGTTTTAGCTGCAAGCGATCGGTCAGAGCGTCTTTATTTGCGAGAAGCCACTAATAGCCTCTACGTTACTGAACAAACACAGAAAC
>VZTO01025847.1:0-34119 GCA_013400615.1 Syrrhaptes paradoxus
CGTGCACTTGGCATAATCACAGCCCCTGATAGTCTTTGAGCCACTTTGGAAATCTGAGCAACTTAACCAGTATCATGATGAATTCATACAGTTGCAAAAAACACCTCTAGAACTTGTAACCTAATGGTTGCACCCTTCACATTTCCTCTTTCTGCCTTTCTGGTTGGAAGCAATGGATGTAGGAGCACATGCTGACTTTGAATCTCACATTGACCCAGGCTCTCTCATAGCTGTGATTATCAGCTGGGAAGCAGGACATTACTGCTGGTTGTTTGTGTTCCCTTCATTGTGAAGGTGGCGAAAATGCACTCTCAGAAAGGTTTTTCTCCCTCTCTTCCTTACCACTTCTCTCTCTCCCTCTCCTTTAACATGTTACAAAGAAATTATATATCTGACTACAGCAAAAAAATTCATGATTGCTCATGTCAACAAAAGGGATAGTGTGTACTTTATATAGATCATTAGTAACCACCGAAGCTGTTAAAAAAAGACATCATTAATTCTCTAATATCGTGTCATACAGTGAAGGCACTGTAAAATGTAAATAATCAGAAGATCTTTGCAAATTAAATCCTGTTCATACGTTTTAGAATCTGCTATACATATCCAAGGGTCTTGACATGTACTCATTTTCTGGGGACTAACATTTGAATTTGTTAATTTTCATGACAGTAAAAATCGCATAATATCCACAAAGAACAAGGAAGGGAGATAAAGGTACAGTGAAATGCTTTAATTACTGTTAAGCTAACCTTGGGAGAAGTAAGAAATGTCAGTGTTCTCTGTGCACCACAGAGATGAGACTCAGTTTAGTCTCCAGAACCAGAAACAAGCAATTATGATTTGTTTCTTTGGAACAGGGAAAAATGGGCCTTCTTCCATCAGCACCTGTGAAACTTGAGCTGATACTGAATCTCACTGACACTCATAGTGGTAAAAGTCCTGATCCTAGATCCATAGAAATCAATAATGGGATTGATTCAGGTACTACCTGTAAGCTTGCATGATTGTAAAAGTTATGTCAGTTCCCAAAGGAAGATTTCTTAATCATAAACCACAAACATTGAATAGGTGATGATGTAATAGAACACCAATAATTTTTGCCTGTGCATAGAGATTGCTTTTAATATCAGTGAACCTTAATCTTGCTTGCCTTCTTTTCTTTTCTTAAATACTCCTTTCTTTGTGTAACAATGACTAGACAAAAAAAGAAAAAAAGTGACAGCATTGCTTTAAGATAGTTGGATTTAGCTCACATTTAACCAGCTTACTTTTCTGCTTTGATACATAATTTTATTCTAGCAATCTTATTTTCATTAGTTGCATTCAAAGTACCTTTGACTGGACTGGGCTGTTGAGTCTTTCTGAGAACGTTATTATTTAATTTTATCATCATAATTGGAACCTAATCATTACTATAAAACCCAAGAAGGTGTACATCAGCTCTTGGCTGTTGTGCACTCAAAATCATTTTCATAACAGGCTATGTAGAGATCTTTGTCATATTCTTTCTACTGATGCTGTAGCAATTTTCATTATCTGCATTTTACGTTGCAGTGGCATAAGGCTTGTTTTACACAGTGTTAGAACAGCAGGATACTAGTAAATAGCAGGGGGAAAGGTAACAGTGGGACAGGAATGCCTTGTTGGCTTCAGTGGTCAAAAATTGTTCAGTATCAAGCAGAAATATGTCCGTTGCTAGACAGTAGCTGATGCCTTAATCTCACTGCCATTCAGGTATGTTCAGTTCTATGCTGTTAGGGTAATAAATAATTGCTATTCAAGTGACATTTTGAACTCATGTATCAAGGCACTTTCTGAAAATTGTCATTCATATCCATTCACATCCCTAGTGTCTACTGCTGCATGTGGGATCTTACAATTACAGGTGCAGAATCACCATCTGAACCTGAGGAACTATTCACTGCTTAGTAATTATTATTTCTTTGGCAGTTTTAACAAATTCTTTCTCAACATCTCTATAAATAATTTGTAAGACATTGAATAGAACAGTAAAAGCTAAATTGCATTTTAGTCTGCAATAAAACTGTTGCTAGTCACTAGAAACATTAGTCTATGAAATTCTAATATGCCACATAAAATTAGTGTTAATTTTAAAGAGTTTAAACCATTACAAACTACTCAAACTGTTTAATCTGTAGACTGCTGTCAGCAGGGAAATGGTTGTAATCTTGACTGGAACCCTCCAGATAGGGTGGTTTAAAAAATTCAGAAGTCTACCCCATCATTAGAGAAGAGAATCTTATGTCTGGGAAAAGGGAAATAATATGAAAGCTGAAATAAGATTTGACTGTCACTATGCTCTGGCAAGAGTTTGAATAAAGTTGGCTAGGCAAGCAGAACATAACCGTGACTGTCAACTTCTACACAGAAGCAGACCTAAAATTTGTTGTCTGAAATAGATGCTAAATTTGCTTTACTATCTGGACTTTCTTAGAAATGGTGGTTTTCAGATGGGGTTAGGTATTGTATGGGGGAGAGGTACTGGGCCAGTTGTGCTGCTTTAGACAAGGAACATGGAGAGTTCTAAAGCTGGAAATATTCTACATGGGCTGTGTAAATACCTAAAGACAAATAGAGAGGTACTGTAGATCTTAATGAAGCAAGAAGACTGATTGATACTCTGGCTTTCCGAAGAGGTCCAAACTAGAATGAGCACAGAAGAGGAAGAAGAAAAGTAAATAAATGAATATTTATACATGCAAACAAACAAAACCACAGAAAACACTTTTCACTGAAAACAACCTTTTCTCATCAGGTATAAGTTGTTTTAATGAATTACAAAATGTGGTTATAGTCACAGTAAGGAAGCAAGGAAGTTGTTTTTGACATCTCTGTTTCTTTAATCTTGTCTATTTCAGCAATAAAATATAACTGTCTGCTTTCTGTTCCCCTCCCCCTGCTGACTAAGTGTGCCAAGATTAGAAAGAACTCTAGTCTGTACTAGCTTCTTTGTCACCCCAAAAATGGTTAATTTAAATTACAGTTGCAGTGCCCTTCCAAGAAAATAAAACTTGTTTCATATCCTATTTCAAAATTCCAAGATTAAACTGAGAACACCTTGCTAATCTTTCATTTGCAAGTCAATCAACATGATAAAAAATGGAAGATATAATGATTACAATATATTGCCTCCATTCATCTCCACTCCTGAATCTGAATTCAGCCTTACCTTAATAACTACCATGTGGGACCTGATTTACATGCTTTTTTCACAAGCATAACTTCCACATTAACCACCAGAAATAATAGACGGATAGTCAAACAACAGTAAGAAATGGTTGGGCTTTTTTATGGCAAGTAACATAATGTCACAATAATTCTGTTGTAACTTTGTGGAGATATTATCATTTCTGCAATTTCTGACTTAAAAAATACAAAACCTTTTCTAAATAATAACAGCAAATAACTTATGGAAGTTTTTAGTGCAGCCTGTATAGGCCTGCTTCTGCTAGCAGGTCCACATGCACAGATCAACAAGGCCACTATTTTAAGCAGGCCACCCAGTAGAAATTAAAAAAAAAAAATCAGATGATGTTTTATTGTAAAGTCCTAGGACAGTAATTCAGTTGACTCCTGTTTATAACACACTACTGGCTAGAATGTAAGACTTAAGAATATCCATAAAGAGAGGGCAAAACATGAATTTAATTGCAGGAGAGGAAGGCATATTATGCTGGATTTGTCCAAATCCATGAAGGCATAGCTCCAAGCCAATGCTAAAATAACATTAGACCTTAAGAAAGTCACAAAAGTTATTTTAAGTAAGTGTGTTAAAGGTAGTCTCAAGAATCTAAGTTGAGAATGAAAGTTCGTTTGAAAATCTCTGGAGAAATGTATTGCAGTACAATTTGTCCAGAATGTTTTTGTTAACTGACTCTGGTGTAAAATGTGAATTCCTTTTATTTTTGTTAAATTCTCTTTTGCTTGAGGAAATTATTAAAAAGTACCTCACAGATGTTGTGTACCATCAATTTCCAGGGCATCAAATATGCAGATATATACTATATGTATGTGTTATATATTTACAGTTAATATATATACAAGTGTATATGTATAATATGTACATTAGTTGCGTGCACATACACAACATATATATAATATTTGATGAAATATTTTGAAAACTAGAAAAGAATTTGTCAATGTAAAATTTAAAAATACAGGCTTTGATTGTTTGCATAATATGTTTTTTTTTCACAGTCGACACAACTGGAACAGCAGTGAACTTGAAGTCCAGACATTATAAGACAGTTTAATTTAGGGAACTTCTTGTTTTAATATTTTAAGTTGTTAGTATTACTGTGGTAACGCCTTGTCTCTGACTTCATTAGGGTGATGCTACATAAACACAGTTAAAAAATACCCAACAGAAGAGCTGGTCATCATCCTTCTCCCTTAGAGCCTGTAAATATGTTTCCTCTGTTGTATAGCTGCTGTTTTTCAGGCATCACATCAGAAATTTTTTCAGACATCACACTTTTTGTCTAACACCTCTGCATCACCTAGTTTGTGTGAATGAGACTTTCAACGCTAACATACTAAGAACTCTAGTCTTCTAAAGACAAACATATTAACTAAATCTAATTATTATTACTTTTTATTAATAGCTCCACTGACTGATCATGGAAATCTACAGAACTGGGACTGTGGATTTCAAGTTTATGAGTAGCTTCAGCTCTGCAGTGCAGCACTTAGCCCAGTGATGCATAGTCCTTCTAAAGGACTCTAAGCAGGAGAATGTGTTAACTCACAACATAAAACATAATCTTCATTTTGGTATATATGTCATAAGATCTTCAGTCTACTAGGATACAGATACCTGAAAGTAAAATGCTTACACAATTAATTTTCTTCTGATTTCATACTTTGACTAGTGCTCTACAGTAATATAATATAGTACAGATATTCAAAGTAATTTTACACTGTGTTCTATCATGCACAGTAAATTAAAATATTCCATTAACTAAACAAATTTGTGGTGCCATAAATCAAAGCACACTAAGTAAATCACAGTTAGTGAAAACAGAATTATAATTCCATCACAGTGATTAAGCAGAGACTAGAAATAGTAAGATTTGTCATATTTAATGGGCAGAGTATGATCATGAAAAACAGGTTTGGGGTTCAGGTTTTTTTGAGCCTATTTTCTTTTCTGCGTTGCATGTATAGTGGTTTTTTACAATGTTCATGTTACTTCAAGGCATCATCAAAATTAAAGACTGTTATAAGTCTGTATTTTTGCAGATTTATAAGAAAGCAGGTTATTGTACAATGTTGAAAACAGAAAACAGTGTAATATAATAATATTCAGGTCACGGAAATGAAAGAAGACTGCTGTTAAGCAAGTGATGTTTACGTTGAGTATGTTCTCCCCATACTCCAATCAGGACCTACTTTGTGTTCTATGAAACAAATGTAACACAATAGGCAGGAGAGAGAACACACTGTACAATAAATGTATGAAACAAAACAGTATCCCATGTGGTACTTCCTTATGTTTGTTTAAATTCATGGAGATGACAGCTAGCTGCACTTGACTGAACAGCATACTGATGTGACTTGCAGAACCATTTTAGGCCACTGTACAGATGTGTCTATCAAAGATGTGTTAGTAATGGAGAACTCATTCAAATGAACCAGACAAGCTGAAGTTGCAATTGGACTACCGGACAGTATTCTTATTCACTGGAGTATTTTTAATGTAATTTAAATTAGGATGTTTAAATGGGCAAATGGACTAAACATGGAGTTCTTACTCTAATTTTTTGTCACTTTCTTCTGTACAAATATTTTCTCCCATAGAGGACTAAGGAATACTGGAAGATTGAGGTATGCCTATTGCAATGCAAAAGCCTGTATTATGACATGTTGATGTATTAAATTACGACATCCAATGTTTTTGTTCTCAAACTTGCTAAAACAAAACAGAGGAAATCTGTTTACTTGGCAGATTGGCTTCAGTCAGTCTCAGGAGTCAGATGTTCAAATTTTGGTTTGAAATGTTCAGAAAGACAATACCTGAAAGGTTTCTGAGTTGTCCAATTGAAATCTACTTCAGCTAAGTATTTTGTCATGATCTTAAATTTTAGATACTTTTAAGTTGCCACAAGTTCTGATGACATTAGCCATGTCTATCTGTTTAAAATCATTAGATATGTGATTGAAAATCTTCTGAAATTATTTAGGGCTGAATCTCCTCATTATTTTCTGTATTTCCTTCATATTCTATTTGTCTCATATATGTAAGCTGCTAGCATAGCTGGAGAATGTCCAGTCTTTTTTTTTTTTGTTTAAAAGCTGTTTTCACTAGCTTAGAATTGTGCCACATTTTAATTATTAAAATTAAACTGTTCATGGTTAGGTACCAGATTATAGAAAATTATATTTAGTCAATAAATCTTATCAATTTTTAGTGCAGAATTAAGGGAAGCAACTTGCTTTTTATACATTTCTCTTAACATTTAGTTAATAAATCTAAATATCATTAAGATTAAGATGTGAAATTTGGCATATGGAGATGAAGTTGCCTTTAGGTAGCTCCCCTCTGTGAAAAATTTGTTGACATTTGTAAATTATAAGACTTTTAATACTCTGTTTGCAAATGCCCATTGGAAATTTGCCCTGGCTACACAGTTGAATTCTCAAAAAAAAAAAAAAAACAACAAAAAAAAACAAACCAACAACAAAGCTATGAAAACATCTTTCTGACTTCCAGTTCCAATGTGTGAGCACCGTTTCTTTTAGGTGACTAACCTTTCTTCCCTGTAGGGCAGGAATTAAGTGAACTTCTCCTCTCCCAAGATCTAATGTTGCCAGCCAGGAGCAACTGACATCAGGTGCAGGAATGCAGACATGGAAATCACTCTCCTAAGAAATTTTCAAAAGCTTTTGCCTGGTTTATAGCCACATGAGCAAAAAAAAGAAAAACGGCTGGCTGGGATACAAAAGGGTGATGAGCTGGCCTCGACATGTTAGTGGCAAAAGGATCTGGGACACTACGAGGAAATCAGAGAACGTATTTTATGAAGAAAAACTGGTGAACATGGAAACAAAAGTCTAGCTAACTCCACAAAATCACATAATCACAAAATTGCTGAAGCTTGAAAGCAACTCTAGAGATCATCCAAGAATTATATCATCTTTATATGAACATTGTAATAATATATAATTTTCATATAATCCATTATAATCTTAATGACTTTTTGCTAGATTTGCTCCAGGATGTCCACATCTTCCTTTTACTGGGGAGACCAGACTTGGGCACAGCACCCAGGTATGTCTTACTAGTGTTGAGCAGAGGGCAATGATCATCTCCCTTGACCTTCTGGCAACACTGCCTAATGCAGCCCAGGAAGCTATTGGCCTTATTTACTACAAGGATGCTTTTCTGCATCGTGGTCAGCTTGGTATCCATCAGGATACCTCCTCATACTTTTCTGATAATCTGCATTCCCCCCCGTCTATACTGGTGCCGGGGTTAATTCCTTGCCATGTGCAGGAAAAAGGCTGCTACAGAAACAAGGACTCACAAAAATTAGCATTACCTTGCCTTCAGGAAACAGCTGCAAGATTTACTGACAATCCTCTGCATATGACTGAGTGACAACGAAGGTGTTAATCCAGCATCTCTAACAGTGATAGCTATTTTTTTTAAATAAATTAAAAAATATCATATTTCCTTGAAATACAGTTATTACAGAACCTTAAAATTACCATATATAAAATCCAAACTTTTTTCCTGATTCAATTGAAATATACAAGTTTGAAACCATAAGTGATTTGCTAACAAAAAAGGTGTAAACATAACACTCTCAAAGTTTTTACCTAATTTCTCTGCCATTAGCTGAGTTGAAAGTTAAGCCCCATTGGTTCCTCTGCTCCCTCATTTTCTAAATGTTATGTCCACTCCCTGTTCACATTCCCCAGTGTGTTTTTGCCCTGGCAGCCTCTTCAACCTTCATAGTTGAGTTGCTATTTACAAGAAAGTTGGAATTAAAAGGAAAAACACAAGGAAAGTTGTCTGTCATTGTCAAATATAGACCTCTGTATGATTTAGAGAAAGTGACTAGATAGTGTAATACTCAAATTGCAAAAGTGTGGTCACAAGTCAAGAAGCCATGGCATTCATCCCTGCCACCATTCAAATTGTTCCACATCCTCATTTTCCATGTGGCATTAAAAAAAAAAGAAAAAAAGAAAAAAAAAGAAATAATTGAGTGATAAATTGTGAATATCCTTTACAGTCAATGCTTAAAGGAAAGTTTCTTAAGGTTTTTGCAAATGAGTCTTGCAACTGCAAGCAGTGACAGAGTTGCTACGGGAGAGCTAGTGCATTATCACTTAGCCATTATGAAATCCATTAGCAATCCATTGCTCATCTTCTATCAGATATCACTTTTGGAACACACATGATTAGAATAAGAGTCTAAGAGTCTAATCTAAGAATCAAAGTTAATATAATAAATAAAGACACCTCAAAAAAAAAGTGATGTTTCTTCGATCTTGTTTAGATCTTCTTGGGAAGCAACACAGACAGTTGTATTTGGTATAGGTGGCAAGGTTTTGGCAGTGTAATGGTGGCTTCAGGGATAGCCTCTGTAAGAAGGGACCAGGAGCTGCCCCTGTATTGGTTAATGCCAGCTCCAAAGTGGACCCACCAGTGGCCAAAGCAGAACCCATCAGCAACTTTTGTGACATCTCTGTGATAACATATTTAATAAAGGATAAAAATTATTCCATGGCAGTTGTGAGAGAGAGGAGTGAGAAAAAATGGAAACAACCATGCAGACTTGAAGGTCCGTTAAAAAGTAGGAAGAGGAGGTGCTCCAGGTGATGAAGCAGAGATTCCCCTGCAGCCCACGGTGAAGATTGTGGTGTAGCACACTCCATGGAGGACCAAGCTGGAGAGGATATCAATACTGCAGTCCACAGAGGATCCAACGTCACAGAAGGTGGATGTGCCCTGAAGGAATCTGCAGAATATGGAGATCCCATGCAGGCTGGCTCCTGGCAAAAGCTGCAGCCCATGGAGAGGAGCCTGTGTGGAAGCAGGTTTTCTGGCAGAAACTGGGGCCCATGGGGCATCCACACTGGAGCAGTCTGTTCTGAAGGGAGCAGCCTGTGGAAAGTACCCATGCTGGAGAATTTCTTGAAGAACCGCAACCTATGGGAAGGATGCACACTGGAATATTTTGTGAAGGATTTTATCCCAAGGGAGGGACCCCACACTGAAGCAGGCGACAGCATGAGGAAGTGTCAGAAAAAAAATGTGGACAGATCCCAACCCCCATTTCCCAGTTCCCCTGTTCTTGAGGTGGGGAGAGAGGCAGAGAAGTCTGGAATGAAGTTGAGCCCTGAAGAAAGAAAGAGTAGAGGGAAGGTGGTTTTAGTTCTGTCTTTGCTTCTCACTATCCTGCTGTATTTTTAATTGGCAATAAATTAAATTCATTTCTTTCAAGCAGAGTCTGTTTTGCCTGTGATGGTAGTTCGTGAGTGATCTCCCTATCCTTATCTGGAACCACGAGTTCTTTCATCTTTCTTCCCACATCCTGCTGAGGAGGGGGGAGTGAGAGAGTGGCTTGGTGGGCATTCAGCAGGCAGACAAGGTTAAATACCAAGAAGAGCTGATGTTTAAACAATATATCTCAGCTTCATATACTAGAAGTGCTCACTGACAAAACTTACGCTGCTAAACATAGTTTCCACTGTCTTTTCTATCATTTTCACATTGTTTTCTCATCTGTACAAACTTTGTAGTTGTTGTATTTTGTTTTGTTTTGTTTTTTTCCCAGAGTGCTCAAAGTGCATTATTTTGCATTCTATATCACAATATATTGCTACCAATAATAGCCATTTTGGAATCAAACCTTGCTTGGATTATCCATCTATAGGTGGTGATGATAATGTCAGAATTTTAAAAGAAGACGGAACACCTTTTTTTTCAACCAAACTGACTCAGTTGGATTAGCAGTTTTTTACAGGCCCTAGTGTGGTCCCTAGTGAATTTCTATTTTAAAAAAACCTCAAAAAATAAACCACAAAATTAAACAAAAAACAACCGTCAAAACCCCCTTTAATATTATATATAAATTAAATAGAAGAGTTTGGGTTATAAGCATTCTCATAAAACAATCAACTTTCATCTTAGAATTATTGCACTGCATGGCCTTATTGTTGCACAGAGGATCTGTCTATGCTTGCAAGCAGTTTATAGGAAAGCACTTTAAAAATATGAGCAAGAGAGACAGTTTTTGAAACTTTGCTGTAGTATAATCCTGTGTGCAACTGAAATAGCTGCACAGAATAATTTGCCAAAAAAGCACATAATAGGTCAGAATGAAGGTGCATGACCTGGGAGGAGAGAAGTTTCTCTTAATCTGCATGGAGAGACTAGTACTTTAACTTTGTTTTGGTTATGCAAAGTAAACATCTGGGAAGTGTTTATGATCACAACCCCTTGGACAAATCTGAGAAACAGATCACTCAGTCACAAATCAGACTGAGTGGCAGTTAGATTTCCAGACAAAGAAACAGCATATTTATTTTTATTCTGTTTGGGAACTGAAGCTTTTGCTGATTAAAAGTAAGTGAGAACACATTAAGTATTATACCTACTATTTATAATCATTTTCTCTCTCTAATAGAAATAATCCTACAAAGTTCCAATTACCTTACAACTGTGTGATGAATGTACTCCTCTTGTTAGAACTAACTGAACTTTGGTCCAGGCAGGTGCTCAAGTGGCCTAACTGAAGTTAATCCTATTGTTTGAGGTGATCAGTGAGAACACAACACCTAAACAATAACAAAAAAATGGTTTGGCTGGAGTCTGGACTGATAAGTGGCTCAAACTACGTCAACAGAGCAGAAAATCTGACTACAAATCAACCACTTTGCACTATAAATATCTGCAGTCGTTAGGATCCATTGAGCTCTCCCTCCATAGCAGAGACACCTCTCAAGGTTACCCCTCAATGCTGAGAGATCCCTTACCTGACTTCAGACACTGATGTGTTGGTAAGTGTGATTTTTTTGCGTGCCTGTAACATTTAAGATAGGTATAGTAAGCTTATGCGATGTCCTTTGTCTCTCATACTGACTTTAAGTGTAGTACATAGTAGAGTATTGACCACCACTCCATCTGTATTTATTAAATATTTTACATACCTAGGTTTACTGATTAGAACTCAATAAAGTACTGGCTCAGATCTGCTCAACTGATATCTGACTTGTATCCTGTGACACAGCGTGTGCTAAAAGACCAGCTGTTGTAACCACCGATATGACTTCTACAGTAGCAATGTTGAAAATATAGAGAAGCAACCTGCTCCCCAAGACTTGCTCAAATTTAGATCCTATTTGAAACTGAATTCTGTATGTTGGCATGTGCTATGCTGATACTGATACAATTTTGAGAAATTGCATGCAAAATGATTTGGGAGGGTTGGGGAGACAAGTCACTAGACACGTGTTAAAAGGAAATTGGTTTGCAGATAGTACTATCTGATCTGCAATTGAAAACAATGTTCCTACAGGGAGAGCAAAGATGGAAGGAGGTTCCCTAGCTGAATTTGAAAATGGAATGGCTGGGGGTGACAGCATTGATACTGTAAGTGTCATGTGAAGTATCCTACACATCCTCCCTACTTAACCAGGTGAAATGTTCAAATAATAAACAGAACTTCCTTTAATATATGGAATTGGTTCTAGATGTAATTTTATAAGTAGGTCATATATTATGAAAATTACCCCCTTCACCTGCAGGGTACAGAAATCTCTCATTTGTTTTAAAGATCAGTAGCATACTTTCTTTTGAAAAGTGCTGTTGTTTCTTTCTTAAATATTTTCGCATCTTTTTTTGCCTTGTTACGACATTCAGTGCTCATCTATATAAATACATGACAGAAATTAAGAGAATATGATTTGCAGCAAGATTCTAGCAGTTCATATTGTATCTCACTGTTTTTATGGCTGTTACACTTAATTTTATAAATGTACACCTTTTTCTTTAAACTGCTTTTTGTCCTTTGGGAAGAGGAAAAATGTGATAGGCACTGTCTGTGGCTTAAAATAACTCAGAACCATATTTTAAAATTTTCTATCCATGTTGACCATTACCAGATGCTTGAATTAGGCTATCATTCTCCATTGCATTCTTCTATTTGTTTTTATAATTGTCATTTATATGCTAAGAATATTATCCAAAAAAACCACAAGGTTCTGGGCTTTGTCAAAGAAAATCTTGCAGTCATTTTTCATTAACCTGAATTTCCATAAAACACTTATGTACTGTTTATACCAGAGAGAACAGATCCCTTCCCTTACCTTCCCTTCCCATCCCTTCCCAGGGGTCAAGGTCTGTGTGTCCGCAGAGGCAGTGGCTGCAGCCAGGGCGGGTGCCTGTGCCACTGTGTATCAGCAGTGATTGTGCAGCCTGACCAGATGGGAGAGGGGCCAGTGGCCCAGGACCAGGCTGTGGGTGCCTCTGAGGGGGAGGCACATGCAGGGGTGGCTCCCAAAGGGACCAGGAGTCTAAGCCCAGTGCTGGAGGTACCGTGGGGATGGCAGTCGACTGCGAGACCTGCTAGTGGGTGTGTGGGTGTCCGTGGGTGTGTGCATGTGTGTGAGACAGGAGGTTCCAGGGGAAGTTCCTGGACAGACTGCATGTCTAACCTCAGCTGCTGGGGAATTCACACTCGTGTGTGTGTGTATACGTATGTTTTTGTTTAAGGGGCTCTGTACCAGTGGCAAGGAGATTTGTTATGCCACCCTTTAAGGCTTAAGATGGATAATAACAGTTTAATCATCAATGGAAAAATAATTGCTAAAGCTGGTGAAGCAGCAAAATAAAACCGTTATCTTCCTCTACTACCTTCAAAACATTAAATATCAGGGGGTAGTAACTTGGAAACAAAACAAGTAGATCACTGATAACAACTTCCCAGGAACTCAAAGGGAAAATGAAGTACTGTCATGTTCTTTCTGCCTCCCTTCTCATCTTCTGCCTTTCTTGTCCTCATCGTCACTTTCTTCCCCACAGCCCAAGTCTTCTTTAGTGTAGTTTGCACAAAATACAGCTTTGACCTTCAGAGACACACAATGACAATTTGAAAAATGTATCCATTTTGTCCAAATGAAGTATCTGATCACAAAATCCTTAGTGAAGCAAAACTCTGATTGAAATCAGTGAGTCAGAGGAGTGGAGTGACCATTGAAATCAATGCAACCTTGTTTTGGCACGGGCTATGGAGCCACAGTTAGATTTTCCGCACCTATCCCACTAACAACCCACCTTTTTCAGATTGCAAAATAAATTACTCCTGTCCACAATAATGCTTCCGCAATGCCGTGTTCAGGAGGGACCTGCACCGCAGCACAAATTGAAATAAGAATAAAAGCCAGAATGGCCACCAGCCTGGAAAAATTGAGAAAATTTTATAGGTAAGAAAATTGTTAATTTCTCTTGTAACTCTCATGATAAGACAGCAATATTTCTTGAGTACTATTCAAAGTAACGTAAATTATGTATACTGACCATTCCTTTTTTGATTGCAATATTGATGACTATAACCAGAGAGCAAAGCAACTGTAAAGATTTGTGTCCTTTTCCTTCCCCACATTATACCAGTACTACTCTCACTTGATTACTCCTACAGAATGGTTCAGAGATACAGCAGCAATCTCTGAGATGTTTTCTCTGTTATATGCAATTTAATCTGTTAGTGCTAGACAGGAGTGTTTCAATTTGAAAAGTGTTTAACAAAAAAAAACCCACCCAATAGATTTGTTAAAGTGAGAATCCAGTTTTCTTGTTTTAAGAGTGGCAGGGCCAGGCACAAAAGCAACCAAAAGAAAGAGCTGAAGCTTTGTTTCTCTCTGCAGAACAGGATTTTAATTTCAGGAAGAATTTGGTCTGTGATTGAGTGGCAATTAAATTCAATAAGATCTGCTGGGCTTGAGTTAAAAAAAAGTTTTAATTAATTACACAAACAACTGATGGTCCTGTCAAATTGGCAAGTAGGTTCATTGATCTTAAAGTTAAGCTGAAAACAAATGAAGAATCGACGAAATAATAGACATACTACAATGGAAAGGCCATTAAAGATAGGTAATAATTGTGAAAGGACAGCAGATACTGTAAAAAAAGGAAAGATTTCTCTATGGTCATGGTCAGAAGAACGCTGTATTAAAAGAAAAAGATACTTGCATGCACAGTCTGAGGAAGTCAGCCCCTTCTCTGTGCCTGGTAAGATGGTGGAAAAGATTTCCCTGGAAGACATGTCAAGGCGTATGGATGACAATGAGGTGATCAGAGACAGCCAGTATGGCTTCACAAAGGGCAAACTGTGCCTGACTAGTAGGTGGCCTTCTATGAAGGAATGACTGCATCAGTGGATAAGGAAAGAGCAAACTAATGTAACCTATCGATGTTTGCAAGGCCTTTGACATGGTCCCACACAATATCCTTGTCTCTGAGATGGCAAGACATAGTTTTGTTGAATGGATTGTTAGATGGATAAGGAATTGCCTGAATGGTCACATCCAAAGTGTTGCAGCCAAGAGCTCAATGTCTAAATAGAGATTAGTAACAAGTGATGTCCCTCACGGGCACACCTTACTGGGATCAGTACTATTCTATATCTTTATTAATGACATAGTGGGATTGAGTGCACCCTCAGCAGCTTTGCAGAAGACACCAAACTGAGTGGTGCTTGAGGGGAGGGATGCCATCCAGAGGGGCTTTGACAGGATGAGGAGTGGGCCCATGAGAACTTTGTGAAGGTCGGCAAGGTCAAATACAAGGTACTGCACCTGGTTTGGGGCAGTAGCCTATAGAAGTACAGACTGGGAGGTGAACAGATTCAGAGCAGCACTGTGGAGAAGGACAGGGGGCATCAGTAGATGAAAAATGGAACATGAGCCGGCAACGTGTGCTCATGGCCCAGAAGGCCTTGTATCCTGGGATGCATAAAAAGATGTATGGCCAGCAGATAGAAGGAGATAATTCTGCTCCTGTACTTCACTCTTGTGAGACCCCACCTGAAGTACTGCATCCAGCTCTGGAGTTCTCAGTGCAAGGAAGACCTGGAGCTGCTAAAGCAGCTCTAGAGGCTGGCCATGAAAATGATCAGCAGGCTGGAACAGCTGTCCTATGAAGACAGGCTGTGGGAGATGGGGTTGTTCAGCCTCAAGAACAGAAGGCTCCAGGGAAACTTTATTGCAGCAGCTTCTAAGAAAGGTGGAGAGAGACTAGGGCCTGTAGTGACATGACAAGGGGCAATGGTTTTAAACTAAAAAATATTAGATTTAAATTGGACCCAAGGAGGAAACCTTTTGATATAAGGATAGTGAAATACTGGAACAGTATCCCCAGAGAAGTTGTGGATGCTCCATCATTGGAAGTGTTCAAGGTACAGTTGGACAGGGCTTTAAGCAAGCTGATCTAGTGAAAGATGTCCCTACACATGACAGTGGGTTATACCAGATGAACTTTAAAGATTTCTTCCAACCCAAACCATTCTATGATTCCACGGTTCTACAATATTATGTTTTTATGTTACATACAGCATACTGAAACTTTAATATTTTCATAACTGAAGGTTCTAGTAAACATAAGGAAGATACACAAAAAGCAAAATAAAACAAAACACTGATATCACTGTATTTCAATTTAATCCTGTTTATGGCACTTACATGCTAGCTGATTTCATTCAAGTAAAGAAAGACCACAGCTTGCTTCTTAAACTTTTGAATTCTTCCTGAAAAGAAACCTCTCCCCAAAGAAAACTAGTGTTATGGAGTCCTTTATTTGCCTAAATGGAGTTGGTTTTGACCATTTTTGGTTTTTTTTAAGTGACTCTTTGTAATGTCAGATACAGTTTCTTCTACTGCTTGAGATTATGAAACACATTGTTGACTAGAATGTGCAGAAAATAAAACTTAAAAATAATTAAAATATTAATTTTTCATCTTCTAGTGCATAGATTACCGCAATCTTAAAACCATGAGACTACATTGCACATAATGTGTTTTATGCCCACGATGCTAGGCAGTTGCAAAAATAATACAATTATCACAGCATCACAGGAAAATTCAGGCTGGTAGGGACTGGGAGAGGTTTCCAGCCCCTCTCAGAGCAGGCTCAGTGGTGGGCTCTGGTGGGTGTGCTCAGGCTTAACTCCAGCAGGGTGTGAAACTTCCAGGTCAGAGGTGGCACAGCCTCCCTCGGCCCTGGCTCCATCTCTGGGCTGTCCACATGGAGAAAAGGGGTTTTTTTTATGCCCAGCCTAAGCCTCTCATATTTCAACTTGTGCCAGTGCCTCTCACCCTCCCACCATGCACTGCTGTGAAGAACCTGGCTGCATCTTCTCCATCCTCTCCTATCCCTTCCTGTCAGTGTCGGGGATGCTGTTGGGTACTTCTAATGCCATCCTGCCTCCTGGTTGAACTAGCCTTGGTCCCACAGCCTCTCCTCAGAGGACAAGGGCTTCAACAGGACCTTCTCAGTGGCCTCCCCTAAACCCACCCCAGATTGACAAAGTTTATGGATATTGCATATATTGTGTATCTTCTGTATATACTAAATGTCTCCCAAGTTTTTCAGGTTTCTTCAAATGAAACATGCTATTTCTTAAAACAGATTGTCTTTCTAAGCCCAATGAACATAAGACCTGAGAAAGTGCCCAACAGTGTTAATATGCTACTCAAAATGAGCAAGCAATAAGTACCTTTGCAAAAGGTTTGCTTAGGCCCTGCTTTAGGTGGTTGGTTGTTCTCGGCTAAGTGCTGTTTAAAGTGACGTTATAATCTACAGTAAACTTGGGTAAGATGCAGAAAAAAGGCCCAGGATCTTAAAATAAAAACTTCATAAGAATTCATTTTCACAGAGCTATAAGAAACCCAGCTTCACTAGTCAAAACTATTTGGGATCAAATGGAATATTTAGTTTCACCTGAAACTCATGTGGATGCATTTTTAGGAGCTTTTCTTTAAAGATTAAATGTAGCTTAAACTAAAAAATCTTTGGATGAAATATCTAGAGTTTTCACTTGATTACAAACTCAATTTTTGTAGTGAAAATTGTTTGTCTGAAAAAGTGTTTGCAACACTACTGTGCATTTCCTAGTGCTAACATTTTATGAACTTTAATTTCTGTGATTTCTGTTATTTAAATATCTTTTAAGAGTAACACTACTTATATTATGAAACACTCACTGTTAAGATTTCATTTAAATGCAATATCAGTAAAAGGTCTGATGGAAAGTTAAACTTCCTCTGACAGCTATTTAAAGGTTTTTTCTCTTCCCACAGAAAAACTACAATTCAAGATCCTTGGATAGGAAGACACTTCAGTATACCTTTGAGCATGAAAGTATTCCTAGTGACTTGAAGATGAGTGTTAGTTTCTCCCTCAAAGAGACAAAGGGACTTAAATTACTTTCTTAGTTCAGAGTCTAAATGAGGCTACTTAAACTTGTTCTATCAGATGGCAAAAAATAAATTATTTTTTATTTGCAAAATATTTTCTCAAGTACTGTGGGCAGAAGCCAGTAAAAAAAAAAAAATCATGTCTCCAAATAACTTCTTCTTTCATAAGAATCCTAAATTGCAGTGTAGCACATTGGAGACATTAAGTTTACTGTAAATAAACAAACTTTGCACCAGTATTATTGATTTCTGACTCTTCTAGTCAGAAAGAGATAAAGTGAGGCACTCTGTTAAAAATTATAAACACAGTGCTTTACAACCTAGCAATTTTAAAGAAAAAAAAATTCATATCTGTTAACAGAAATTGTATTAGACTTATCTCTCATAGTTAACTAGCAGTTTATATTTAAAGGTTTATAACTGTAGTTTCATGGACCATAGACAAAATAGCCTTTGTTTTTTTTTTAAAATTTATCTTATTAAATGAAGGTAAAAGTAGCTGTCCTGGTTTCTTTCATCTCCTCTTGATCTTTGAGGAATACTTTATATGAAGGTGATCACATTATGCTAAATTATATGGATTCTTGTATGGTGCCTCTTGAATTATGTGGTGCATGTTTATGATTTTTAATAAATAATTTATATTCCATCCATTCATCCAGAAACTTCCTTCCTATTTTACTGGTAAAGAATGGATTGGAGGAGAAGAAACTACCTTTAATATATTCACTTGTGAAAAAAAAAAAAAAAAAAAAAAAGAAAAAAAAAGAAGGGATTAGCAAAAATTAAAAATTGCAAAAGTGTTTGAAAGAAAAACTGTATAGGTTAAAGAAATAAATAGCTCTCTTTATTTCCTCTGAATCCCTTTCTTTTCTTTGTATTTAGTGAGATATGCAAGAGTTAATACAGAAAAGCAGCAAACTACATGATCACTGTTTTGATTTCCTTTGACAGAAAAGTTGACGGCTTTCTACTTTCCAGTGTATATCAAACATTCTGAGTGTATGTGTCTGCAGTGAGACGCTTAAATCAAAAAGAAATGCATATACACAGTTGTCTACCTCTACATCTTAAAGCTAATTACTATGGAAACTAAACTGGCATTTTCATAGAGAGACTTTCTAAGGATGAGAATTACAAGGGTTGTTGAAGCAGAGCATTGATTGTTCCTGATTTTCACGGAAGAAACTTGTTCCAAATGTGGGAAGCAGTCAAATAGGAGAAACAAAACTGGAGAGGAATAGACAGTAAAACAGTGCATGAATTGAGAGGAAGAAGCTGAAACTAAGACAAAGAAGAAAGCCTGTTTTAGGACTTTGAGGAGAAAATAAAAGTTTTGAAGCTGATACTCATGTGTATTCATATTGAAATGATGAAATCCATCTACTTACCTAATTAAAGTGTTGGAAGGACAAAAGATGAAAAGACTAATAGCAAGGCTGAAAAAAGAAAAAAAAAAAAGGGAAGTTTCAGTTTCTTAGAAAATAATTTGAAACTTTCAGTACAAAGCACTTAGTATGCCAGCACACATGTTCATCTTCGTATCTTTTTGTGAATCCAATCTCAGTGAAAAATAAAACATGAAAAGCCTTTAATCCAGAGTTACATAGGAAAGGTTCTTTGTTTATTGAATATGAAGTTAACTATACTTTTTTGACATCTACTAAGCAGTAACTGAAAACTCTCTTTAAAACAAACAAACAAACAAACAAGCAAACAAAAAAAAAAACAATCTGTTTACTAAAATATGTGTATAAAACTTTACTCAGAAGCAATATAAAAAATCAAGCACAATGAATTTCCTGCATTTGCTACCAGTCTGCACTGATGGGAAGAGCAAGAGCCCTGAGGTCTTGCAGGAATCTATGTTTACAGTCTAGATTTGTGCAGCACTACTGTGAAATAATTAAGCCACCTTCAAATGGAAGTCCTAACTGAGACAGGTGTTAGCACAGTGGGTGCTGAGGAGAACAGAGGGAATGTTGGACGCTGTAAAAAGACAAATACTTTACAACTCAAATTATGAGCGGACTACTACGGGCCTCTCTACAGCTGAGCAAGGCTGATGCCAGCCATTGATTTAATGCTTGCACACACCAACTCTGACTAATTCAAAGACGCAAAGTTATTTTTAATACATTCTGTTCTTTCTATTAAAGTAGCAAGTGCTCCCTGGAAGTCTGAAAGAATGTTAAGTATTGTGGTTATATTTTAGCTTATCTGCAACAATTGGAGGACAGATTTTCTAACAGAACAGATGTTACACACAAGTCCTTTGATTTATGAAGCCATTGACATAATTACAAAATTGATTAAGTGAGGATTTGTCCATAATACACTAAGTCATGAAAATAGATTATTTCATTCATTGGTTTTTGGGGTTTTTTTTAGCTAGGGTCCTGGTTTTTGGAATCAAAGATTCTTCTGTTTGTCAGCCTGTTAAACATTTTCTTAAGAATATCTGTGGATAAATTTGATTTTCAAATAAGAAGAGACTGATAGTACTGGCAGGATTTATGTTTTATTTTGCTTTCCTGTCCAAAGTATTTCTATTCTTATTAGAGGCCCCACCTTCCCCCCAGTTACGAGATAGTATTCTGCTGGTAGATGGAGTCTATATATAACTAAAGTACTTTCTGGGAATGTGAGTAGGACGAAATAGAGGGAAACTTAGAAAACCAATTGGAATGTGTGGTGAACACAAAATTTCCATTTTTCTGTTTCATGGCATGAAATCATCAGCAAAGGGAGAAGAAGCACACAATCAGTTCAGGTTTCTAAAATGTGATTCAGCAGTAAAAGGTGACATTACAGGGATTAATCATGCACTGGTAGAATGATGGATTGTGTGACATAAGAGCACTTTTTCATCTCTAAAATATCTGTGATATATATTCTGATATTCTCCAGATGAGTTTAATTGCACTGTATTATGCCCTAAAAGAGGTAGATTTGTCAGGTGGACCTACACCCACATGAGGACCAGAGAAGGCTATAAAATTAATTTAGTTTTGGAATATGCATAGAAATTTAAGACTGAAATATTAGAAATTAGACTTTTTTACCTCTTGCCTCCTTACCTAGGATTTCACCTTTAGAGAACATACAAAAAATATTATCAGTACTGATGTTAAACAGGAGCAAAGGTATTTGGAGTGAATTATTACAATATGTCTTGGGCCAAATCCTATTCTCCTTTAAAGAATTTTTTTACCCATTAATCCACAGATGAAGAGAAATCCAGTTCATTACATGGTTGTAAATAGTTTGCAGGAACTGGATCATGGAGCAAAGACTGCAACGCTGCCTTCAAAGGCAGCAAAATGGAAGTGCAAGGACACCAATCACACCATGCTTTATGTCTCTTCTTTTGGGCTTGGGAACACAATAGCTCATGCTGATGCTAGACCAGTGCATTTGCTTTAGTTTGGTAGTTTATTTGCATGTCTGTAGTGTACCTTTTTTTTGGTAGGATGTGGATGAAACACAGTTAGGAGCTGTCCCAGAGAAGAGCAGCTCCCTTGCAGAGTAGGTAGAGGGATATTACCTGAAATGTTAGAAGAGGAAAAATACATCCCAGGCAAATCTAATGACAACACTTGTCTCTGTAATATTATAGAGAAAAAACGATTGTCAAAAAGACCCATCAGCCTAATTCGGGAACTTGATTATTTTGGCTGGCAACAGAACACTAACAAAAGATTTTTAGCTACATATTTTTGTTATCTGAATATAAGAACAATGTCCCTGCAAAAAGGTAACTGAACAATATTTGTAGCATCTTTTTTGTTATTTAGTCTGGAAAATTCAAGTTTTATATGTTGAATCTGGGAAACTGAAATACACAGACTGCTTCTGATATATTAAGTAAGAACAGGAACAGTTATTCTCATGAGAACACCAAGCAAAATTAATGTTATATGGGGAAAAACATTTAAGTTAAGAGCAACTAATGTCGTCTACCTGGACTTCTGCAAAACATTTGACACTGTCCTGCACGACATCCTGGTGGCCAAATTGGAAAAATATGGATTTGATGGATGGAATACGACTGGATAAGGAACTGACTGGATGGTCGCACGCAGAGAGTTGTGATCAATGGCTCAGTGTCTGAACGGAGATCAGTGATGAGTGACGTTCCTCAGGGATCAGTACTGAGACCAGTGCTATTTAACATCTTTGTTGGTCGTGTGGACAACAGGATTGAGTGTACCCTTAGCAAGTTTGCTGATGATGCCAAGCTGTGTCGTGCAGTTGACGTGGTTGAGGGAAGGGATGCCTTCCAGAGGGACCTTGACAGGCTTGAAAGGTGGGCCTGTGAAAACCACATGAAGTTCAACAAGGCCAAATACAAGGTCCTGCACATGGGTCGAGGCAATCCCAAGCACAAACACAGGCTAGGTGGAGAATGGCTTGAGTGCGGCCCTAAGGAAAAGGATGGAAAACTGAACATGAGCTGGCAGTGTGTGCTCACAGCCCAGAAAGCCAACCGGATCCTGGGCTGCATCAAGGCAAGTGTGGCCAGCAGGTTGAGGGAGGTGATTTTGCTCCTCTACTCTGCTCTCGTGAGACCCCATCTGGAGTACTGTGTCCAGTTCTGGGCCACCCAATGCAAGAAGGACATCGAGCTGTTGGAGCGGGTCCAGAGGAGACCCACAAAGATGATCAGAGGGCTGGAACACCTGTCATATGATGCCAGGCTGAGAGAGTTTGGGTTGCGCAGTCTGGAGAAAAGAAGGCTCTGAGGAGACCTAATAGCAGCCTTCCAGTACCTGAAGCGGGCCTACAGGAGAGATGGGAGGGACGTTTTACAAGGGCACGTAGGGATAAGATGAGAGGTAATGGATTTAAATTGGTAGAGGGTAGATTTGGACTAGATGTTAAGAATAAATTTTTCACTGTGAGAGTGGTGAGGCACTGGAACAGGTTGCCCAGGGAAGTTGTGGATGCCCCATCCCTGGAGGTGTTCCAGGCCGGCTGGATGAGGCTTTGAGCAACCTGGGCTAAGTGGAGGATGTTCCTGCCCATAGCAGGGGGATTGGAACTTGATGATCCTTAAGGTCCTTTCCAACCCAAACCATTCTATGATTCTATGACTCTATGATTAAGGATGGAGCTCATAAGTGGCATCCGCAAAGGCATTTGTGAAAAGAGCCTGATAAATTCATGTGATTACAAGACTCTCTCAGTTGATATAACTGGTAATTGTTATTTGCTGATCACACTAGTTAAGAATATTATTAAGACAGAGTTAAACTTAACTCTTCACAAGGAAGGAGGATATGGAACCTTCCTCTTCTAAAAAAACCTCTGCTCTCTAATCTGAAGTTTGGGCACCATGGACCCACATAGATTCAGAAATTGTTACAAGGGAAATTCTGTATTAGAATTTTGATGGAAGCACCTGTAAACTTCAGCAATTACTCTGTTGTAGGAAATTCAATATCAAATTACCAATACTTTCAGCAATTTTTAGACAAAACTGAGTCTATGAAATTATTTGTATATCTAATATTAATCTACAGTACATTTCTAGAAAAGATTTTTCACATGCCTTTTTTTTATTATAAGCTTCTTAGTTCCTGCTTGCAGAGCCAATGATCTGACAGTCCTTATATTTCTGGGGCCTAATACACTTAGGCTTCAGCCCTGGCAGGGTGCCAGTATAGTGTAAATAATTGAATATAAGAATAATAAATGGTGAAAGCTGAAATACGTAATTGAAAAATGTCAAGACAGTTTATCCTTTTTTCTGTGTTAATTTCCATAAGAACAATGGGAAAACTGGCACCACCTATCTTTGGCATTTCAAGCCACATCTTTGAGAGTTTGATATGAACCACATACAGATCAAGTACAATTAGGAAACATGCTGTCCAGTTACTCAATGAACCACAGTTAGACTGCAGACAGTAAATAATTTATTTCTGCTTGAAAAATTAGAATAAAATAGAATAGTATACAATAAAACGGCACAGAATAAAATAGAATATTTCTACAAGGATTGTTTGTCACCTTCTATTTAAGGAGTTACGATAAATACAAGAGCATGTTTACACGTGAGTGTATATCTCTTCACCTTCAGTCTTACTGGAATTCAGTCAGTATTTTTCAACGTATTAATTTTCCACCATTCTTTAAAATTGTAGCATACTTGAAACTCTTTCCTGCTTAGTGTTACCTGTACATTTAGGAACTGTATTCTTTACCATTCAGCTTGCTGATGAAAATGCCAGATATTATTAGACACATGGAAAACCAGATTTCCTTTTTGATATCATATGATCAATTATGATTCTCCTATATTATGTTTTTCAATATGTTTTACCATTGTTTCATGGAGGACATTTTTTTCTTTCTTGCCTAGAAAACATATGACACAGTGTCAGAATGATTACCAAACAATAAAGATGTGTGACATCTACTGCTTCTTTTTCGTCTAGAAGGGCTAACAATTTGTCATACTTTTAATTCAGTTTTATTCCACCATGTTTCTCTTTAAGTAATTCTCAGTTACTACTATGCATTAATTCTTGTCTTCTAATTATTTACAAATACTTCAAAACGTTGCTCTACCTTTTTTTCTAGAAAAAAAGTTAAGCAGAACTGGCTGTAACACTAGTGCTGTCCTTTGTGAGAAAGAAACCAGCTAGCTATCTGGCTGCAGGGACTTCTATTTTAACTTGTTCAGCTGTTATGACAACTGTCTATCAGCCATATGACTACTATGTATCTGTGTGATGTCACATTTTCTTTTATTCATATACCTGTAGGATTCCAATAGCTATAGATACATATAGCAAAAATTGGTTTTCGAAGCATTAAAACTACCACAAAAGAACTCTTGAGTACGGAGCAAGAACCCCTCACCCCCAAAGTCAATATTAGCCCATGGGTCAAAAATGCTCATGACTTACTGTAGCACCTCTCTGCCTCAAAATACTGTCATTAACATAAGGACTATATAGGCAGTAAAAGAGTGAGTATAGGTCACGTGCACCCACTAGGAAGTGTGTGTTAGCAGTTGTAACTAATTTTATTAACACTTATTTTATAATAGTATTGTTTTTTTCTATAAGTATCACATCTGGGAAAACAGTAAATTTTTGATTGGACTGTTATGATTTCATTTTGGGTAAAAATAAATTTTTGGTTTTGTGTAAAAAGTGTGTTTCTTAAGCCCACGAACTGGAAAAGTTGCAGTCCAGCAAGTCAGTGGGTAATTATTTATTTTTGAATTGTTGAGAAAGCGAATATTTGTGGCATTTTACTGAGCAGACGTCTGCAAAAGCCTTTTTTTGCGCATTAGGCTATGGTAATTAAAGATCAAGAGTGCTGGTAAAATGTGTGTCCTTTCTTGGTTAACATATTAAAATGTACCCAGTTCTTCTGTTTCAACTAGTAGATCTATAGAATAATTTATTATTAGTAAGATTAATAACAGATATTTAATTTTATATGTTGACATTTCTGATTTTATCCTTACACGCTAATGCTCCTGGTTGATATAACTGTACTGGAGGTATCACTATGCTGGCAGAGGCAGATTTTGAATGGCATAAATGGATTAATATCACTCCATAAATATCCGATAGGTCACAGGAGAAATAAAGAATAGCTTAGGACAGGCCATGATCTATTTAAGAAATTTTGCTTATATCCTCAAATTTTAGAATTCTCTGTTTTCAGTGTTAAGTTTTACAAAAAGTAGGCAGTAACTAGTAAAGAGCTAATTACGTTCTAGAGTAACTTGCAACCTAGTCTCCAAATTGAAGGTAGTTTTTCTCCTTTCTTCTGTACTTTGTAGCAGCAACAAAGACAGAAAATATTTCTGCATTAGTACATTCTGTCACTCAGTGTTTATAAATGCTATTTCTTACTGGCTACTTAACGTTAAGATTGTCAAGATGGCACTGAGAGGATGGAGAGAATCACAGCAATGAGACCAAGTAACCTAATTATCCCTTTCATCGCAATAAACTCCTGTGAAATACAGAATTTCATTCTCATTTCATAGACTTCGACTGATTCTGTCAGAAACATGCATCAGTTGTAAACTAGAGTGTTCTGGAAAGATCTGTTAAAAAATCATGACACCAAGCTGTGTGATGTGGTTGACACACTGGAGGGAAGGGATGCCATCCAGAGGGACCTTGATAGGCTTGAGAGGTGGGCCAATGAAAACCTCATGAAATTTAACAAGGCCAAGTGCAAGGTCTGCATGTGGGTCGAGGCAATCCCAAGCACAAATACAGGCTGGGTGGAGAATGACTTGAGAGCAGCCCTGAGGAGAAGGTCTTGGGGGTGTTGGTTGATAAGAAGCTCAACATGAGCCAGTAGTGTGCGCTTGCGGCCCAGAAAGCCAACCACGTCATGGGCTGCATCAAAAGAAGCATTAACAGCAGGTCTGAAGGAGATGACTCTTCCTCTTCTACTCTGCTCTCCTGAGACCCCATCTGGAATACTGCGTTCAGCTGTGGGGCCCCCAACATAAAAAAGACATGGACCTGTTGAAGCAGGTCCAGAGGAAAGCCACAGAGATGGTCAGAGGGCTGGAGTACCTCCCCTATGAGGACAGGCTGAGAGAGCTGGTGTTGTTCAGCCTGGAGAAGAGAAGACTACAAGAAGACCTAATAGCAGTCTTCCAGTACCTAAAGGGGGGCTACAGGAGAGATAGGGAGGAACATTTTACAAGGGAGTGTAGTGAGAGGAGAAGGGGTAACAGTTATAAGCTGAAAGAGGGCAGATTTAGATTAGATATTAGGAAGAAATTATTTACTGTGAGGGTGGTGTGGCACTGGAACAGGTTGCTCAGAGAAGCTGTGGATGCCGCATCCCTGGAGGTGTTCAAGGCCAAGCTGGATGAAGCTTTGAGCAACCTGGTCTAGTGAGACATGTCCCTGCCCATGGCAGGGGGATTGGAACTTGATGATCTTGAAGGTCCTTTCCAACCCAAACCGTTCTATGGTTCTATGACTTTTAACTCTACTTTAAAGCAATACAGACTCTTAAATAGATGTTTTCCATTGCTCTCAATTTGCATAATTTTGTGAAAAAAAGCTTTGATATTTCATACTCTTAAATACAGTCACACAGACAACCTGAGTCAGCATGAGAGTCTAGTTTTCCCAGCTGCATATTTTCCCAAAGCTACCGTGCATCATGCACGGACTTTAGAAGCACTGTGAGATCCTCTGATACAATTTTTGAGGGTATAAACAACAATTAATTAACTTCTCACAGGTTACCGGTGTTCTGTGTATCTGCTACTTACAGAAAGAAAATTTACACTCTAATCCAGAAATAATTAGGGAACTAACAGCTTCTATAGAATGTCAACATTTCAAATCTATTGCATGTTCTCAGTGGGAATCACAAATTGGCAATTTCTCTAGTTTCATCAAAAAACCTGTCTGGTGACCTTCTATCAGTTAAGGCTTAATACACTAAGAACTAGAATGACATGACTAACACCAATCCCTGTGGCACTATCTTTAATAACTATTATATTTCTACGGTAATGAAACCTCCATCAGCCCAAAATGTTCTTGTGCTTTCTTCTTGTTTCTTGGCTGCTTATATTAAGTGTCTTGCTACAACTGGCCCCACAAAAACAAAGTGTGCACCCCCAGACATGAAAATGGGCCACTTCTTTCTTTGGAAGGAAGTATTGTTTTAGCATGCTAATTTGATTTTCCCTGCCAGTGCCTTGAAAGCACTAGAAATAATGTTTGTACCTTCTCTACTAAAATCCTACACACATAAAGCTTTAAATATAAAGTACACTGATTAATATAATTTATTATTTAAAAAGAATGTTTATCACTCCATGTAAATATATGTATCTGCTCTGCAATAGTCACCATTTCATAGAAGCTGTGTAAGTGACAATATGATTTTGAAGTGAATCAGGTAAAATATTCAGGCTGGCAGTTTACCTTTTGTTTGAGTGAATGAGAAACTTAATGAAAATTAGCACTGAAATATAATTACCTCACCTAGACAGTTATTGATCTGACAGTCCTATCTTTTAGGAACATACATCATATTTTAAATGAAATGTTTCATCCAGCACCTACAAGCAATCAATTAATGTAAATTATTTACAATACATTGGTAATGCCAACTTTCCAAGGGGACATATTTACTTAGGTTATTTTCCCAGAAGAAAAGAAGGTTTTATGTTTATATGAAATCAAAAAGCCAGAAAAGCAAGAGATAAATAAAGATTAAAAGTAGTAGAAAGCATCCAGAAAACGGTTATCCTCCAAATGAAAAGTTGTTTATTACATGGGCTTATCCATATTCCTTTGTTGATCTTTTTTTGTGGCATCTGATTGTCTCACATTCATTACTGGATTCAAAATTTTTGTTGGTACTTTGTGGTAAAGAATCATTCCCTCCATTTCACAACAGGAAAAATAAAACCACAAAACTAACTACACCTCCTAGATTTTCAGAAGGATATTCTTTCAGATTTTACTCCAACATTTTTACCATTTTTTTTTCCGGTGACTAGCTCATATGAATTATTTAAACATATTTACAACAATATTTAAATGTAGGAAAGACTCAAACCCAGGACTCTTATCTATCTTTTACCTGTAGGTAGAGCTTACCTTAGTCAGAAGGATGCCCAGTTTATCAGCATTGGTGAGGTTCAGGTAGGAAATAAGCACTGAGCTGTCCAGCTCTACCAAGATGCATTTGGGACAAGCAAAGAAGTTGAACTCCAGAAACCGAAAAGCATTTTAAGGTGGAAAATGGAATCTCCCAATTTCAAATTTTGTACATCCAGCCCTTCTAGTTTAAGATTTTCTTCCTGATGGAATATCTAAGCTTTACTGGAAAAAGGATAGAAATAATTCAAATAATAGAACTTCTGATACAGTCAATGATTATCAATCTGTTTATTTAATTTACAGTTTATTTTATTACTTTTTTAGATTCATATTTTCATAAAATTAATTACAACATAGTATTTCTGGTTTTACATTTTTCTTCAGCATCTAAGAATCTTTACAATGTTCATCTCTTACAACAGTTGCGCTTTAATCATATCCAGAAAAATTATTCATCTTAAGGAAAATTCCTTCAAATTTAAATTAGCTATAATCAGAGTATAAGTAATGGCTGTAAACAAACTTTAATCAAGAATCAGCAGTTGCTAGTAATCTGTCTCATTAAATGTTTAAGGAAATGTTCTCTGTGTTACTTCAGTTAAAACACGTCTATTCACAATATTGTCCACAAGAAAATAAAGCCTAGCTGTCTGGGATCTGAGAATATTTATAGCATATTATTAATAATGGACCTAATACCAAACAAGCAGAGCATGACGGTAAAGTACTGATGGGAGGCTGCAGGCTCTAACACAAGAATTTAGGGCTTCTAGGCTATGTGCACAAAGGTTTAGAGTTTCATCTGTGCTTTGGAATATTACTGGAAGTTACTTACCTGCACAGAAGGATACATGTATGTCCTGGATTAAGCTGAGACAGAGTTAACTTTCTTCATAATAGCTAGCAAGAGGCTGTGTTTTGGTTTTGTGCTCAGAACAAAGCTGATAAAATGTGATGTTTACGTGGCTGCCAAGGTCTTTCAGGTTCTCTGGTTGTCTGCAAACAGGAGAAGCTGGGAGGGAGCACAGCCCCAGTTACTAGCCCAGGATTTGATCTTAGGTTTGGGATTGAGACCCAGAGTGGTCAATAATCTGTTCCATACCATTCACGTCATGCCCAGTGTATAGGTGAGGACCCTCTGGAAGATCGTCTGTTTTGGTTCCGGATCTCTTTTGCTCTGGGTCATCTCGCTCCAGGTGGTCGCTCTCCCAAGGACTTTCTCCACCCCACCCTGGTCAGCTCTTGGTCTGGGACACTTGGACTGTTATCTCTGTCCTGTGAGTGCAGTTTCGGGACTCTGCCTGCTCCAGGATCGTTAGCCAGGAACAGGCTGAACCTTGGTCATCAGATGGGAGGTGGGGCAGTATCACTGTGTATCACTCATTTGTATACTTATATATACTATTATTTTCAATATTATTTCAGTTTAGTTATTAAATTGTCCTTATCTCAACCCATGAGTCCTTTTTTCCTTTTGCCCCTTTAATTCTCTCCCCTATCCTCGGGTTGGGGGCAGGAATAGCGTGGGTGGGTATGTGGTTTGGCCTCCAGCTAAGGGCAAACACATCACAATGTATTATCTTGTTCAGGTATCTTCTCAGATTTTACTTCCATCTAAGGTCTTATTCATGTACCATACAGAAATACATGTCTGTAATTGTCTTTTATAAATTTGGTTCAGATATTTTTATCAAAAAGAAACCAAATTTATGCTGATAAATAATCAAGAGTAATTTAATTGCTAAAATTAAAATTCCCAAATAAATGACTACTACACAGCATAGAAGTCTGTTAAAATCACTACAATTAAAAAAAACCCTAAACTTGTAACAACTGGAGACATTTTTAAATTGTTTTGAAATCAGCAAAAATAGGGAAAGTTTACTTTATCACCGTGCTGAGGAAGATTTTATTGAAAGAGTCCTTTTATTTTTTTTTAGTAATAGAATCAAAGCCATATTGCAGTAAACCTTTGAATTTCAAACCCTTGAAACCCTTGTACCATATTCAGATGCACATCTTTTTTCCCCTGAGAAATTATAAATACGTTCATAGCTCCATTTAAGTTGTGTTTCCTTCTTTTTTTTTTTTTGTGATGATACTAGAAGAAGAAGGAAAAAAAATCACGATGAAATGTTCCATTTATAAACAGTAGGTGAAATAAGTGTATTGAAAATAAACAAAAAATGGTGCTGGTTTCTGAGAAAGCACATTGATGTGTTTTTTATTCACAGTACTTCCCACTTTTGTTACTAGAGTTTCACAGACCTTTCACGCTAATCAATAGTAGAATATTGATCTAAATGATAATACGACCTTACATCAGTGAGAAGAAGTATATTATGGAACCTGTATTTCTGTAAAAACATAGTTCTCTTTTTTTTTTTTTTGGTTACGCTGTCATAAAATGTGGAGTCAAGTATTTTTATCTGTAACCTTTGTGCTCTATACTGCTACAATTAAATAAGAGGGTTCTCTAAAAATAAACATTACAGAACACAACCTAAATATGCCATCAAGAAACTGTGCCCTGGAGAAGATCTTCAAAGCTCTGCTTATGTATAATCAAGCTCTTTGTACTAGACATTGAAGCTTCCTATTAACATTCTTTTACAGAAAATAAAGTTAACAGTTAATTCTCCTTTACATACTACAGTATTCTTATGTTAACTGTTTTGTAAATGAAAGCATTTTAAAAAATCTATTTCCATAATGGATTTATTTGTCAAGCATTTTTGTCAACATTGGTTGACTCATGATCCATATGATGCACAGCCCCCATAAATAATATAAGTTATGCCCCTAGCTCACTATAATTGCACTGAAAATTGACTCTGCTGTGGCTGTATATGCTATTGCATTCATAATACAGCGTCTCACAACAATTTTATTCTAGATAGAGCACTTAGGAAAAAAAAAAGAAGAGGAAAGAAAAAGCATGTGGAAACAGACACACTCAAATAGGGACTGAGTAATTCACCAAAGGCTGTAGAAGGAAATGGGACAGAATGATGAGCAGAATGGAAGTCTGCTGACTCCAACTACCTCCTGCTTAACCACTATGACATGATACCTCACACTTTTGTTCGATGAGACAGTACAAGCTATTTTAGTGAGAAACAGAGTAAACCAGAATGTTATTCTTTCACCCCCTGTTATTTAATTAAAAAATGTTTATTTATAATGCACCAAAACCAGGAGATAAATATTTAATGAAAAGGATTCTTAAAATATACTGAAAAGCTTTTCAGGTATTGTAAAGCTCTCTTGTCTTCTGAAACACTTTCCTGAAAGTGAGATCTGTTATGCTCAGAGGATTAGCTTTGTACTTGTACAACAACTTTTAGTATCATTATAAGGAATTACCTAATGTAATAGAAGTATATATATCAAAGTATTGAAGTCTTCAGAAAAAAAAATGAATGCTCATTAGTTTAGTTAATACTGAAGAAAGGGGCACAGAAATAAATTTAGGTAGGGAAGATGCAAAAAGGCAAAGAAAGATAGATACATGAGGAGGAAACAGAGACCTCAGAGAAAATGAATGAAAAAGAAGAAAGGACCAAAGAGACTGAAAGACAACCTTATCAAGGAAGATGTGTGAGAAGTGATAAATAGGATGAACATGAAGAAATAAAAAGTGTGATGTGAAAAATAGCTCAAGAACATGGTTGTGTTTATTTAATACATGGTTATAAACATTTCAACTTGCTGCTGCTAAATGACATGATACAAATTTACTTTACACCACGTTTATACTATTGCTTAATAATGTTTGCACAACACAAATAATGTTTGCATATAGCCACAGAATGAGACATTTCCCAGTCCTATACTACCAACACCTTTTAATCAGCAGCTTATTCAGAAACTGGCATGACAGTAATGCAAGATTTTATGTGGTTTCGTTAGAAAAATTAACTATTGAATAACAGAACATCAACATTTCCACTACAAACAGGACTACTGAGTAAAGACAAATAAATTTTTGTTGAAACATGGCACTAAGTTACAGAGTACGTACATATATTTCATAGCAATTCTACAGCAAACTAGCCTCATGAGTTAAAAAAACCCCCTACAATAATCAGAAATCTTTCCATTGAGAAGTTACACAATACAGTTGTTACTATTTTGGACAGCCCTATTTCATTCCTCTATTTTCTTTCTCCCAGTATATCTCTATGCTGCTTGTTAGTAACTAACATCTACAGATCTTTCTCTCTCCTAGTAAGGCCAGAAGCAAAACAGCAGGAGAGAAAACTTCCCTTGAGAGCATAGTTCAACCAACAACATCTCAGGCAGGTGGAACTCAAACCTTGTGAACTTTGCACATGCACTATGCATGATTACTCTTCATCTTTTGGATGGTAAGCTCTCTGGCTTTATCAGATGAAGTTAATGGTGTGCTGTTCTTAAAACAGTGGAGCTCTAAAAACTCTTTTACGTTTCCTGGACAACATCTGCAATACTGTGAACACAGATTGACATCAGATTTTATTACTTTGTCTTCATGAAGTTTTATGAACAATCATTAAAACAGACAAATAAAAATAAAAAGAAGAAAGAAAAAAAAGTAAAAAAGATTGCTTCTGATACATCTTAGGAACTTCTCAGCCTGAATCCAAATCAACAAAGCTACATTGCCTGTCATTCCTATCTGCCCTTGCTGAACTGTTTTAACCATATTTGGAAGCAGTAAGAATAAGACAGGAACATCTGTCCAAACTGCCCTCAAACCCTGTCTGAATCTTATCAGTTCCTCTACTGTTCTACTTTTGCAGAAGACAGCCTTGGAACAGGATCTAAGAGGCTATCTACTTCCTTGTCACCTCTGAACTACAGCTCATTGATTAAAATGAGCTATGGTGTCCTCCTTTCTCCTGTCCTTCCCACACAATCTTTCAAACTACCCTAAGAAAAAGCTAAAGGAAGCTGAGTGGGTGCAGTACTGTCTGAGGGAGACCTGAAATCTAAACCCTAAATGATACTTAACTGGACTATGTTTTCATTGCAGATTAGATGATTTTGCATTAGAATAAAATATTTCATGTAAGGATGTTTAAAAATGATTCTCAAAGCTGCTGTTATTTCCTTGTTTATTTGCACTGCAGAGACAATGTCAGAAACATCTCAGCAACTTTCCTGTTTGGAAGTTCCCATTCGTGCCATGAGTTTGTCTTGAAAGGAAAGAACATATGTAGATTAAGAGGGTGGCACTGCAAACTGCCAACACTGTAAGCAGGTACAAAAGGGTGACATATATAGATGATAAATTGTAAATTTGATTTTGAAATTCTGAAAGCTAGCTCATCTCCAGTATGAGCTGTATAAACAGAACTTAAGGATGGCAAAACATAGACTTAAAGCTGCAGATCCAGATGTGTTTTAAATTCTTACTTATTTTGCACATTGACTGATTTACAAGTATATGTTTCTGAATATAATTTAGATTAGCTGTAGTATTTTAAATACTGAAAGTCACACAAGATTAAGCTGCACAAAGAAAAATTCATACACAGAAAGAATACAGAAGCAGAAATAATTTTGGCTTGGATATGTCTTGTTTTCTCTGTATTTCTCTATAATAATCAGTATTCTAGTTTTGGAAGAGTTTGAAAATACATCAAATCAAAGGACAAGAACAACAGAATAAAATATTGTCTGGCAGGAGGTGTAAATAAATAAATAGATTTAGTTTTATAACAGTTTCCACATTATGAATGTCAGAGAGTGGTTTAGATGAGGGCTTTAAGCTAGGTTCGAAGAGGGAAGGGGGAAGTACCAGGCCCATTACAGACAAGCCTAGGGGTAGCATGATGAGTGGAATCGACAGTCCAGCTCAAGTGCTTCTACATTAATGTACGCAGTATGAGCAACAAACAAGAAGAGCTGTAGGCCATTCTGCAGCAGAACAGCTGTGACCTAGTGGCCATCACAGGAATACGGTGGGACGAGTCTCATAGCTGGAGTGCTGCAATGGATGGCTATAAGGTCTTCATAAGAGATAGGCAAGGAATTAGGGTAGGTGGGGTGGCTCTGTATGTTA
>VZTO01025848.1:5613-35330 GCA_013400615.1 Syrrhaptes paradoxus
CACTTAAATTCAGTGAATAATTTCAAGCAAAAAGGGAAATCATTGAGAATCGAAACATTATGTTTTGTGGCTGCCAATTTTATTGGAAATGCTGGTCTTTGTATCATGAGAAACTGAATAACTTCTCCATCTTTATTACCTCGACAAAAAAACCTAAAGGAAATAAGATAAGAGACTGCTGGCAGTTATCGATTCCAGCCCCTAGCCCATTGCTAGGGTATAAGGATGAAAAGTTTAGAAGCGATGGCCTTACTATCTAGTGAATTATTTCCTGCTTTCTACTTTTAAATTCCATGTTCCATTTTAACATGTGTGCCTTGTGCAAATTTTGTCATGAGTTGAACTAATTAGCAACTAATCTTTAGGTAGCTGCAAAGAAAGACTATTACGAAACCACACCCGAGCAGTCTGTCTGGAGAAGATGCTCGGTTGATGCTTTACAGGTTTCTGCAGCACGGTGGGAAAGTCAAGCAGTTGCCATCTAGTGGCAAATGAAACGAATTCAAGATGCTGAGTGTCTCGGCAGCTGCTGCTCCATTTCTAGCATAGGAAAGCTGGTGATGTGGAATAGCAAAAACCAAACCAGTGGTATTTTCAGTGAGTAACTGGATCAGAATATGTAACATGTACTGATCAGACTTGATCCATCAATAGGAGATGGGCTGCATGGAGACCTAAGCTATATTCCAATTTCATCTGTATCCAATATTTCCCACTTGGACTTATTCTCTGTTAGTTTCATATATTACAAGACTTCAGCATAAAGAAGTATCTTTGTTTTAGATTTCTTCCAGAACCACTATAAGGTAGAAGAAGTTTAGTCTCTTTAAAATGTACACAGTTGTTGCATACAGCTTTTTTCAGCTGGCTTTGTTTTCCGACTGCCCTGTCCCACTTCATCTCTGCAGGACAGCACCTGATCTGGCACATTGAGAGCAGTGCTAACGCTCACTCTGAGAATACAGTTTCCGTTTAACAAATCTCTAGTTCTCTCCTTTTGAGGCTTTGGCTTCATTATCAAAGAGAACCAGCAGGATCCCCTTTCGGCTTGGCCATTCCTCGATTTCCTCCCTGCGTATCGCTGCCAGTTGACTCTGTCTGCAGACTCCCTTGGATCTTGGGGAATTAGTAAACCCACATTACCCTGTTCTAGCATGATCAACCTCTGGTGTAAAAATCGAGTGACACAGGCCAGTTTCATAGAGGTGTCCTATTGTCTCTTGTCCTGCTTTCTGCCCCGGTGAGCCCCCATGCACTTCTCCTCCAGGTCCTGTTCTTACTGGAGTGAGGAGGAGGAGAAGAAAAGAAAGCTCTGATGGAAGAAATATATAGTGGAAAAAACAAAGATGAGCTATATTTTTCCCTGTCTAAAAGGACCAATTTAATTAAACTCAGTACAAAACCTTTTCTGGGGTGGCAGAAGGTAAGCACCTGTTTGTAGTGTATGTTTCAATGAGCATGAAACATCTCAAAGTTTGAAAGACCCTTTTTCTCCTGGCTGTTCCTTGTGTTTGAGTGCCTAACTCTCAGCTTACACTGGCTAATGCATAGCCTGAGACTAAGGCTTTGCTTTTCTATCTATAGTTCTGTTTTAACTTTGTGTCCCTGTCCTGTGATTTCACACACCACATGGTGCAATGGAGCCTCAACTTCATCTGAAGTCAGGAGGTGACGTGGAAGAAATAAGAAATAATAGTTATATAATGGAAATAAAATACACAATCATAACATCAAGACTATTTCTCTTCCAAGCCTGCCCCAATTGCTTCCGTTAGACCACAGATCTACAGAGAAGAGTGCTCACATGGCATTCCCTGTGCAGCTTTATCCCTGTGGGATTTATCAGCATGTTAGCTGACTAAATGATGAATGTCTAAATCTTTCTGTGGTCAGTTGAGATACACAGAGAGAAGAAAGGACTTCTCTGAAGGATACTTCAAACAGGTACCCAATTTAGGTGGCAAAATTACCTTCTGGAGGTGCCTCTCTCTCCTCATTGATTTTAGAGGAGCTGAGGGTAGACATAAATAAAGATGTAGCCCAGATTGTTCTTTGGCCCAGAGCCCTACAGGTATGGGAGAGCTTATAGCCACACTGTTAAGCTCTACTGTTCTCCAGAGTGGTGAACATACATCTAAACTGCATATCAGCAATGACACTTGGCCTGAGCTATCTACTCAACCATGCCCAGGGATTGTCTCAGCCAGTTTCCATTGACATGACTCAAAACTTTGCTAAAAATTTTATAACGTAACGGTAAAGTCAACTGACTTCTAGCAACCAGCAAAATTTGGTAGTGCTGTTAAATTTGCTCATGTAAGTGTATCTAACATGATTTAAACACCAACATTTTAAAGGATTCAATGTAAATAAGGTTAATTTTGTTATTAGCAATTGTCGTGTACCGTATTCTCGGTCTGTAAGTAGGAATGCAACTCTGTGAATATAAATGTGAAACTATTCAGCATATATCTTTGGAATCAAATTGGGCTCTTTTTCTGTAATAATCAGCAGCTGCAGAAATTGCCTGGTGTAAAGATTTGTTTCAAGGACATACCTGTTTTCTCATTGCTTCCAGCAAGGTTTTACAAAAGAATTTGTTGGGATTTTGCTGATGTTGTGCAAGGACTACAATATAGTAGGAATGATAGGGATCATGCCAGTAATCCCATGAAATAATGAATTATCCACTATCTCTTGTAGAAATAAACCTATCTCCAGTTGGCTCTCGGTATTTCTGGAAATGGATTCATTTGTTTCACTCTTTTTCTAGAGGTGACTGTTATCTCATTACCATGCAAAGAAGGAATCACTAACATTCATTTTTTGGCTTTGTATAACTAGAAAGTCCAGACAAATGTTCCCATGTCATGCCTAGCAGCACTGAGTAGCTTGGAAGACTGAGTTTCCCTGTACTTCAGTACCCCCAGTCCTGTCTCATCTCTATTGGCCTTTAAAACCTCTTGATTCTTGTTCAGAGGTAATATCTTATAAAACTGAATTGCACAATTTGATGTCAGCTTGATTCTCCCTCGTTAAAAGCATGATAGTGCAAGTAATGCCTCCAGTAGTCAGGATGAAATGTGGATATGATTCCCTAGGATTTGGATGTCCTTGGGCCTGAGAAATACATTGCCAGAAACATTGTGGATGGACCAGCAAAGAAAAAAATAAATTATCTGAGTCTCACGAAGATCTAAGAGTTATATCTCCTCTTGTAATAATTCCTATCTTGTTAAACAAAGTTCAGTTAAAAAGGTTTATTTTGTGTAGAAATAGTACACCAAGTCTGTGTTTATATATTTACCAAATGGTGCGTTGTTTTGTTATTATTATGAAATACAGTGGCACATAAATGGAATCTGGGTTTTTTCCATATTGTTCAGGGTCCCAGCATCTAGAGGTGGTCCCTGGGTCTGGAGCACGTGGACTTTAGATTTCCTTGTATGAGCAAAAATAAGTTAGGAATGTTTACAGATATTCTCCATTTGGCTTAGTGAAGTTGATAAATGTCTAGATTATAGCTTAGGCACTGAAAATTCGGTTATCCTACTTTGTGCTGTTCTTACCATTCACACTTTCAAGTTGAGAGATACATTTTCTCATTTTCATTCTTTCAGGGAACACATTTTTATTACTGAAGAAAAAAAACATATTTCAGTGAAGGAAACTGAAATGAGATAAGCTTTTGATTTTTTTATTTACTGCAGCTTCTGAGTATAGGACTATAAAAGTTCAGCAAAAAATAGCAACTGCTATTTACTCCAGACAAACCGTGAGGTTAATCTGTGGTTAGTCTTGAACAAAAACAAGCACACTTACACATATCTGTGCATTTATGTTGCTCTTAATGGGCCAATTAGCATCTGCTTCTGTCAAGCACTGATTGCTCCCTGAGAAAAGAGAAGGATCTTCGCCTCTTTCTGACTCTAATGGAAGCTGAGGGCACTGAAACCCACTATCAGCATCTGGCCCTTAGAGATTAATGGCACTATGCAAAGAGTATTACTAAACAATATACAGCACAGAAGGCAGTTTTTGGAACACTGCAAAAATAGAGTCCCATTTTAAGACTCTCATTACTGTCATATAAAACAGATGGGAAAGATATGAAAGTTTAAGATTATAGTAAAAAAAAAATCCTGTGCCAAATGCAACTTCTGAGAAAGTTTGTAATAGATTGACAGGAACTAGATTAAAAAAAATAAAAATTGGCAAGCATTGCAAAAGAGAAGACTGTAATGAAAGAGATAGCCAGAATAATGATCTAAGAAATGGCAGAGTCTGGAAATGTCAGAAAAATTGAAAAATATGTTTTACTGCTGCTTTCACACAAAATCTAAGGGGAGGATTATAACTAAAATGTAAAATAAGGATCAGAAACAGGAAGACAAACATTTGCTATTGGTAAACATTGCCCACTGCAAACCTGATGTCACTGAAGTCCTAAATGAAAAATTCCTGTTGTTGCTTGTGTTGTCTTTTTTACAGTATTGGGGGTCCAGGAAGTAGAAAAAGATAGAAAAGGTAGTCCTTACACAAATTGTGTCATATGGAAATTTGGTTGTATGATATTATGCTTTCTGTCTCCATTCATTGTCTGCGTGAGTGCACAGGGATAATGATAAAGTAAGGGACTAATTTTCATATGTCTGTGCATAAGATTATGTGACTAAGTCTTTTACCATGAATACCTTTAGTGCACATTCTTTGTCACTCACCTCAGCAGATAAACTCATGTTAATTACCTACATTCAGATAGCCAGGTTTAAAATGTGGGCCGTTATTTGGCATTTTAATTAATGGACTCGAGTTCTGAATTGCAAGAATTTTCCATTCTTGACAGATCTTGTAAAAGTGATGAGTCTATTTCTGTGTTTAAGTACCAGTGCCTGGTACACCGGTGTCTGGTACACCAGTGTCTGCTTGTGCATCTTTCATTCTCCAGGGGACAAGAAAATTGGGTTTCAAAACTCATTTGCAATTAAAGCTTTGGAGAACTTCTACCCGTGTGTTGGTACATGAAAACTGATAATGCAGAAAAATTCACCCAAACTGTGTGAAAGGCTGAGTCCAGTTTTGCAACTTGAGTGGCACAGGAAACAAAAACCTCTGAGCGTTTTAAAACCGTTATAACAAACTGAGCTGCTATAGATGGTGGAAGATGCCATCCTGCTTCCCCAGAACCAATGCCCCTCAGGAGCTACACTTACTCTTTTCTTTGACCTTTAATGTTGACAGCAATGGACGCAAATGACAGCAGATGATACCAGAGACAGCAGCAGTCAAGTCAGTTTGTCAAACATTCTTCTCACAGCTCTTAATGTGGATTTAACAGGTGGACAGAGGAGGGGAAGAGGAATAGATGGGAGTTTAGGGTGAGGGTCAGCACTCTCTGAGAAGAAAAGTTTGCGAGGGAGGAATGTAATAGTTCTAAGTAGTAGATTACTCAAGGAAGGAGAAAGTATGCTCGAAAACATTTGTACTCTTAGTAATACTGTCTATGATGCTTGGTTTTTTTTCTGCCTACTTTCTCTTATTACACGTTGGGAATGTCTGGAAAAGCTCCAAAACTGACCCTTTCCTATGTGGACTCTAAAAAGCAAAAACGTGTCTAAAAAGGTAGGAAGTACTAAGATATATGAATGGAAAGGATACTGTGCATTTTGGGCAAAGATTGTTAGAAATGTTGGAGAATTTTGAGAAAGAAATTAAAGCTGCATAAGCAAATGGCTCTCTCTAAATTCAGGCTTGAAAAATATACAGATAGTTTTTGTTTGGGGAAAAAACTTCTTGGAAGGACCAGGGTGAGTGTTGGGTTTTCAATGTGTGTGCTCAGAAGGAGGGAAATTCAGAGATTATAGTTTGTGAATTTAAAGGTTATAAGCCATCCAAGGTTTATATTTTAGAGCTTGGCAGATAGTNGTAGTTAAAGTACCATTTAGCATGATAACCCAGATAAGTGTGAGTTGCTACTGGCATCATATGAAATAAGTTAGTAAGTTCCCTTTGTCACTTAGAAAGCCAATTTGCCCTATACATTTTCCTTCTGGGGTCAAATCCTGGTAAGTCTGTAGCCCAGTTGGCACACTTGCAAGGGTTTAGTTTGTAACTAAACATGTGGCTGTATGGTCCCGCTTTAAACAGTAATGTAATGTCAGAGCACAGGATACACTGGAATATACAACAGTGACCAGGTCTGCAAAGGGATTTCAGATGTTCTTTGAACACCGGTAAAAAGTGAACCCATGGAGGTGCTGAGTGTCCTTTGGCTGGCAATACCTACTGAGCTGAGTGGCTTTTTCAGCTGTGACACAGTCCCACCACAGCAAGTGCTACAGAAATAGTGAAGGTTTGGACCTCAATATTTAGCATCCTTCTGTGACTGAAGAATTGACTTCTGAATTTGACTTCAAAGCGTTATGTTCTCCATTTTTGTTCAAAAATCTTTGTTTGAAGCAAGCTGGCTTTTTCCCCTTTCATCAAGGATTGTCAAAATTTCAGTGAAGGAGTTGACCTATTGGAGTATTGCCATTGACTTTCCTGGAAGCATGATTTGCAGCTGGAAGCAAGGTTTATAGGCTTCAAATTATCCGTCTTTGCTGCTGCTATGTCAAAAGAAAAGAAAATAGAACAAACACCCACTTCCGAGCCACAAAACTCTGCCTTTGTGACTTTGGTGTCAAAGGTGTCCTTGCTTCCTTTTGCTTGTTTAGTTGTTATTTATTGAGGGGTTCCTGTAACTTCTGCCTGCAAGACTGCTTTTGTAACTTCTTTTGTCCCATTTCTCTATTTTAATGTAAATCTTAACCTTTCTGATTCTGAAGTATCTTCATTTTCTTGGTGGCAATCTGTTCCTTTTTTTGGGGTACACTGGCTTTTCCCATTATCTATTGCCTGTCCTTAAACCAATGAATAGGCTGTAAAAACGGTGTCAGTGACATCTCCTCCTGCAGAAGTGAGCAGACAAAGGGGCTCTCTCTATGCTACTGACACCTTGATTATGAAGGAACAATGGCAGCCCTCTGCCAGCACTGCTCCAGCATAGCAACTCCAAAAATGCTAACAGAATACATACTGATGGCATTGCTTTTTTCACAATCACAAACACTGTGTGGGAAAATAAATTCCATTCTCTACCATGACTAGTGTTTTTTAGCATTTTTAGATCCTTTTTTATTTTCCTTCTTGATTTTCCTACAGTTTGGAATGACATTGCAATCAGCTAGTACTTCCCCAGAAATAAGAATAAATTGCAGAATGAGCATTGGTGTTCCGTAGAAGTTAGGAGGCATTGTTATATGGCATTTTAGTCCAGCATGATGCCTGGGTGCCTGTGTATACATTCTAGCTGCATCATTTCTGGCTACATTGCAGAAAATGATGGACCCCACAGCTTTCAAATATGTTCAGTTAGCTTCCCAGTAACTCAACAAGGGATGTTTTTGTGATAGACAAATGGTTAATTGCTGAACAAAAAATTAGTAGTTGCCTTGGTAGCAATAATCATGGTCTGGCTACATTTGTACAAACAGAATGTACCATCCACCAATAAATACTTTTAGTGACTTATTTTTCAAAGATTAAAATAACTCCTGGCATGTCTGTGAAAAGGTAATTTCCTTGAAATGGGAAGTTTTGGCTTAACTGGGAAGTGTTGAGTGACCTCAAAGTCATGTCTCAGAAAACACGCTGAAAAAGAAAAACAAAACAACAAAGCAAAACCCTCCAAAACCCCACCAAAACCCAACCAACCAAACACAAAACAGACTGAAGGGGAATGAAAAGCAGTAGTAAAATGGAATTGATACAGAAAGTGTGGAATAAAAGCCAAGAAATGAGTAAAGATACAAAAGCTATTGTTAAAGGAAGCTCATACAATGTCTATGCTGAAATTAGGGGCAATAAAGGCGAAATGTATATAGACAGATGTCCATTTTACACACTGGGAACTTCAACAACAAGGAAAGTCTTAGTCTGGATATCCAGATACGAGTGTCAGAGAAGGGCTCAGATAATGCTGAGAGCAATTTCTCCACAATGCTGTTCTGACTGCAATACTGTGACTGGAAATTGTGGTGTGACCCTTGGGAGAATAAAAAAAAAATTAGCAAGAAATAGAAATGTGGTCTAACATCTTGTGTAGCACTAATAAGATATTTGCTAGAATTTTGTCTGACTCGCTCTTTTAAGACAGATGTGGAAGCAGAGGAGAGAATTAAAAAGAAGATGGAAAAATAATCCTTCCTATAACAGGCTAAAGGACCTCAATCTGTTCCACTCGCTGGAAGGATGGAGGTGATTTGATTACTGGGCTTGAGTTTCTGCATCAAGAGAAAATATGAAAGGGTTTTGCAGCTCACCAAAAAAGATTTAAAATTACCCAATGAGCTGAAAGTGGAAATCAGATAAGACAGCATCGCTTAGCAGGGAGGGTAAACATTAGATCACCTTACCAGTTCTTAAAATTAGATTAGATAACCTTCTTTAAAGAGCTGCCTTAAATCTGGCTTCTGGGAGACATCCTGTGCCCCGTGCTTGCCGGGGTCTGGCTGCCTCGCTCCCTCTGACCTTGCTGTCAATGGAAATACATGTCCCGTTTACCCCCTTTATGGGTTGTAGCCAGGACGCAGTAAGATCATCACTGCAGTATTGCTTTCAACATGCTCCTAATGCTTCCTGGTCAATATGAAAATAATGATTCTCATCATTGTCTTAATGACTTGTAGTCAATAGCTGTAATTAAATTTTCATATATGTAATATATATGGATATATATATTACTGAACTGTCTAGAAAAGATGGAAAGGTATCAGGGTTGTTTTTTGGTTTTTTTCACATCACAAAATTTAGTGTGTACCTTATGAAAACGTTAAGTACCAGATTTAAAAATAAGAATCTGTGCTTTCTGACAGAGTGCATAATTATACCGCATAAATGTATAATTATAAATACTATGCATTTATGGAGGATAAAGCTATCAATGGATGTTAAACACAATGGTGTGAATACTGTGTCTAATTAAAGAAAATATTAATTGTCAAGAACCAGGACAGTTTACTATAAAGAAAGATCATATATATTTTGTTTGCAAAATCCTTGCCAAATACTCATTAATAGCTATTGTCAGAACTAGAAAGGTAGTTCAGGAGTTCTTTGGTCCAGGACAGTACCTGTTCTGTCCTTAAACCTCATATTTTAAGAATATCCAGTTGATCACAAGGTTTAGGAAGGATTATTGTCCTCCATGATCCAAGTTGAATATGTCTGTTCAGAAATTATTTTTTTTTCCCTTTTCTTAAAACATCGATGTTGGATGCAACTGGAGGAGACATGCCAGACTGAGCAGACCAGTGCTTTGAGGGGGTATTGAGAATCCTCTGCTTTAGATGCTTGGCTGGTACATCTTAGCCAGACAGTGAGGATTAAATTTATCATGAGACTTGGGGACAGGGATGAATTTTCCACAAGTCAGATTAAAAGGAACCTTGGGATTTTTTTTCAGTTTTTGTTAGAGCTTGGAGCGTGGATCATTTCTCACCTAATCAATTCCCTGTTATTGCTGAAGCCCAAGGTAACACCTTGTTCTTTTCTATTCCCTGCCTATGGCACTTAATAATTTAGTTTTTCATGGGCTGAAGTGATGTAGTTTAGCTCAAATTACTGGGCTCAGTAAAGGTAAATGGAGGAAAATTAATGTCTTGTGTTATAGAGCTCAGTCTGAGTTGTCTAATCATTCTTTCTGGTATAAAGCATAAAACTTTTCCTTGGAAAATTAATTTGTCCTGAAAAGTCAAAAGTGGAAGGAATTTCGGACAGATTGTGAGGAGTTTTCCTGCAAACTTTGAAGACAGTGTTAATTTTTTTTTTGTTTCTGTTGTGTGACTAACTCAGTTTGAAATCAAGACTTTTGCCTAATGTTTCCTGCATATTTTGCTTTCAATTTTTCCATGTAGTTAGATGTAGTTGAAGCTGTAGGTTCAGAATATATGATGCAATAAGAACAACAATGTTGTTTGAATTTGGAGTTCATTTTAGGGACAATTTGGGGCCAGCCCTGCTAACAATGATTGAAGGAGAATTACCTATTAACTCTGGGACAGTTAGTGCCAATTTGGCCACTGCATATAGTGAGGCCAGGATGACTTTTCTTGTTACTTTCTCTGCTATGACAGTGTAGAGTTATAGTTATCATTATTTTGGAAGAGAAGTAGTTGGATAGCATGATATTAACCATGCTGACCATGCCTAGCCCATAAAGAAAACCTTCCCAAAGAGGATCCTTGTTTCCTAGGCTTGGTGATACCCAGTGCTGGACTCCTCAAGAGCAGGTATGTCATACCCACACTGCACAGCCAAGTATCTCCTGGACCTGATGTATCTTCCCTGTGGACCTAGGACACCCCACCTTTTTTTTGTAGGCTTTTTAGGACAAAATACCAGAACACACAGAGCTGCAGTCCACCTGTTTGATAATTCAGCAGAAAGCTGAGTCTATGCATGGTGTGCTCCAGCATGTGGGATGGGCTTGAGGACACATCCTATGGACATAATATTGGGAGTCTGGTCTAAGTTGCACCCAGATAGAACTCAAATTTCAGCTCAAGGAGAGCAATTTTTTTTTTAAATGCCATGTGAGAACATACTTTGAACCTTAAAAAATCACAGCCTGGGACCAGCAAATGAGCAGAGGTATTCAGTTATTTGATAGCAGAGAAGCAGACAGTGTTGATTTTTTATTCACCCAGGTGCAAGGGACAAGTAGCTTGGAAGGGAGCAGCATTCAGAAGTTTCTCAGGTCATGTTCTGGTTTTTATTTTGCTTGCCCAGATAAGAAGCTAAATGTCACACGAGAACCTCAGTGGTGGACAGGAGATCTTTACCCTCAGTAAGAGCAGTGGCCGTCATTCAGTTTGTGAATATTATCTTGATCTTGTGTCAAGATGGGCTACAGTCAAATGCCGTCACCCAGTTTGGGAAGTCAGCCCAATCTCTATCCGTAGCTTAGTTGTCAATTTGAGTGAAATAACTAGCTCCAAAATAAACAATAACATGTTTTAGAAGGGGAAGGCTGGAGTTCAAACTCTGGTGGATTGTTTTATTAGAAAATTATAATGGTTTTGCATAACACTGAGCAAAAGCAGTCCATTTTAGGATTGACCGAAGCAAGCTGTACAGTACGATTGTAGCATGATAAATAGAAATCACAGTATTTGTTCTTGACAGATATCATCTAAGCTAAAGGAGGATAAGATTCTTTTTTTTCAGGATCACCAAGACTTTAAGTTCTATCACCAGAGCACACAAGTAAGAGATATTCAGAAAGTATAGTGAAAGTTAGTGAAGTTTAAGCTTCTTATGATAGCTTGATCTGTCCCAGTAACAACACATGGGATGAAATGTAGCTGAGGAGAGAACTTATATCTTCTTCAAGGGGTTGAGAAAGCAATATGGGAGGTATGGGAATGCATGGGCTCCTATAGCAGTTGTATATAAAGAAAAAATTGAACAAAGTAAAAGTTTGGGGAAAGAATTATTTATTCTGTCACTTTGGAAATATTTGTTTGAATTAATAAATCACCTCCTGAGGAAATGGCTTAAAAGGTGAAGGCGAGGGTTAAACTCACAGTAGTTTTTAAACAACTGAGTGTAAAGTGTCAAAACCATCTCCATGGCTCCCTGGCCCTGGACACACTGGAAAGCTGCAGAGACCCCTAGTTTTGCCCATAACATGGGACTTTGCCATCTCTTCCACGCCAGTATGATCGTCCCTTCTGGAACAGCTGTCTGGGCTGGTCATTTTTGGGTTTATTTGTAGTAGAAAGAATTAAATGGTGGAAAGTCACAGTTAGAAGGCGGAAAGTCACATCAGGCTGTCTTTTGATATTTGAGCTGGGCAATATAAAATTATTAGGAGATAAACTGGTCTAAAATTTCCCATTCCTGCAAAGCACAGACGTTTTTCTCTGCTAGTGAGCCACAGCCTTGTCTGCTTTGCTGGAGCTGGGCTTCACCTTGGCAGTCCTGGTCCCCAGGAGCAGACAACAAAGTGTGCAGCTCCTCTATAAGTTGGGTATGGAACTGTTGGAGAGTAGTGTAGGGGAGAGGGACCTGGGGGTCCTGGTGGACAGCAGGATGACCATGAGCCAGCACTGTGCCCTCGTGGCCAAGAAGGCCAATGGCATCCTGGGGTGTATCAGAAGGGGGGTGGTCAGTAGGTCAAGAGAGGTTCTTCTCCCCCTCTACTCTGCCCTGGTGAGACCGCNAAAATTATTAGGAGATAAAAATATCTAAAATTTCCCATTCCTGCAAAGCACAGACGTTTTTCTCTGCTAGTGAGCCACAGCCTTGTCTGCTTTGCTGGAGCTGGGCTTCACCTTGGCAGTCCTGGTCCCCAGGAGCAGACAACAAAGTGTGCAGCTCCTCTTCATTTCACATCCGTGTCACTAGAACACGCTCCAGATGCTGGGAGATGTACATTCCTTCTCTCAAAAGGAAAAAAAAAAAACTGGAGAAAGAGACATCAAGCCTCATTCAGTACGACCAAGTGAGTATTTCTGAGTATATAGGTGAATACGGGAGTTTAACTTGTAATCACTAACCTGTGTATTACTTTGTCAAGTCACAGCAAAGGTTTTTCACCGTCACTCAGTCCAAGACCAGAGATGAAACCAAGTTGGGGTATTGAATGGAGGCACCTTGTCTCTGTAGGCTCATGCACCCCGTGTTTTGCCGAAGTAGTTTGGATACCTGAAGGAATTACTCAGGGAAGGTCTAAGGGAGGGTGGCCGTATGCAATAAGTAGGTGGGCTTAGTGCAGCATCTAGTGGACAAATGTCCACATCACAAACCCTTGTGTTCCTGGCTGAATGTTTGCAGAAAGGATCAGCAAAGGACCAAGGGATCACGGAGAAGAGCAAGATCTACTTCACTTTAGCTGCAAGAGGCGTCGCTCTTCCTAATGAGGCACACTGGCAAATGGAAGAAACTCATCCTAATATTACCCATTTCATACATGTGAAATAGACAAATAGAGAACCCGAGGCAACATAGATTGAATGAAATCAAAGTGAATTAACTCACTGGCTATAATAATGAATTAAATCAGAGGAAAGAAATCTTCAGTTAAACTGTGACTTTTATTTTTTTTTATTTTGTTTGAAATGTATGTCCTAAGGAATCTTTCACTTTGACTAGTCCAATGACTTAAATGTGGTGGTGTGCAGACAGATACGGTTTTTACACAAAACTTGGTTCTTCTTATTTCTTAGTGGGAAGGGCACATTGAGAAGGGTGCACAATACCTGCACACTTATTGAATAGATTACATTGTTTCTAACATATTTCCTCTGTCCTTTTTTTTTTTTTATTTTTACATTGCATTTGAATTTAACTGGTTGCTACATTAATTAGAGAGGTGGTGGATTGAAAATCTGGTGTGTTGGTATCTAACAGAGCAAACAGATTATCAGTGAGATTTTCAAAACCAATAAACACTTCATTCTCAATAACATAAATGTTATCTGAACTAAATCAGAATTAGGTGCCTAGCCTTGGTAGACACTTTTCAAAGTCTCGCATTTTTAGGTAGTTTAAAAAAAATAGATGTGTTCTTTAAATTTCAGTTATTGTAGATCTCATATTAACCTATCTAGCTTTTATTTATAAATTGGAAGAGGAGAACAGCATTTCTGCAAATTCATTTCTGAATCATTTCTCAGATTTCAATGGATTAATTCACAGGAGGAAAATATTCCCGCTGCATCTGATAATAAATAGAAACTAAAAGAAATGAAGGCAAATGCTTATTTACACAATAAAAGCAGAAAGTAGTGGCCTTTGGAAAACGTGTAAATATTTGCATTCAGACTTTTGTAAAAACTACAATACACGGTAATGTGACATATTTATGAAGTTTGAGCTATCATAAAAAGCAGCAATTTTTCAGTTTCAGCTGTGTCATTGTGGAAAAAGGTAGCGTTCCTTAACTCCTTAAAAACTGGAGATGAATCACTGGTGCAATGCACTGTTATTTCTTTAGTTGGTTGTAGTGATTTTTGCAAGTCTAGGCTTAGCATAAGTTGTCATGAGTCTGAATTTTAATGTTTTTATTTTTAAAAAGAATAATATATTCAATTTAAAATCTTAACAAATACAGTTTTTGAAAGTTGCAAATTTTATTTTTTTAGTTTTAAAAAGTTTAACAGCCTGACTGAACACTGGGCCATTATGGACCAATGCCTCCTTTGCCCCATATCGTGTCTCTGAATGTGAAGTGTCTCCTCATCAGGATCACAAGCACACCTTGGACATCCTCAGTAACTCCCCTCAGCCTTGGGCATACACATTGGCTGGAAGAGGGAACTTGACGGTGGAGACTCTGCAGAGGGGGAGCCCTGTTCGGCTTCCCTCATCCTCTCACCTGCAGGCAAAGCACCAGGGAGTGATGTCCACTGGCTCGTTGGGTACTCCCAGGGAGCAGAGTGACGTTGCAGGTGCTCTGCTCAGGTTGCCCCTCTGGTTCCCTACCAACATATTTTTGATTCTGTGGTGCTTATACCATTTTTCTTTTCTCGTTTGTGCCTTCACCATGCCCCAGTGAGTTGGTTTTCTCATTTTCCTCTTCTCTTTTGATCCTTTCTCTCTCTGGGAGGGCTTTATGGTGCAATAACAGTAGGAGAGTTTGTTTAAGAAGAGTATGTGAGCATGGCCACATTGATCTTTCTGACCTCTACAAATTCATCCTGGATTTCATTCTCTTCTTAATCCAGCTTCTTCTAGGTCATCAAAACTATTGCTAAAATGCCATGGTGTCCATAGGATTGCTTTTATTACATCAGACACAGTCATAATTGCCATAGATCTATGATAAAATGAATAGATCTGTGAGTGAGGGGTACCCATGGACATAATTTACTTTGACCCCAGCAAGACTTTTGATATGCCTCATCCTTTCTCCAGATCAGGATGTTATTGTTTGGATGGCTGGGCAACTAGATGAGTAACAAATTGGTTGCATGATCAAACTTCGAGTGTAGTGGTTAGTGGGTCACTCTCTGCCTTGAGACTGGTGACAAGTGGAGTACCACAGAGTCTACCCTGGGACCTGTCCTCTTTATCAATTGATTATCAATTTATCTTTATTAATGGCCTGGAGATAAGGAGCACATGCTCGTCAAATCATCAGGCACCACAGTGGAGGTAGAAGTTGACATGCTCAAGGGCAGGGCTGCCATCCACAGGGACCCGAACAGTCTGGAGGATGAGGCCAACAGAAACCTCATGAAAATCAACACATATGAACATGAGTACAGCGAGGATATCCAAGGGAGTGTTTATCTCTCACTTCTCAAATCTTGTTAGACCCCATACACCTTCCAGCACAAGGAAGATGTTAATTCAAGAAAGTTTATCAGATGCCCACCAAGGCTGTCACAGGTGGAGCACTTTCCCTTTGAGGAGATACTAAAAGACCCAGTCTTGTTCAGCCTTTGAAGGGATGGCTTTGAGGGAGACCTAACCACAGACCTGAATGGTTACAAGTTCATTCTCAAGGGGATGGAGCCAGGATTTTCACAGCAGCACGTGTTGGAGGGCTGAGAGTTAACTGTTTTATTGAAGTCAGAGAGGTTCAGAATGGATATAAGGAGAAGCTTTTTCACTGGAACAGCCAAGCAGTGGGTCAGGTTTCCCAGAGGGGCTGTGCAGTCTCCATCCTTGGGAATTTTCAAGATTTAGCTGAATAAACCTGATTGACCCCATCTGACTTCATAGTTGATCCTGCTTTGAGCAGGATTTTGGACCAGAGACCGCCTGAGGTTCCTTCCAACATGAATTATCCCGTGATTCTGTGATCTAAATTTCTTCATATTAAATAATGTATGGCACAGCACATTCCATGCTCCTAGTAAAAACATCCTGGTCTTCCTTCTTCCTTCCGGTAGAAAAAGAAACATTTTTAGAACTAGCAGATTTTCTCATGATATGAGAAGTGCATGTGCCCCGAAAAATGGCAATATATTCCGTGGTGCAAGATAGCTGTAAGAAACCTCTACAGAAACATCTAATATCAGGAACTGACAGTTCATATGTACTATGTTTCCTTGTCTTGAGATATTTTTCTGTTTATCTTTCTTTAGAACAGGGTAGTGGAAGTTAAAATTAATGCTGCTTTGCTTGTATGATGTTTCTAACCCACATAACTGCAGAGAAATACTTTAAATTATGACCTGCCTGCACCCTGGTGTCTCAAATACGAGGAACACATTATGAGTAAAGTTTCCACTTCTGCTTAAATTCCTCCATAGGCTCAAGTTTCAGTTGGTTGATATCATTACATTAAAGTCTGCCCAAAAGCAGTTGGTAGGAGACTCCAGATGGGTGTTTCTGGTTGTGATATTCATAATGGATCAGCAACCATAGTAGCAGATATAATTGTCCAACAAGTACCCAATCCTGTTCAGCTTCTCCTCTTTATGTTCTGGTGCCAAGATGTGACACAAGCTTCGTGTTATTCAGGGAGGGAAGAGCTGACAGCCTGGGACATGGAGGGAAGGGTACAGGTGGTAGGAGAGAACAGCTGGTGATGCCCAAGGATGTCTACCTACGTTCACATGGTTGCAACATCACCTGCAGTATCAGCAGCCCTGCAAATATTTCTCTTAGTTTAAAGGCAGCTCAGGTTTGCAGGCAGAAAGACGTCCCAGATTGCTACCCAAATATGGGCCATGAAGTGGTGAGGAATCTTGGGGGTAATCAGTTCATCCTGGGACAGTCACTTTTACCTGTAGCCAGAAATCCCATATGGATGTTAGATGGAGGCTCAGCTGTGGCTTTGTGATGTTGACCTTGGTTGTATGGTCATTTCCCACCTTCTGACTCCTGTCTGCTTTCCAGCACGTGCCTGGCTCAGCCTGCCTACTCCAATTGACAGAATAGCACCCTTGAAAGCTAGACAGTACCGAATTTCAATATGGCTTTGATACATAGAATGTTAGTGCACATCATTTCTCTTAAAGCCAAGAGTAGTTATATTTGTCCCTGGTACATTGATGGAGGGTTTGACTGTGTGAGCATCTTTAAACTCTCAGGGGCTGTATATGTGCTTTTTGTTGATATCTATTCTCACGTGCTAAATGGTTTAAATCTGTTGTTACACATAAAGATGCAGTGAGGGGAGTAAAACTGAAGGCATATATTGCTTTCATTGCTAGCAATATTCTACAAAGGATATATAAGCGTCTTCTTCTGGTCAGGTATATACTCAAGCATATAAATTGTGTACTAATAGTTCAACAATTTCTTTATTAATTGTCTGCCACGACTATAAAATAACTTGTATGTCACATTGACACAAGAAACAAGCGTAATTTCCAGGTAAACAGCTGTTTAAGTACTCCTCCAGGAATTTATGTAACTTTAGCTCCTTCCTATGGCTGAAAACGCAATAGTCTAAAACAGACACCACCATTACATAACCTTAGTAAAAGATATAATTATTGACTGTGGCTGGCAGTTTATCTTATTCAGAAAAATGGTTTCACAGGAAGAGAACAGGATTCCAGCATTTCTGTTAACCAACCAGAGTAAAACAAGCTGCTATATATATTCACAGCTGAATGAACCTGTTTCTTCAAACACTAATTTTCAATTATATCTGCAGATGCTCTATTTAATTTTTAAGTTCTGTGTGTATATATATATCCTTTTTTTTAAACTCTCCCGAACAATTTTCATAACAATTTTCATCAGTCTAACTTTGATTACTAGACCTTTGGGGAGGTGTAGTAGTCTCTTATACTGTACAGTGTAAAATACATTTAACAATTGCTAAATAACAGACAGAGAAAATGTAGCTGAGAGTAGAAATGTAGGCTGGATGTACACTGACATTCACCTTTGAGAAATCTAGGAAAATTAATACGTTAGGGAGTGGCAAAAATAACTAAAAGAGACATTTATGAGAAGACAAAGACCTTTAAAACAATAATGTTGAAACAGAAGTAGAGGTAATAATAATAAAAGCTGAAGACAACAGTCCTGCACATTCATCTACGTATATGTAAGGATTTGACCTCGTGGCCAGGTTACCACAGATTAGCATGATGTCATATGGATGTTGAGCATATAATTGACTATGCCTGTGCTCTTTTCCTGAGATAAATATGAGGTAATGCAATTTAACTCTTTAATCCAGTAAAATAGGATTTTGCTATAGATTAAGAGTAAACATATGGACTGTTACCACAATTCATTTGAGGCAAAATCAATTGTTAAGGTAATTTGGCAATTGATCTGAACACTGAGTATTTCCAGACTTAAAAGTTTAAATAGAGTATTTTTTAGCAATTTACAGGTGAATGGTCATCAGCAGTGCTGAAGATGGTGTTTGGGTAGATTTTTAATGTCCCACAGAGATACTGGAGCCATGTCCTTTTGAGTAAAGGATTGGTGAGAAGCACCATTTTCCAAATCTAGAGGTCCCGTGTACCACCTCTCACTTGGCTCCCTGGGATCTGAGTACGATTCCTGCTGAGTAGAAGGACCCATTTTGAAAAAAAATCTCACCTTGCACATCTTTAGCTTCCCGGCTCATTCCAGGTCCTGTACAGCTTGCATAAATGTTCATTCACTCTTTGACTGGCTTTTGAAGCCAACCAAGCATGCTGGGGCAGGTTCCCTGATGGGACACCACCCTAGAAGTGCTGGAGAAGAAACAGTGCACAGTCTGGAGACTACACCCTCCTCCAGCACTATCTCAGAATATTTTCTGCACTCAGGCACAGATGTCACAGGAATGCAACACAGGTCTCCAGTTTCAGGAAAAACTCAAGATCAAGTGCTGAGTAGGGTGGATGTGGCCTGTCTGAGCTGTAGGTGAAGAGCCCTGAAGGGTTTCGGTATGAGGTATGTTGCATTTGTTAGCTTGAGGTGGATGTAATTGGACATATATTTTTTCTGACAGGTCTAGAGCATGTCTAGGAATCATACTTAACCACAATCTTTTTCCATTGTCCAGACATCAAGTCTCACCTTGACTTAATTATTTAAGATTTAATCAGTATTCTTTAATTTCTCCCTAGAACCAGTGTCTAGGTCAACACCTGGCAGCAGCAAGGGAAATATCATCACACCTACAATTCACAAACATCTTGACAACCTTTTGGGTGGTCACAAGTCCATCAGTTCTTTTGATGAATCCTTTCTAAATGGTAGAGTGTTTCATTTACAATCATTCACCGAATGACTTTCATAGTCACTTATGTCATAACAATACATTAGAAAGAAGAAAAGATAACATAAAAATCTCTCAATATTGCCATAAAGGAATAATTTACTGAACTGAAAAAAAAGTGTGGTTGAGACTTTAAGTAGTGTTGTTCTTTAGAATTGACCCTAATCTCCGAGCATGAAGTGATAAATGGGTGCTAAAGGCTAAGTGGATTATCTTAGGAAAGTCTCCTTGAAAGTCATTTAACAGCTAATCAAATGTTAAGGTCAAACATTACCAGTTTCTCATGGGAAAGTAGACGTCCGGCCTGATTTTCCTATTGTGAAACAATTTTAGGAATATGTCCAGATTCAAGGATTCTGCAAAGATTCCCTGAGAAACACTCCTTCTGTGACACTTTTCCTGATTTTGAATTCATCCCAATTTGCTTTGGCCAGCATCTAGCCCAGGGGCAACAGAGGCCTCACGTATTTGGGAGAAGTAGGGAAAACTATTTTCTTTGTTTCACTCAGAAAAAAGCCTGGCTATGGGAAAAGCACTTCCACTGCCCCAAAAACAATTTTGTAATATGGTGAAGGGGGAAAAGGTATGGAGCTCTGGGACACCAGCGCACACAAGTGGACTCTGTTCAGTCTCTAGTTCAGTCTATCTTCTTTTCTTCAATCTCCTTCAGATCTATACTAGAGATCATCTGACGATACTTATCTATTGCACTCAAGCGTGAAGGCAATCTACAATAACTGTCCTGCACGTTTTAAGCAGCTCTGTGAGTAAAGTCTAGAGTCAGGTGAAATGATTTGAGCATTCATGGAGGCGTAGCTGGCACAACCTGCTTTCCATCCTAACTCACTTTTCCACTCTCTAAGCTCCAGTTATGCCTCAGAGGAATCAGATTTCATAACAAGGAGCTGAACACTATAAAAGGATGTGATTGTATCATGATACCGCTCGAAACCTATTTTTTCTTTGGGTGAATGAAAGCACTTTCCTTCCAGAGTGGAAAGGAACATGTGAATGTAGGCAAGAGGATGACTCACAGCTGTAAAATTCCTCACATGCATAACATTCATGAGCACGAAGGTCTGACTGCAGTCAGTACGTGGCTGCAGTTCTTGTAGACGTGTACAAGACAGCCAGCCAGGGAACCGACAGGGCTTTTGCTGTGGCAGCCCAGAGATGAACATAGGCTGCAAAACCCACTCCAGCAGCAGTCCGAGGATTTGGGTGGGCAGCCCTCACTGAGACAGCTCCCCTCTCTATATTGGCTTCTGTACTTGGGCTTAGCTAGCTTATCTCCCCAATTAGCAGGGTTTTCTTTGCAGTGTAGCCCTGACTCTGGCTGGTACAGCTATATTTTCTAAAGTTTTGTTAAAAAAATGTATAAAAAGTATTTGAGAAGTATTTTGTTCCAGACAATATGCAAGTAAGAAGCAAATGAGAGCGGGACTTTGCAGAGCTGTGGGTGGGGTAGATGGACAAGGGAGGAAAGGGAAGGAATGGGAAAAGAAGAGGGATACAATTTCATCCCTTTTAACAGAAAATGACAAAATTCTTCACCTATTTTCCAGGTGAAGGAAGGAAATAGGCAGTTTTCACTTTGTAAGAAGCTTTTAAAATGACATCTCTAATAAACAAAGTGACCTTAGAAATCTGGAAAGGAAGGGTGACATGCTCTGTCTTTGCTGAGGTGGAGGAAGGAGCTGGGAGAGCCTGCCAGGGTTAATGAAGATCAAACAAGCCATTCCAGCCAGCAAGATTGTTGTGTAGAAACCACATTAAACCACACAGACTTTTCTGTCACACAGTGAGCTGGTGGAGACGATGATGCTTGCTTATTTATTTGTTTATTTATCCAATTCACAAGAGGCTCTGGTCAGCACACTCCCTCAGGGCGCATATAATAAAAACAGTACATCAATTAAATAGCAATGTCTGCAGCATTGACAGAGTGCCTAACGAAGGACTTTGAATTACTCCAGCCCTGTCCCTTTGGAGAATACTCAGCTTGTAGCTCTGACACATCTGGAAGGTTTGGAAGACTGCATGACTATGTGGATGTACCTTGAAGCACAGTGTGAAGGACAACAGGAACTTCAGCTGTTGTCTCATATCTGTAAGGGAAGGGAATTCTCAAGTTGCGAGCCCTACATGAGATAAACCTGAGATTTTTAAAGCTATTTATGTACCTACAATCACAAGTAGGCACTAGTGGGTGTTCTTGCTTGCCCTGTTTTTTAATTTTAATTCCAAACTTGTTCAGCCTACAAGTTAGAATCCCATGAGGTACCAGGCTGCATGTGTCTAACTTTAAAAATCTGGGCCTTGGTAGACTACTGCTACGGCATTAGCAAGTCAGGAGAGAGACAGCCTCTGAGGTCTCTTTCGTAGCTGTTTGGTCAAGCACACTTAGAACTAAAAGTGTTATGTTTATTAAGGGTCTGCTGTACAACAGAAATATGCCCTGAGGATAATAAAGATTAAATTAAACAAATCTCACATACCACTCTGTTAACATCAGCTCCCAGCCATGCAGTGTGTCCCACACGTGTCCCATGTCCCTGCTTCCTACTTTTCCTCCCTATTTTCTCCACTGTGTAAGACCAATGCAGAGTTAGACTGGCCAGTAGCCATGAAAAGACAAATGCCACTCTCAGAACCACTGTATTTTTTACCTAGTCACAGCTTTTGTAGTGTGATGGTAGATCCAGTCAGGGTGTCCCGTGTTGTAGTCCTTCTATTCATGCAGTATAAGTGGTGCATGGGCAAGAAAGGCTTTATTTTCCTTCTCAGATGCCAATTCTCTGCCAACAACTCCACAGAGTCCATGGTGAGCCCATAAAATCATAGAATCATAGAATGGTTAGGGTTGGAAAGGACCTTATATCTTTAGGCACTAAAGTCGTTATCCTAAAGGCTTAGTGATTTGGAGTGCCTCCTTTTTGGGGATTTCCAACTTGAAATACCTCTGGGCTGTTTAAAACCAGACGTGAACTCTCGGTTACATGCAGAGTTACAGATGCTCTATGCTGTCAAAGTCAGTCTGCACCCACAAAATCAGCCTTTTGGCTCCAGCACCCTAAAATCGTGGAAAGTTACATTAGCCCAGCTCAGTTTCTGCACCTGTAAAACTGGACAGATGACATTTCATTTCCTAGCTCAAAGGGTTATTGCGAAGATCAATTAGCTAATGCTTATGAACTGCTCGGCACGTCTCCGGCGCAACCGCTGTCGTGGTGTAGCACTGCCCTTCCTCGCCATGCTCAGTAGGAGCACTGTTGCTTTAAAAGGGGAGCTTGTCCAAGCTCTCCTCCTCCACTGGATCTAAGATGGATGCTCCTGCTGCAGCACAGCCTGTGAGCAGACTTTGCCCAGCCTGCTTTTTCTGTTTTCCCTGGAAGCTTGCTCCAGACAAGTCAGCTGCACTGCAGACTGAGCAGAAGCAGGAGGGCAGCTCTCCCCAGGTAAGCTCCCACCTCCACAAAGCTGCTCCTTCCCACACCTGGACGGGCAGCACCAAGGATGCTGCTGCCATCCTGAGAATTATGGTCCCCTCTGCCCGTGTCTCTAGCTGGCTCACAACAGCTCTCAGCCAGGCAAGAGTCAAACAGCCCTGGGCCTCTGCTCTTTTATATTTCTTTCCTGGCTGACTGATGTTAATCTAGTAACCAGGAGGATGGGGAGACTCCTGCTCCCACACCTAAAGCTGGTCTCGTGCACATTTCTTTGCATGAGCATCACCTCTGTGGAGGCACTCCTGAACGACACGGGAGCTGCCTGTGGCATGGCGGTCCTGAGGCCATGCTGGGGCCCATCGGCATACTTAGGAGGTGGTCTTTGGTCAATGGAGAAAGCCAAGGGATTAGCTCAGAAGGGTTCTGCAGGATCTCATAGGCTTGCCACTACCAGGAGCAGTTTGAGCTGCATTGGCTCCTTTCCCTCCGAAATGCATTGATTTTCCACTAAGCTCCTCTTCTTCAAGGCTTTAAAAGTGTCATCTTTAGAGGACTGCAAACTGGGCACTCCAATAACTCTCCAAAGTTTAACCTTGTTTCATCTTATTATTCCCATGGACACTTTGGAGGAGATGTTCCCTCTGTATAAGGTCCATTTTAAGAAAGTCTTTCCTTTCCCCCCGGGTGGTGGGGTGTTGGAGGTAGGAGATGTTCCTGACCGACACAGAGCTGGAGGCAACCTGCTTTTCCTTAACAACTTCCATTTACAGGACTGTTTCACCTCCGCCAACAGTAACAGACCCTGTTAGTAGCCCCACAACCCTGGGGACAGACAGTACTTGTGCAGTGTCAGTGGGGTGGAAAATCCCTGCCCCAGCTTTGAATGCCATTTGAGAAAGAGAAAGGTGCTGTAAAGGGCCAGTGGTCAGTTCTCACAGGGAAGGAGCAAAATAAGACCGTTGTTGTAATCGCCTCATGCTTCTCTCTGAACACACTGCAGCAGAGGGTTGAGCCCCTGTGCCGTGAGAGTGCTCAGTCCTGAGCTCCCATGGATGGGAGATAGATGGGATTCCCAGGCAACCCAGGATTAAAATCTCTTCTCCCTCCATCTGGTTTTTGTGACCCGCAAGTCTTTGCAGTCTTGCTTTTAAAACCATGATGATAGACATCAGCCCACGGAGGCAGAGAGAAGCTGTTGTTTGTGCCATAATATTAAAAACACAAAGGCTTTCCTTTTCCTGGCTTTCACGGGGTAAGCTTTTCTTTCCCACTGTGAAAACCTCATCAGGCTACAGAGCAAGATACCCAGGAATAGGGAGAGGGAGAGGGAGAGGGAGAGGAGGAGAAAAAGCCTGTCAGAGGTATTTTTTCTTCAGTGGCCCCCTTGCCTTTATCACGGGCTCATCTGGGTGGCATCTCTGTGTGGTTTGGAGTCAAGGGCAGCCCCCTCTCCAGAAAGAAAGAGATGGGCATTGATGGTTTTCACTTGTTGACAATGGCTGTTCTCCAGTCTGGGATGGATACATTTAACAGAAGGATCTACAATGTTTTTTTCCCCAAATTACCCTGTCAGGGTCATGTAAGGGGATCCTGTGTGCCTACTGTGTCCAGGGCCGACATCCACAGTCTGTCCTGAGCACACTGGGGTTAGAAGCACTAAGCAGATGTTGTCACACAGCTGTTTCTGCTATAGTTTTGTTGGAGTTTTGTTGGAAAGCTTGCTGTAGAATTTAGCTGTGACCACAACTGCATCTCTTACTTGCTTTCCGCTGATGTTGAAGTGAATGAAGTTTAAGGTTTGGGTTGTTCTTGTTTTGGTTTTTGTTTTTAAGGAATGAGAATTTCATAGCTGAAAAGCCATTAAATGCTAAAAGCTGTGAGAATAGTAGCATTTGCCAGAAATGAACACAATTTCCTGGTAAGAAAATCTGAGGAAAATCAGTGACACTTCCTGACTGCTGAGAACTGCTGGGAAACACTCACTTTTAATTGGAACTGGGGAAAAAAGTTGTACATATATATAGAAAAATTGTAAAAAAAAAAAAAAAATCAGACATCTGGTTAATCAGAACTTCCTCGTCCATATTTCAGGGAGAATTTCTGAGCATACGTGGCAACAGCCTGGGTTAATCTGTGACGCAGAATATGTGTCTGGTTAGCACCCAGCCAGGGTGCCTGCACCCTTACCCCAGGTCTTAACCATAATAATATGGAGCAAGTAATGAAAGATTTTACAAAATTCGATTTAGTTTTAGGCTTAGTCCATCTATTTATTTATTTATTTATTTATTTATTTATTTAGCCTGAAATTATATCTTTATTTAATGACATTTTGCAATCAAAATATCAGACTTTCTTGCAAAAAGCTAGTAATGTTGTGAAAAATTCATTTCTCCAAAGTGCCAAAAAGCCTGACCTTCTTGTGAATTATGGTGCATCATTACTTCTGCTTTCATCAGGTACTTTTCCTTTAGGCTTATTCCTCTCTAAATAGTAGTACCATATGACAAAAGAAGTGAAAGCTGGTTTCCAGTGTTTCCTCTCTGGAGCTGCCAGTACCAGTCTGAACTTCTCAGTATTAAAGATGGTAGTATAGCCATAGGCTTTCCAATAAAAGCAAATTATGGGAACCACATTTGAAAATTAATGCCAGGCCCTTATGAAACACTTTCAGGAAATGGTCGAGGTAATAATAGTGATTTTTAACTTTTTTTTTTTATTTATTTTGTGATTTCTTCTGTCTCCTAGCTTTAATTTAGACCACAACATCATTTCACACATGACTCTTAAAAGAGGTAAACTCCTTATTTTCCTTCAGTCAGGACTATTCCCTATTGACTTCCCACCTATGAGGGCCATTGATAATCACCAAAATTTGAATTCCACATGATCCAAAGGCAATGAGGTCTAAGCAGTGTATGTATCTTCTCAGTAACCAGAGACACTTTTCTTGAAAGTAGACTTTTCCTTTGAATCTCTTTTTGGGGATGTAACACTCTCTGCTCCAGCTAGTCTAAATCCCAGGAAGAGTTGCTTCCAAGTACTTTTTATTGGAGTCCAGATCCTGAGTTCCCTGGAATTTGTCAGAGGAATGGCAAATGTAAAGTCCAACATAAATAAATGGCCTGAAAGCAATAGCATGAAATACAAATGTGAAGCATTGCATGTAGGAATGGATATCCAATTGCACGAATACCAAATGTGTATTGATTAGACAGGCAGCAGAGAAGGATGGGGTTGGGTATAAATGAATCCCAGAATGACATTCAGTGAAAAATATGAGGCTATTGCAAAACGGATGTAAAAAAACTTGGGCTGTATTTAGAGAATTACTGTAAGTGAGAGATGGAAGGAATTATTCTGCTGGGCAATGTCACAGTTTGGATGCACAGTTTGTGAGGGGTGGAGAGATTTTAGAGGAAAAGTCCAAGGACATTAAGGATTTTATAGTGTATGAGCTGTGGTGAAGTTTGAAAGCATTAAGTAGAACAAGTTGGGATAAACAATGGCCATCTTCAGCTATATAAACACTGTTGTTTTAACAATGACTGGGGTCTGTTAGACTGCAACTTTTTGTTGCAGAAAAGAGATCAGTAGGAAGGATACAGCACCGGTTTATAAAATAATGAGTGACGTGGAGAGGATGAATAGGAGTTGACTGTTCCTTGTTTCTTCCACTGCAACATTTTGAGACAGCTGATAGAGATATCAGGAGCAAGATTCAAAATAAACGAAAGAAGAGGGACTGTCATAGGAGAAGTGGAAGGTGTGAGGAACTTTTCTCCAAAAGATGTTAAGGAAGTAGAAGTTTACATGGATTCAAGGGGAGACTGGAAAATTACTGGAAAATTACTACCAATTCTTGTGCTTTTTGCTTGGGGAGTCCCACTTGCACACAGCAGGAAGGATGTGCGTGCAGAGCTGGTGACCATGTGTAGGACTGTAGCCAGGCTTACGCCTCTATTTAATGCGTACAGCAAATATGTGAATGGTGCAATAACTTCAGTGCATATTGATAGAACTGAGCTAGCTAATTTAGTGCTAGCAACAGCGTAGTAACACAAAATTCAGTGTAGGCTAACCCCTCTTCTGCCCCAGCAGCCTGGGTAAATACTGAGTCCTTGGTGAGCTCTAGCGTAGGGTGGCCAAACTGATCATTTCAAGCTCGTGTAAGTGCGTGTGTGTTACACTGTAATCACTTGAAGAAATCAGTAGGTCTACGTAGTGACATTAAAGTGGGACATATATATTCTGAATGTGTTGTGCACATGTTTTCACTCTGTGTCAGCAGGACCAGGCCTTTATTTCTGTTTAATTTGTCAGAGAAAAAATCATAAAAATTCTAACACAAGATATAAATAGGAATCTTCAGAAAAATGGGGTTGTTTTGTAGCTATTGAGGACTGGCAGTAATACGCTTGCTTTTTTTCCTTCAAACTGATATTTAATTGAAGTAATTTTTCTCCCCTCTCTCATTTTTCTTTTAAATTTATACCTGGCTAAAGAAGTTATTTTTAAAACAATTATGCAATAGGTGACTTTGTAAATGATTTAACAGATCAAAATAATTCAGACAGTTTTCCACTAGTTAAAAATATAAAATTATGCTTGAAATGTGACACGTTAAAATGTGTAAACGCTTATGAACAGGAGTACTTTTTGTAAGAGTATTCCCATGAACTTAAAATTCACTGTTTATTTGACTGTGTACTTAGAGATATGGGCATTTAATTGTAAGGCATTATCTCCATCTTCTGGTAGAGATAGTCATATAATTATTTCCAAGCTACCTACTGCATCTGAATTCTTGATGCACAGGTGATGCACAGGTCTTTTTTTTTTGGAGCATCCAACCTGTCCTCTGCCTATCTATCTTCCTACATACTGTGACCTCAAGATGCTCAAGAAGAACTTTCTATCTCCATGAGTTCTCCATGCCCTTGTCAGCTCTAGGTGAAACCAAGCATCTCTCCACCAGCAGGGTCTGCTGTGGGCAGTAGCCAACTGGCAACTCATCCCTGTCTATGGGGATGTGGGGAGCCACTCTTTATCGGGGAGTGCAATGTTAGGACAAGGGGTAACAGGTTTCAGCTGGGAGAGGGTAGATTTAGATTGGATATTAGGAAGAAATATTTTCCTGTAAGGCTGATGAGGCACTGGCACGGGTTGCCCAGAGAAGCTGTGGGTGCCACATCCCTGGAGCTGTTCAAGGCCAGGCTGGATGAGGCTTTGAGCAACCTAGTCTAGCAGAAGACATCTCTGCCCATGGCAGAGGGGTTGGAACTAGATGATCTTCCTGGGGCTCTCTGTCCCACCTCCATCCCAGTGACCCTATTCACCTCCTTATGGCAGGATTGGCCAAAATCTGTTGCAGTCCTTGAGCCTTTGGAAACAAAAAAAAGCCGCCTAATCCCCATTTCTAAGAGTGAGTGTGAAAATTCAATCTCATATTACCCTTAGTGCAGACTGAAACACAGCTTTGCACGAGGTGTGGACAGATCACAAAATAGCTGCTCCTCCATTGATTTTAGCTGCTGTTGAGCTGGTATACAATTACTGTAGGGCTGCATAAAAAGAAACGTGAACAGCAGCAGGTCGAGGGAGGTGATTATCCCTCTCTACTCCATGCTGGTGAGACCTCATCTTGAGTGCTGAGTCAAGTTCTGGAGCCCTCAAGATAAGAAAGGCATGGACCTGTTGCAGTGGGTGTAGAGGAGGGCCATAAAATGATCAGAGGGATGGAGCACCTCTCCTATGAGGAAAGGCTGAGAGACTTGGGGTTGTTCAGCCTGGAGAAGAGAAGGCTCTGGGGAGACCTTGTTGTGGCCTTTCAATCCTTAAACGTGGCCTACAAGAAAGATGGTTACAGACTTTTTAGTAGAGCCTGTAGCAATAGGACAAGGGGTAACCATTTTGAAGTAAATGAGGGTAGGTTCAGACTACATATAAAGAACACATGTGAGGATGGTGAAACACTGGAACAGGTTGCCCAGAGAGGTGGTAGGTGCCTCATCCCTGGAGACTTTCAAAGTCAGGTTGGATGGGGCTCTGAGAAACTTGGTCTAGTTGAAAATGTTAATTGCAGGGGAAGTTGGACTAGATGGCCTTTAAAGGTCCCTTCCAACCCGAACTGTTCTATGATTTTATGATTCTATGATAATTGTTCCAAAGCCAGGTGGACTTTCAAGTAAAGTAAGCTTCTGATACAGACCAACAGACAAATATCAGCAAAATAAAGGCTTGTCATGTCCATTCTGTTCCTCAAAATTACCAACTCACATAAAGTGTGGACATAGCTGAGGTCCTTGGAATATCCTAAGTAGAGTCCCTGCAAATGACAAGACAGCTGTGAAAACTTTGGTTTAGACTAGAGGTTTGAGACTATGTTGTTCTTGAGGAACATGTGACACAGTTGTGTGCAGTCATTTCTGCTTTGATGGGAGAGCTTTCAAATTTGTTTTATATTTATATTCTCTAGTTCCTTTTGTATGAGCTGCCTGTGGTGTAACAAGCTTTTTCCATTTTTCTTTCATCTAATATGATTCTTTCAGAAGACAACTTCTCTTTAATCACTGTCAGAGACAGGTTTAGTTTTTAGGAGGCTTGATTAGCGTACAGGGAATTCAGAGAAGAGAAACAGAGAAGGTGATTTTGAATTTAACAAGAGATTAGAAGAAAGTTAACAAAGCATATATCTTGGCCAAGGGTCTGTAGAACACCTTGACCTTCCAGTATCTAATGGATGTGGTAAAAGGTTAGAGGGATTTTTAACGGTATAGCAATGGAACAAAAAGTTGAGTAGTGAAAATAGGGAAGGGGAGATTCACGAATCCATACTATAGCATCAAAACTTAAGAAATTTCCTCAACAGAAACAGCAGAGAAAAAAACCCAAACAAACCCAAAACAAAAAAACAAGCCCAAATATCCCAATGTAGTCAAAGGTGAAGATCTAAAAATTCTTTGTGACTCTGCAGGTCTCTAGTGAATGAGGAGAAGAGGCCTTGACTCTCTGTAAGCACTGCTCAGCAATAA
>VZTO01025848.1:41467-67234 GCA_013400615.1 Syrrhaptes paradoxus
ATACTGGATTATTTTAAAACTGTTCCACTATGGTTAAATAGAGTAGGAAATGAACAGCTATATAAAATATGGTAGTGATAGTAATTATTTTTAAATTATCTGTGTAACTTTTTTAATCCTCAAAAGTGGCTAAGCTATAAAAATCAAATTTTACTTGTACAGTCCACAAACTAGAGAACACAGTATAATTTTTTGAGTTCCTATGTGACAGACTAGCCTAAATAAAATGAGGTAACTTTAAGAAATAGGTTATAGATGACCCAATGCTCCCTAAACATAATTCAGCTAGAAGTCAATGACAGATCATCTACTGCTTCGTGTAAGATACTTAAACACAAATTAGGTTGCGGTGAAACATTTAGAATTTATTTGTCTACCTTCTCCTTTTCTTCAAACTGTGGCCTGCCTACATCTCTGATTATTTGAGACTTTTCTAAACTAAAGTTTCTTGCTTCTTCAGTTTCATTTTAAATAGGCAACTATGCGTTCTATTAGCGAAGGGGTTATAATTTAGTTGCTGTGTCATGATGCCACTGGTGTTATAAATAGCATGAAAAGTTTAACAGTTTAAAAGCTTTTTTAATTTGCATCTTTTTCATAAGAACAACCATTTGGTTTTTATTTTAACTTTAAAATCTTAAACCTTCTTGTTTTCAAGTGTTAAATTCTAATCAATAAAGGTGAGTTGTCAGTCAGGGGAAATTAAATGCAAGCCACCCTTCTACAAAGGTAGGCCAGTAGCCTAGGGACTGGTATCCAATTTGTATTCCTGCCTGTAAGTATGATTTTCAAAGAATATTCTTTGATGCACTTAAGTTCTTTCATGATTTTCAGATCCTGTTAGGAAGAAGCAGGAGAATAAAAATGATAAATTTCAAACTTTTTTTTCCCCTCCTCTTTCTTTAGCGCTTGAGGCTCATTAAGTTAGTCACAGTCAATGTTTTATCTTCTTGTGGTGGAGTATGAACTTCTCGAATGAAAAGTGGATGTGTGGGATAGTGATCATTTTCAGAAAGATGAGAAGGAGCATGAGCAAACGGAGTTATCTTGGGTTGGTTCAACACATGTCAGATTAGTACCCTTTGATATCACCATCAAGCAAACATGAGATATTCTCTATGCATACCAGAGTATCACCTCAATTCAAATATCTTTTTCTCGATTCCTTTTGCTCTGCAGCCCATGCCTAAACACGTAACTCTTTTCATTGAGCACATAGGGTTATATTTTTAGATTTATGGGTGAAAATCCATTGCAAACAAGCAAAGAAGTTTGACCAACAGCTAAGGATGTTTCTTTTTAAGAAAACTTTTAGTTACATGCCATGAAATCATAGATCTAACCATGTTCATAGTATTATGACTTCTACAGTCACGTGGTTCTTGAACTCAGGAAGGAGAGCAATATACTGGAATAACCCTTTATAGTTTGGCTGGCAGAGGAGGAAATAGGTCCTCAGAAAAAGAAGGAGAGTTTTAAAATATAGATACTGGAATAGACAATAAAAGAATTCAAATTTCAGGCAAATATTTCCAAGTGAATATTTCCAGGTCAGGTTATTTAACTAGCTCCTTTCGAAAGGACAGCACAAGTTACAGGAACACAATATTGCTCACACCCTTGATTTACAGTTTTTGCTTTTATTTTTGTGCCAAAGACAGTCTTCTCTTCCTATGGGCATGGAAGTGAGTAAGAGAAATGCACCACATCAGAACCATCACACCCGTTTTTATCTATTTGTAATGCAATAATTTTGCATTCTGCTCACTCCTAACAGGTGGTGCCAGGGAGTTAAATTGGGGGGACAGGAAGAGGGTGTGCATGTCTTACTACACCATATGTTGCAAAGAAGGCAGTGGGGGAGTCTCCACTGTACCCGCAGGAAGCTTGAAAACAGCTTGATTTCCTGGACTTTGATGGTTGACCTTGTCCTGGAACTTCCCTTTGAATGATGCCCAGTTTTATGATCCTTGACCTTGAAATTCCAGAGAATTCAGAGGAATTTAATTTGAAAAGCAGGGTAGTATCTACCTGAAGTTCTGCTATCGCAACCTACTTTGACATACTTAAGCACTTCTCCCACTTCTGGTACCAGTGTTTCCATCACAGTGGTGCAGAGCCAAAGTGGAGAGGGGATAGGCAGGGTTTAAAACACAGCCTTCAGGTATCAGAAGGTGTTTTGCAGAACTTTCTTGTTCATAATCTTGCAGGGCTGGGACATGAATGTATATCCTGTGAGTCCTAGAGTTGCTCCTCAGCTACGGGACAGATTTGTGTCAGTGGAGTGAAGGACGACTTGTGTGCAAGGTAGACCTGTGTTCACAGATCTCCATCATGAGGAGTATCAAGGCATATATCTGATTCTCACTGAAAATGATGGGATTTAAATGCATGTTTAAATGTCAGTATGTACTTACTCACTTTGCTGAATTGGACCCTATAAGAGTTCGTTCAGTATTGCAGAAGAGTTCTCTCCTGACTCTTAATATCCTGTTCATTTTGCTCTTATTAGGAGTGCCAGGAAGGGATTTCAGGCTGACTAAGATGTTTCTTAAATTACATTCTAGCCACAATTCTGACACTCACATGGAAGTGTTTTTCTGTCTTATCTCCTTTATCACTGTATATTGACAATAGATATTTAGGAGATTCCACTGAAAGATGAGTGGCTTCCCTGTTTGTTGACCTTGAGCAGGTATTTTGATAAATTCTGCTTTCCTTTTGATTTAGGTTTATCTTTATATCTGTCCTAGCATAATTTAAAAGTGGTGTTTTTTGGGTTTTTTTTTTAAAGGGATAAGATACACCTTCCTCTCTTCTTTGTCTCCTTTCTTTCTGCCTTGAACATTTATCACAACCAGTTCTCCAGCAGATTAGCTGATTTTTGGATTTTTTTTCCTACTATTTCTCTGTTTTAGCTGAAAAAGCCAAATAGTGACCTATTCCACTATCCAAGGTGAGCATGAAAGTAAAACCACTTGTTTCTTCATCTGCCAAAACTTCTATGTTTTGCAAAACTGTTGCAATTCAGAAAGATTTATAATTAAAACAAATAATAGGGGGTATTACTGATTGTCTTGACATTCATATTTATTATTTTTATCATGATCAATCTACTATAAAACTACTAGTTTTCTGTATTGGCATTATTAGTCTCTTGAACAAACTCTGGTATTTCACTTAGTTCGTAATTGAGAATAGTCTCTATATTGTCATAGTCTAGACCTGGGTATTGTAGGAAATGGTAATCTGAGATGACAGGAAAATACTGTTCTGACGAGGTATGATCCACAGTAGACAATGCTCAAAGCCTTTCATGCTTTAACTTCTTGATGTACCACTATGAACTCAAGTAGGATTTTGCATTTTATGGGACAGTCTGAGGTGGCTTCTGGATGCAACCAGATAGAACATTCATTCAAATTATAAATGAGTTTTTGAAATTAATCTCCCAGCCCTATCTGCGTGTCCTGCTTTGTTTTGCATTACAGAGTGGGCTTGGAGTGTGCAAACAGGATGACTTTTTGATGAAACTAAGCAGGAAGATGTACTCCAGGAACACACCAAGTACTCTTCAAAATCCTATAGGCATTCCGTTTATAAAAACAGATTAGCACTATCTCAAAACATAAAATGTGTGTAGGGTTGTGGCTGAGTCCTTCTTTGCCAGCTCTTCACTCTGTGGATCCATTCCTGCTGCTTAGTGGTGTGGACATAACCCCTGACTCCACTGACATGTTTCAGTTCTGATTTTTTTGAGGGCCAGAACTGGATAGATGTAAAAATACAATGTATTTATGGTCATTCTGACTTTTGTGATCCATCTATAGAGGCTGATATATTGTATAGCGTTCCAGAACTCTCTGAAAGAGTTTACTGCCTATTCATAGACAATCAGCAAAGTAAGTCAGCTGGAACATTACTGCCGCTTGCTATGCATAACACTTGACAGCAGCACTGAGAAACCTACTTCCACATATTATTCTTGTTAGGCCACTGTGGTGTTAAAATAAAAGTGCTCAGCAATAGAAGGAGATGCTGAAGAGCTATAGGATTGCCACTGGCAAGAGGCTCTGAGTATGATCAGTTGTGTCACAGGGGATTTGTGCATTAGTGTACAGTGCTCGAGGCAGGGAGAGGTTTCTTCTCTGGCATAGCATCTCTATGCAAGCTAGACATGGGGTGTAAGCCCAAGCAATTTCAGCTGGCTGTATCTTTTTTTTCTGTTAGGCATTGACTTGGCTTAAGGACAAACACAAGCAGTTCTCACCCATCATCAATGTGTGTGGGAAAAGATGAACTATATGTTATACTCAAAGACCACCAAACTGAATCTTTCAGAAGCCAAAGTAGCAAGTTATAAGGCTGTGGGACCCTGTCAAGAACTCCTCAGAGTATTGAAAAGTTTGTAAATTGGATCCTGCTCTTCAGAAAGTCTTGTTCCTAACTGTTGAAGAGCATTGCACTGGTGAAGTACTGTGGTATCAGAGGTGAAAAGACTAAAACTTCATAGGTGATCTTGGTTTGTTATCTTGAACTCAGCCTGGGTGCTGCTGAAATCAATATTTCAGGAGGTACAAGGATGGTAGAAGCCTAAGGAGAGGCAGCAGCAGAAAGATCCAGGTGGGGCAAGTGGAGGAAGGGCACAAGGGAGGATAATGCAGAGACAGCAGCTCAGGGGTAGGATGAGAAGGCTGAGGAGGCAAGCAGAAGAGAAAGCAACAGCAGTGAGGTCTGGCTAGATTGAAAATAGAAAAAAAAATTGTTAGATCATAGAATCATAGAACGGTTAGGGTTGGAAGGGACCTTAAACATCGTCTAGTTCCAACCCCTTTGCCAGGGGCAGGGACACCTTCCACTAGACCATGAATCCTCTGAAATGATGGGCCCATCCTCTCAATCATGGAGGAGTTAAGTCCGTGGTAAGGGAATGCAGACAAGCATTATCGTTTCAGTCTCATTGGGAGTGAGCTCACTCGCTAGCTGTCACTCCCTGGCACTGGGCATTGTCTGGGCGGGCGATGCCCAGGCATTTTTCTAAAAGCATCAAGATCAGATGTTAAAAATATTTCTGCTTGTGTGAGAATACCGTGTCTCATTTTTGCCACTGTCCTGCCCACGAGCTGCCTGTATGATGTGAAGAATATGGGTGGCTGGTAGGAGATTCCCTAAGAAACCACTCCGTAACAGATGTGCAGATAGTTTAAATTAAGAAAACAACACTAAAGGTGGCTTTCTTAATAAAGTTGGGGTTTTTTTAAGTTTCTGAAAGAAACTTCTGTTGTAAGTGGGATCTTCAATTCCTGTACCTGTTGAATCACTGGCCTTTTTTCCACATTTTGCCAGAATATCTGCTTCTAGCTGCCATCAGGGGCTGACACTGAACTGGGTGGCCCATGATGCTTGCTGTGTATGCTTCTGTCATCACAAATATAATATTTACTGGTAACACAGCAGTGGAGTCTGATTCTCTTTGCTCTGGATTACTTAAAATTCACCTGAAGCTGAGGGATGTTATGAATACCCTCTGTATTGTGCCTTTGAACATCTAGCAATGGTGGGAAATGAGTTTCTTTTTTAAGCTGGTAATAAATCAGGGTTGATTGTCATGGTTCACAAGCACTGGGTTAGAAATACAGTGAAGTGTACCTATGGAAAGAGTAGGGCAAGAGGCACATAGCTAAGGGTTACTGAATATTTTGAAGGAGAAGTTCAGAGTTTGTTCAGACACTCAGTTTTTTTAAGTCTATTTTTGCTTTAAATTATACGTAATAATTACATAAAATGAATATTTCAAATAGAAATATATAAATACTGGAATGACTTGATGCAGTTACATGAGCAGCTTGATTTTACAAACTAATTACTGACTAAGAGAAGGCTATATATAGTCATGCATCTTAACTGTAGAAGATGTCATAGAAGAGAATGCTGATAAAGAAGTGTTATATAAATATATTTAAGTGATAATAGCAATAAAAATGAAAACTGTCACTGAAGAGTTCTCCTGATCTTTGAAAAGTAGCTTTTATGTTTCCAGTGTAGCTGTCAGAAGTATTCTCATTATTAAAATAGAGGTATTTATTACTTTCACTTTTCTGATTATATTTCCTTCAGCTTAAAGCATTTGATGTGATATTAATAATAATTCAGGACAGGATTTTTGAAGAGAGCCTAGCTGGGAGTTGTGCTGAATGCAATGGAAACCTGAATGGGAAGCAAGATCATTGATGGGGATTCCTGTGACTCCCTGGAGAAGTTAATGTAATCCCAGGAGACATGGCACAGAAAGATGTGAGGAGGTATTATGGCAGTTTGGGCTACCTACCTTAGTCACTTGGTTATTGAGTGTATTGAGAGCATCATTATGATCGTGTAAGGTAAAAACAGCCCTCTTCAGCCAGCTTCAGTGAGGAATTGCACCTGTTAGCTACTCAAACGATCCCCACCAGGTTGTACGTGGCCAGAAAGCAGGCTTTCTGGGAAAATGTCTGACTCTCTGTGAAACTGAAAATTTTTGTTCTTCAGTTTTCCCTCAAACTGACATTTTAGCAACCTTGATTCTGAGAATCCTGACGCATCAATTTGGGGAGATTTCCTTTAGGAGATGCTCACAGCTGTTCAGTATAATTAAGATGGAATATGCCAAATATGAATTTTCAGAAAGATGTACACTGGTGTTAGCACTGAAGTCCACACAATGAATCGCCTGGAGGCTCTGTAGTTATGGCAAGTGTGGTACAGAGCCTGTCAACACATAGCCACCTGCAGAAGACAACGTAGATTCGTACAAGGCTACTTTGCAAGATGGAGCTCATCCCCTGTGGAAACAGACCTTTAACTAGAGACCTTGGGTGAGCTGCAAAATTTTTAGTATATACATACATTACTAAGTACAAGAGGGCTGATGAGTATACTCAGGTACTTGACTCCTGATGTTCCATATTGCAGAATTACTAGTTCATTGCTTGACTGTATTTTGTAGTACTCCCAAGCTCTTTCAAGACAATTCGTAGGCATGGCTTGAAGGATTGTTCACTCCAGGGACTCTTTCCAAGAGCGAGCATGGGTAAGACTGCATCAGGGAAGATTCCTTGCTGCCTACAGCCTACTGGGCTATATCTTCAAACACCTCCCACCCCTGCCCCTTGCCTTTACATGGTATTTGAAAGCCTGTAACACATCTCCTCAGTTTCATTTAATAAAAATGCCACTTTAGTAAAAACGTGGACAGGGACTTCTCCCAACCACTTGGCCTGTGAACCAAGGATCATGCTAAGAAACAGATGGATTTAACATAGCGGATGTAGTATAAGGGTCTCAAGAATGATTCCACAACTGGGAGCTTGGAAAATCTATCAGATAGGGCAGAGACCATAATAGCTCTGTCAGGCTTTGTTCTTCTGAACCTACCACCACCACGTCTGTGACAGCCCACCTGGAATATACCCCAGTATATTGTGTTAGAGCTCCAAGCCCAAATCTGCAAAAAAACCTACCTTGGACTCAGTGAAAGGCAACACACCCTGTGTCCACCACATAGGGGTACTCCATGCTCAACTGCTTCCCACCAGCTTAGCTATATCCGTTTACACCTTATTTACTACAGATCCTGCAACTAAGACAGAAATTTAAATTCAGTGAATAAAAAAGTTGCATACTATAAATGCATTTGAATTAGTAATGCATGCTTGTCTACCACCTTGTAGGGCTGGTATACAACTTATAACAAGCACCTGTTAAAGTACGTTGTTAAAGTATATTAGTCCTGGCACTTACACTGTTTCTGAGATGTATTGTCAGCTGTTGGTGAGATGCCTTGGAATTCTTATGTATCACAGGGATATCCCAGTCTGTATTAAACATAGTTCCATAACAGGATAATCACCTCTATGAAACATTTAGAAAACAGTCACAGCCAGAGAGGGGTCTGTGTCCTCGATTTAGGACAGGGAGCAGGAACTCCTTACTTCTATTTCTGGCTCTCACATAGAGTTCCTATTGTGGCCTGGGGCAAATTGTGCCTCGCATCTCTTTCTAGAAAATCAAGTTGGTAACACCTGCCTCAGAAGAGTATTGAGAATTAGTAATTATTGCACTGAAATGAAATGAACAGTGTAAGTACAATGTGCCATTGGTTTTACAGGACAACATAAAGCCATGGTGAGACTAAGGGGGAATTATAAGTGAAAATTGAATGATATTAGTGAAAATCAAAGCATATGCTCCTCCTTTTTTGCTGTCTAGCCCTCTCCACACAGTATTTATTTCAGGTATGCCTTGAAAAACCATTGTTCATCTTTTTTTCAAAGTTATCCCTTCAGGTCTGAGCTTTCACATTCCAATTTTTGCTCTTAGCAAATAGTTATGGTTGAATTGCAAGTCCCTGGAAAAAGGGGTTTGAAATGAAAGTGCTGACAGGCTCTTATCTCCACTCGTCCAAGTAGTGCTCCTATCATCTAAATTATTATATAAAGTTGCTCTAGGGGAGAAGCGCTTTCCAGAGCTCTGGTTATTTGAGTTTTTATTTTGCAAATATTGTTTCATAGAACCATAGAATCATAGAATGGTTTGGGTTGGAAGGGACCTTAAAGACCATCTAGTTCCAAACCCCTGTCACCTTCAGCTAGATCAGATTGCTCAAAGCCTCATCCAACATGGCCTTGAACACCTCCAGTGATGGGACCTCCACAGCTTCTCAGGGCATAATGTGACAGTGACTCACTGCCCTCGTAGAGAAGAATTTCTTCCTTATATCTAGTCTGAATCTAGGCTCTTCTATTTTAAAACCACCACCCCTTGTCCTATTGCAACAGGCTCTACTAAAAAGTCTGTCCCCATCTTTCTTACAAGCCCACTTTTAAGTACTGAAAGGCCACACTAAGGTTTCCCCAGAGCCTTCTCTTCTCCAGGCTGAACAACCCCAACTCTCAGCCTGTCCTCATATGAGAGGTGCTCCAACCCTCTGATCATCTTCATGGCCCTCCTCTGGACTCACTTCAACAGGTCCATGTCTTGCGTTGGGGGCCCCAAAGCTGGACACAGCACCGCAGGTGTGGTCTCATGAGAGCGGAGTAGAGGGGGAGAATCACTTCCTTCAACATGCTGGTCACGCTTCTTTTGGTGCAGCCCAGGACACGGTTGGTTTTCTGGACTGCGTCAACCCCCATGTGAGTTCCAGATATGCAGCTCTGTAATTTTACAGCATTAAGGACATGTCTTTACAGTGTCTTGAAGTTCATAGCCTTCAAGGATGTTGGAAGCTAGCAGAGTCAGAAAGGGAGAGTGACTTTGTGAGGCAAATCTTCAGAGGATTGCAAGATCTGGTTATGAAGAGGAAGCTCTTGTGTTACAAGTGTTATTGTTGCAGGGTCCCTGAGCATCACACTCGCTTCCACAGGCCAGGGGCAGTTGTAGGGACCATCCTCTCCCTCACAGAGCTGGGAGTTGAACCTCATGCTGTTGCATCTTGTACTGGAGGTGGCTTCCTAAAACTAAGGTTTAATTTGCTGTCTACAATTGCTTACTCTGTACTGATCTGATGTTTAAATCTCTTACTGGTTCTGGATTGCTGCACCTTTTCACAAAGCATTAGCAACTACTGCTTTCCAGTGTAATTGGAATAAAAATGTTCAGCGTGCCGAGCCAGAGAAATGGAGCTGCTCTCAAACTAATCAACATTCCACGTACAAACACCAGCTATTTCTTGACTATTTGTATTCACCAGGAGGGACAGTGTAGGGCTCCATGAGTTAATAAAGTTTCTGTTGTTAAATAAGATTTGTTGTTCTATAGGCTGATGATTTTTCTTCTACTGTCTTTAGTTTATTCATGAAATAAAGGAGCCTAGATAGGAAAGGGTCAGCTCGCAATATCAGAGTGTGTACAAAGTAATCACAGAATCGTAGAAATGTTGATTGGGAAGGACCTCTACAAATCACCTCATCCAAATTGCACTGAAAGCAGGAGAAATGAGAGGTGACTTGGCATGCAGCTGTACACCTCCCTTTGCAGAAGAAATGGTGTGGTTTTTAAGCTGTGCTGGGTGAAATATCTCTTCAGCTAAAACAGAAGGAAGTCTGGGCAGCATAATCCAGTGTTTAAAACAAGGGAAAGGAGGTTAAATGTTCTGAGCATTAATCCCTGTTCTCCTATTGATTCCACAGAAGATGTGGAGAGAGTGAATTTAACCTCCATTTGATAAAATTAGGAGTGTTGCCAGGGGCTCAGATTGCAGAGGCTGCTGTTACAGGCACTAAGATTTCACCTTTGGTGATTCAGTTTCTCTATTAGTAAAAAAGTTCAGGCAGAGTTTTTGAGAGTCTCTGGTTGAGATCCTCGAGATACTTATGTACCAGAGCCCTTGGCTTTTGATGGCAATTAAGCACCTTCTAAGGATCTGGCCATGGGATATATTTCTTCCTCCAGTGCTTCCTTTGTTCAGCCCTGTGTCTTATCTCCTCCTTTGCCTTGCTTTGCTTTGCTTTACTTCTCAAATATGAGTATGTGCTTTCCTTGCTGTGCTGGCTCTTTCTTAAAATTCACTGTTAGACCCCAGGTCAGTGGAGTTGGTTGAGAAGGAGAATGAAGTTAACACAGCATTTCTAGAGTACATGGCAGACAGGAATAGAGAAACGTGTCCAAACCCTCTCACATATATCTACATACACACAAACAGGTCATTAAACTCCACACTTACCTCGTATGTTAGTAATACTCTCGCTCTTGAACTCTGAAAATTTGGTGACTGTAGGCCTTGGATGAGATGGTGAGTGGGTGGGAGAAGTGGAATATCTGTGTAAGGCTTTAAAGCTGCATTTGAAATTGTCAAAAATGTTTATGACACAGAGGTCTATTTGCCTTATATAGAAAATGCACATTGACAAGTCCCTAAAATTTCTTATGCAAGAGTGAGAAGTTAAATAGGACTTTGAATGGTGCAGTCAATAATAACACAATTTGTTGTCAAAAACTCTAATAAATTAAATCCTGCTCATGTATACAAGGCATTTCTTTCTTAAGGAGGTTTTAAATCCTTTAAATAAGAGGAACTAAAACTAAAATAAACAAAGGGAAAGGAGCAGATTCTGCTTTGAATTTCCTACATCATTTATTCCCCTGGTTAGATGGGGAGAAGCTGATGCAGAGACCAAAGTAAGACTGATAAAGCATATTGTAGTGAAATACCTCCATATTAGTAACTCCAGATTTGTCTAAACCATGTAATGACTGATGTAAAGACCAAGGCACTTAGTGAGATGTCTATCCTTTGGTGTAGTTTACCTTCAGAAATTAGGAATAGGGCTTTTGATTGAGATGCTCATGCACAAAATTTTCTCAGACCTCAGTCAGCGTGGGTATGAAAATAAATTTTGTTGTTTGGTCTGAAAATATTGCTGCTGTTTTAAAGGGTGCAAGGGCCCAAAAGATTGTCTTCTCATGCTTTTCCTACCATGCTAGATTAGCTTGACTAAAGCTCCACAGAATATCAAATGAATACAAAGTGCAACACTACATGTGGTCCACTGGTATCTGTGGGATTTTAGTTGGACTTAGGGCCAAGAAGTTTTGGCACAGGATTTACCAAGGAGAACTAATGTAGTCATGCATTAGATGGCTTTTTTTGAGTACAAGACAAGGCATGCAAAAGTGATAAATTAGAATAAACACAACATTTCTTTGGTGTTCCTTAGCTGTTGTTATTTTCTGCATGTGAAAAATAAAGTTCTCATAATCTTCATTCACCAATTGCAAGCCAAAATTCATTTTCCTGGTGTGACTAATACAGAATGGTTTCTTTTCATCCAAAAAGACAAGCATATACTGCAAAGAATAAGAAAATAATGAAGCTGTAACAGGACAAAAGACAAGGTGCTGAAAACCCAAATGAGATGAATAGTTTTTGAACTTGTTACTCTGCAAATTACATTTTCTGTGTGTGAAGCTTTGAAAATGAAGTTAATTTCTCCCCTTTGTAATAATGTTCTTCAGACTACAGTGTGCGAGCAAAACAATTCTGCGTCTGACACGTGCTGACATAGTGATGTTTAAAGTTACAGTGCCATTCCCAAAGGAGAAAGTTTTATAGACATCTATCATATGTACCAGTTAGCAGGTGAGATCCCAAAAGAAGAGCAAAGCACCTTATTTTTTTTCTCAGCATGTTATCACTAAACATTAAATGCTCATAAATATGAGCACAGACACCTGAGGATGTGGTGTGTTTATGATTGGAAATGACCAGTCTTCGGGTGGTGGTGGCCTTCTGGCTATGTTTGCTACCAACTATAGCTGTTTTCATCATTTCTTTGCTGTAGATAACCTAGTGGCCTCCCCTGAACAGTTGATACAAACAACCATCTAGCAGCTTGCCGCTGAGCTCCTGCTTGACCCCTAAGAAGAGTGCAGACAGCTTAGAGACACGTTGACGTGTAGCTGTTCCCTGCTCTCAAACACACCGTTGTGCTCAGCTACTGTATGCAAAGATCGGTTTCAGGTGCAATGTCACAACGTAAGTCACATTCTAGAAAAAATGCACCTTGAAAAAGTGAAAATGGCTCAAATTTTTTTAAGCAGCTCTATATTTGTTGTATTTTTTTTTGTTGGTACATCTGCCTTCTTAATAATCCTTTATTAAGTGTGTTAAGAACTTCCAGTCACTATCCTTAGGGAAAAAATAATTTGAGCTGCCTGATATTGGTGCTGAGAATGCCTATGGAAAAGGGCTGTCCATCTGTTTGTCATCTACATGCTTTGGGTTGAACTAAGAGAAGACAGGAAAACTTGTCCTATGGAACTTGGTGACCATTCCTTGCTTCTTCTCACCTCTCACATTAGTGCAAGCGTTGAAGAGGGAGTTCTGTTTAGGCCACCCAGTTTTTTTAATCCACAAGTCTTGATCTTTTGAGACTTTAAGAACAAAGCCAAAAAATAGGTTTTTTCCCTTCACAAGAGAAGTTTTGACTTACCTAGAAACAAGGTATCTGTACCATTCTCAAACTCCTCGAAAAGCCTTGTATGAATAGAGATAGGGAGGTCTTGACATTGCATGGAAGGAAAAATATGAAATTAAGAAAATATTTGTAGTTTGGATTTACCTTCTCTTTATTTCAGTTGAGATTTTTGTTGGATTTGGAGCTTCCAAGTCTTGGTACAAACTTCTCAATGAGGAGCTTAAGGTCTGAGTTTTTCTTCTGGAATTTCTTCCCTGGAATGTTTTTCTTGTATTTAAAAAGACAAGCATCAATAACAGTAATGAAATTAGAAAATACTTGGTGTAGCCCTTGTATGTGAATATTTTGTTTGGCTTTATTTTGTTTTCCTGGCTTGAGGAACTGTATATCTCTTCTGTTATCTTAGAAAAGAAAAAAAAATTGACAACAGCTTTAAGTTGTGCTTTGCTGTTCCACTTTCTAGACATTGAGTGTAGTGTTTTCAAAATAAACGGGTCTTCTTCTGTAGAAATCTTTACAATGTATTTGAAAATCCCAGAAGTCAGTGACATTCTCCTATCTTTATCCTCTGATGGAGTAGTAGCCTATCGTTCCCTACATCCATTTGATTTTTCAAGGGCTTCAGTTGGATACTCAAAAGCTGTAGAGCCATTGATTGTCATTCGACCTACTGTGAGTAAAATCATATTTGTTTTTATTGCATCCTTCAAACTGAGCTAAGCAGTGATGTGCGGCTGTTTACTCTTGTTCTGTATAAAATGTTAACCCTTGCCTCAAGGAGAGATTAAAGCTCTGATTTTTTCTATTCCTGGCCCTGCCACAGACTTCTTTAGTGGCTTCAGTGTATGACCTGTTACTATATATACATGCTAAGTATTGTATTATTTAATGCTACTCTCTAGTCCTATTTTCAGCTCTATGATTGATGCTTGCAGGCAATTCAGTTTTATGCTGATTTCACCAAAAACAGTAGCAGCGTTGCTATTGTGTAGGCACTCAGCTGGGGTTGCATTAAGCAGGCAATCTACTGCAAAAATATTTTGCCAGTCTAGTCAGAGGCAGGAACAAAGCAAACACAGAGCTACATGAGGAGGTCCAAACAGCACCTTTTTCCCCAAAGTTCCTAGGCTTAAGCATCCCCACTACTAGAAATATTGCTGATTATCCCTTTAAGGGAAAAATGTGAATATACAAGATCTAATTACCTCTGTCTAAGCTGATACGCCTACAGCATCTTTTATATAACCCAAACACTTGAGTTCCAATTATACAATTATATTTTAACATGTATTAAGTGGTATTACTTTAGGGAGGAGACTCATACTGAATATTTTAACTAAACTTCCTCAGTACAGACCTATATGGTAGAGTCTCATTTCATTACAGTACCAAAGACTTGGTTTTTCTCAGTGCCTTTCCCCTTGAATACACCAGCTGGCTCTTCAGAAAGCACATTTTTCATGTCTGCAGCACTGACAGCAGTATCTGTGTATGTAACTTCAGGCTATGAAACTAATGTTCTTGGGGTCAATAGTGGCACTGCTACTGCAATTAGATCAAGAATGCTTGCACGGTGTGAGTATCCTCTGTTTTGTGTACAACCTACAACAAAGTCCAAGCCTCCAGAGGAAGCGACATGTTTAAACGTGGAGGAAAGGTTGCTGCATTTTTTTTTTAATGGTATACCTTGCTCCAGAGACTGATTGCACAAAAAATTGAGTTTCCCTTTATTGACAAGAAATGGCAACTCCAATGACCATTCTTCTTTTCTGGTATCTTCATGCAGCTTCTGTAAGACACAAAAGCCCTCACTGGGAGGGAAGACTTGTTGAGGAAGTCTATTTGCCGCATACTTTCAATCACTAACATCAATGAGGTTTGTAGGTCAGCTCTTCTGAAAACCTAGAGCCTAAGTTTAGAATGAGGAGCCTGAGTGTATTCCAACACTCAGAGATAACTCAAGTTTTCCAGAAATCCAGGCAAGGCTGGAACTTGGCCTGAAAGAGCATAAGAGAATAAAAGGGATGAACCAAGAAAGAGTGAGTGGAGAACAACCCTGGCAAAGCAAGGTTGGGGACTACTGGTGCACCTCATGGTGGATTAAATGGGTGGGGGCTGATGGTTGCTGGTGGAGGGAAGGTATCAGGTCCCAGAAGTATTCTGCTTCTTCCCATCCCTCAGCATCAGCCTGTGTCAAAGGCTGGCAAAACCTACAGTGCAAGCACATACCTTATGCTAAGGTCATTGCTGCTGTGGAGGCTACTTTATGAACAGTTGAACCACCTGGTTTAACACTGATGCTGCTATTTCTCTACTGTATTGTGGTCATTCCTGCACAGCAACTTGAGTTTAAAATATCCCCTGCTTAGAAAACTAAATTTTGGAAATGTTGAAAGAAATTCTTTCACTGGGCTGTACCTATCAGATAAACCAAGTTCCTGCCTAAAGAAAATGTGAACACAATTAATTACAAGGTAAAATGAAATTACTGAAACATTAGACTTGGGTTATTTTAATTATACAAAACTAAAAATTCTGGAAGTAAAGTTCCCATGGCAACCTTAGCTCTGTCTCCTGTGTGCAGTGGATGTGTGTATGTCTGTGTAAAATAGGATCATTCATTACCATGGCCAGAGTGATTTAGAACTTGCTGATCAGGAAGATGTTAATCAGACCAGAAATCTCATCTTTAAAAGTGATTTATCTTTGCTATTTCTTTAGCAAAGTGTTGCAATGTAGAGGAGATTTTGAATTTTTCTCCAGTCTCATAAGTGTTCATGCTAAAACATGCCTAAACAATCCACATCTTGTAATGAATCTGATCTATCATTTTTCAGATTTAGCTATGATTGCAACAGACACCCTATGGTCATTAATCCCATGAGCTAGTAAGATGAAACCGGCACTCATTTTCTTCTGGTAAGCTCACTAGTATCAAACATTTGATTACACATTGCACTTTGATGCTACCACTTAATACTGCAGAGATAATTTCACCCATAGGGTCTATTGAAAAGGGTTAGGCATCATTTGCCTGTCAGGGATTACAGAGGAAGCAGTGGTCTGGTGATGTAGCAAAATTGTCTCCAGTCCTCCCATATCACCTGAAGGAACGGTGTTTCCAGCAGGCATTACCATGGGACAAACCCCTTAATCTCTTCGTCTCCATCTCCCACCTCTCCCATGTTCAGTTTTCACAGAACGCACACATCAGCCATGAGAAAGTGCCTCTCATAAGGGAAGGTCTCAACAGAGCAAGGGGACTGATGATCAGGGGGAGGGAAGTGTTTAGTGCTGACATGGGGGGAGACTGACAGCTGTAAGAAATTTTAGCTGTTTTGTGCAGGCAGACTGAATAAGGGAAAGTTTTGTGAAAAAACCCCACATATTATACCCTTGTGAAGTGTGTCTGATGGTGAAAGTATTGAAAGGGTACTATTTATTTCTGTTGCTGTCATGAGACTCAGTGAATGGCATGTTCGTGGTAGTGAGCTTTACAAGAATTATGTAAAGTACTTTTCCAAACTCCTTTATTTTCTGTGGTTGCCCTGTAACTCTGTTTTCAGTGACATAATTCTTTGGGATAGTGGCTCAGAAAGAGGATTAATACTTCAGAGGAAGAACTGAGGGTGTATGATTTTTAGTATACAAATAAATACACATCCCTGCATCTACTGAAGATGACCATATTCTTGCTGAGCTGTTGTATAAAGTCAATAGAAATAACATTATAGATACATAACATAAGCATAATGTATGTATCAATATATTGTGAGCAGGCTCAGAGAATAGTATGAAGATTTGCAGGCTTCTACAATCCCAGGGATATAAACCTAAAGACAGAAAAAGTAAGAGTTCACTTTATTTCAGAGCTGTGAGTGTGTATATATATATAAAAGTGTTAACTCACCAAGAATTCATCTAAAGAGAACTGAGAAATATTAAAGAAACAAACGTAAATTCTATTCTGTTGTCATTGGGGGAATTAAATGTTAGAAAAATTAAATTGAAGCAGTGAATCTCCTTTCAATATAGGAAAGCTGGACCTGCTGAGGTAGAGCAATTATTTCTCTTCTTTAAGTAAAGATTTTTTTCCTGTGAGTCATGAGGTCAAAGTGTAATACTTAGCTTTCTGCTAAAATTAAACAGCATAAAGATTTCCTGCCAGCATATTTCTGAATTGGTATATTTAATTTATTTGGATATAGCACAAAAGCTAAAATGTATATTTATGTCCCTGAAGGCACTAAAAATACAGCAGTTATACTCCCCAAGTACCTTTCATCATAATTACTTTTGTTTGCAATAACATTTGCTGTATTTTGTCAGAAAGGAAGGTTTGAAATTTAACATTAAAACAGGTAGGGTATATTGGAAACAAGCTTCATGACGGACCTCTTTTAGATTAGTCCTCTCTGAGACAATCAGTGAATGCTCCTGTGTTATGTCAGTAAGACACTGTCTCTGGGTCATGGGAGGTGACATCAGATTTCTTTGGTTATTCCCAGCTAGCTGAAACCAGACATGATCTAAAAGACACCTCTTGCAAGCGCTGTCAGAACTAAGAGATTGCTGAGCACAATTGGTAGAAGGAGTTAAAAGGAACAGAGAAAATACACAGAGAAGGAGATTGAAACACTTCAAAGACAGCCTCACCAGGGCTGAAATTCTCCAGGAAGGTGGAGGACAATGAAAGCAACACCACTCTAGTTTTGCAAGCACTGAATGCCAGCAAAGGGCAGCTTCTTTTCTTACAGTCTCTGGTTTGAAATCCTTTATATGTTTGATAGTTTTTGTTGCCTCAGGCAACAAAACTGATGTAAAGAAGGATGAGGAATGCTCTAGAGCCCAAAAGCATGAAATATCAATAGTGGTTTTAATCAGAGATACAAAAGGTCGAGTAATTCTGTGAGTGAGGAGTCATTTGGCATTGCTGAGGGATCGAGTCTCCAACGAGAGATCATGTTGGTTACATGAGCACTGAAACATAAGCGTAGTCTCCTGTGCACCCCACACTGCTGATCTTCAGTGTGCACCATGAATACATGCTGACTCTATATTCTCTATTACGCCCTGTGTTTGTTTTCTCCCAGTCATTCATCTGGAGTTCTTCCAAGAGCACATCAAGCCTCCTTGGCTGTCCTGTAGCAGAAAATAGTGGAGGAGGGATTGAACGTGCCCAAGTCACATCCCAACACAGCTCTTGTGATTGGGGGGGTAAACAAAACTCAGGAACATCACTTAGGGTCTCAAAAGGAAAGATGTAAGAATTTGACAAACAGAAGAATGAAACAAGTCCAGACTCAGGGTAATGTGTGGACAATTGAAAACCTCAATGCTGTAAAAGAAAAGAGCTAAGAGTATGGCATCAAGAATCTAGCTTCAGCAAAAAAACCTGTGGAATTGCAGAACCAGAGTTAGTTAAGAGGAGCCAACACACTGGGTGTCACAAAATGCAAGAGTGAGAAGGAAGATGGATTATATCGCTTTGCAAAAGTTGGCAAGAGCCAACAATGTGTTTTGCTCAGCTGAATCCTCACAGAAGCAATGAGCAGCAGTTGATTAGGAGATAAATACACAATTGAACTGGAAGTAAAAGGGACATCTATGAAGTTGGATGTGACATACTCACCATTATGTTGCCAGAAACAGTTGTTTTCATTGTCAGAGAAGTACAGACTTGGCTATTGGATAGTAAATTTACTACTGATAGTAGAAGAGTTAAATGCTGCACCTATTGCCATTAAAGAAGCATAGCCAAATCAGTGTGATAAACCTAAACAGGGAGAGAAGTCTCTGAAGAGCAGTTTACTTTAGAGACCACACATTAAAGAAGCATTGAACTAAATGGATGGATTATCATCACATTGGAAGACACTCATCTTGTAATGGTACTAAGGAAAACATACTTGTTTTACTAGTGGAAAATATGGGAGCTCCTTTTCCTCATCACATTGCATTCCTAAAAATGAAGGAAGCAGAGAGGAAGTTGGAAAAATAATCTCCAGAGGTCATAAATCTGACAAAACACTGTAATTTAGTAGCATTTTAAATGTCATGGGGCATCTGAGACATCCTCCAATGTGTCTGTGGTAGGTATGCACCACACCTATAGGAAGGTGTCACATCAAGGTGACCCACTTAGCGGATGAGGGAAAGGCTGTGGATGTTGTCTACCTTTAGTAAAACCTTTGACATCATTTCCCACAGCATTCCTCTGGAGAAACCTGCTGCTCATGTCTCGGAAGGGCATACTTTTCACTGGGGAAAAAACTGGCTGGATGACTGGGCCCAAAGAGTTGTGGTGAATGAAGTTAGATCCGGTTGGCAGCTGGTCACAAGTGGAGCTCCCCAGGGCTCAGTACTGGGGCCAGTTCTATTTAATATCTTTGTCAATGATCTGGACAAGGGGATCAAATGCACCCTCAGCAGCTTTTCAGATGACACAAAGATGGGTGGGAGTGTTGATCTGCTTGGAGTTGGGAAGGCTCTACAGAGGGATCTGAACAGGTTGGATCAATGGATTGAGGTCAATGAGGTTCAACAAGGCTCAGTGCCAGGTCCTGCCCTTGGGTCACAACAACCCCCTGCAACGCTACAGGCTATGGGGACAGTGGCTGGAAAGCTGCCCAACAGAAAAGGACCTGGGGATGTTGGTCAACAGCTGGCTGAACAAGAGCCAGCAGTGTGCCCAGGTGGCCAAGAAGGCCAACAGCATCAGAAACAGTGTGGCCAGCAGGGCTACGGAAGTGGTCATCCCCCTGTACTCAGCACTGCTGAAGCTGCACCTCAAATATTGTGTTCAGTTTTGGCCCCTCTCTACAAGACATTGAGGTGCTGGAGCAGGTCCAGAGAGGGACAACAAAGCTGGTGAAGGGTCTTGAGCACAAGTCTTATGAGGAGAGGCTGAGGAAATTGGGGTTGTTTAGCCTGAAGAAAAGGAGACTGAAGTGAGACCTTATCACTCTCTACAGTACCTGAAAGAAGGTCATGGCGAGGTGACTGTCAGTCTCTTCCCCCAAGTAAAAAGTGGTAAGACAAGAGGAAAAGGCCTCAAGTTGCACCAAGGGAGGTTTAGACTGGATATTAGGAAAAATTTCTTCACTGAAAAGGTTGTCAAACTTTTGAAGAGGCTGCCCAGGGAAGTGGCTGAGTAACCATCCCTGGAGGTATTTAGTATACTTGTAGATGTGGTGCTTAGGGACACAGTTTAATGGTGGACTTGGCCCACCAAAGGCCAAGGCTGATGGTGAGACTTGATCTTAAAGGTCTTTTCCAACCCAAACAATTCTATGATTCTATGAAACCTGTGCCTTTCTCCTGTGGCAGCTGAGGGCCAGACAGGTCTCTGTTATTAAAATAGCATAAACATCCTCATGTCAGCAGATGAGCATGACTGTAGTCTCCAGAGGCATCAGAAGAGATGATGGAGACCAATCAATCTCCAGTTCATGCATTTGGGTAAACATCCCATACCCTAAGAATTGGCAGAGCAAGTACAGTTGTGGTTGTAGAGCAACTACCAAGCTAATGCTTTGGTAAGAAAAAAAAGAAAGAAGAGAATGATGATTTGGAGAAAATTTATGCCAGATGTTTATATGAGCCTTATGCATCAGCAGATGCCTTAGAAAAACAGTACAAACATTTATACTTTTTCAGTCCCTGGAAGATAGTCTTTCCTTATATTGCTATTGGAGTTATGCTGGACAACTGAAATGTTTCACTGGCAAGAACATCTGTGATATCCTCGTGAGCACTAGGACCTAGAGAGGTTAGAAAGCTGTGATCAGAACCTCTCTGGAAAAGAGTGGGCTTCTGGGTCAAACCTGAACTAAGTTCTGTTACGTTATGTTGTTTGCTTTTTGGAGGTACTGGTAGATCATAACATTGATCCATGTTGGCACCTGTATCAACACACATGGTTTCTTTGAGGGGAGAGCAACACAAGGAAATTAATGGTTTTGTCTTACTATAGAGTTTGGGAAGCTGAAAGAATTAGAGGATCTCATTTCATTTATGATCTTCATAACTGAAATACTAAGTTTCTTTCAGTCCTCTTAGTCCACTCTGTGAAGCCTGGAAATAGATTTGGCATTACAGGTGATAAAAGCTGAAACGTGTGGTGCAACACAGAAGATTTTAGATTGTGGGCACAATTATCTCATGCCCCTTTTCATGGGAAACCAATCTAACTTAATATTAACCACAAATTAATTGCCAAAAGGGCTTGGGAAGTCCTCACTTTTCCACAGATAAAGAACTTTTTTTTTGCTAAAATGTGTGATTCATGAACTGAATATAAACTTGTAAGAGAGTTGCTGGTTTTAGACAAAGTCTCTCATGCATTTGACAAAGGTTTAGTAGTAAAAATTGCCCCAAGCCTAAATTTGTTTCCTAATAATCGCATTTTAATAGCCAATCTGGTCTCAGAGGAGATGTGCACAGATGCTGCCAGAGCAGATTCAAGGTAAGACACTGGACTTTGACTACACTTAGCAGTGGCATCTATTTAACCCTTATTAACAATTTTGGGAAGAACTCCTGGAGCAGATAGGAGCTGGCTATTAGAAAGATGATCTCTAAAATGTTATAGAAAAAAATGTATTAATTGAAGGTCATTTAGAGTGAACAGCCTATGAGAGAAGGTGCAAAATATATTGAATTGGCTTCAGCTGAAGAGCAATATTGTTAATCTGAAGCCCTGCAGTATATGCAAGGCTACATTATTCAAAAGAGGCTCATGCTAGTTGTTAGAAAAAAATAACTCCCTGGAAGAAAAGGCCTTTATTTGTTTACATTTTCAGGGGAAAAAACTTCCACAAACCTACAAATTTGTGCTTGACTATTAGGCTTTATCAGAAGGTGTTCCTGTGAAACAGCAACTCATGCATATCAAATCCATTTTTGCTGTAGATAGTACAACTGACTAAGATTTGAGAACAGACCACAGTTTACTGAACATGTGTTTAAGTACTTTTCAATAAAGGTTAGGTATAATCACATAATCCTTATCCCTATAGTTCCCTGTCTAAATGGCTGTGAAAATAAAATTAAAAAACCAAACCAAAAACCACTATTGCAAAATCCATCAGACCATGATCCATATTCAGCACTTTCAAATTCCAGTGAAGTGAAGTTGTCATCACTGATAACTCTGCTTAAAAGAAGCCTGAAAACAAGTATTGCATTACTGGAAACCACCCCTAAAGTAATAGGAGGCTTCCAAATGGGAAAAAGAAAAAGACACGGAAAAATAATTAATACAATTTGAAGTCTTGGGTACTCACACTTGAGGTAGTGGTATTGTGCACTTCCCATGGTAGAAAGGGAAGTGTGTCTACTCTACTGAAGAGAAGGTCAGTTTGCACAAGCTGGCTCATGTCCACACTGCTGAAATCTGGTCCCTTCCAGAGCAGTTTTGGCCTGGAAGGAGCCATCTGGAGTGACCCAAAACAGCCAGGGCTTCAAGTAACATCTAACAGTAAGGATAGTGAGGGTCCAGGCTTGAGCCCATTATTCAAAGCACTTTTTTTTGGTGATACACCCATTTCCAGGAGCAGTGGTATTACAGTACTACAGCAGGTTGACCTGACCAGCACAGGCAGCAGCTTGAACAGGGAGCAACCACAAATGGGTTTACATCCATTTGACGGCAGTAGAAAGGATATTTCTGTTGAGATACATCAGGCAGAAGCAACTGCTCTGGAGATCTCCAAGCTACACTCCTCTAGTAAGGTTACTTATTAGATTGACCAGAAGTATGTGAGTTTGTACAACTGGTGCTTTTTATCCGTGAATTTTGGGATGGGAATGAAAGGCATGCTTTAGGGTCTGTTGCTTTAAGGCCTGACTTTTCCAGACAGTAAAGTAATCTCTTGTTTCTGAGACCTGCGGTAAGTACCAGACAAGGGCTGAAGAAGATCTCTGAGACCCCTAGGCACCATGTGGTCACTGAATGCCACATGAGCATCAGTAGACTGGTTTAATTTCTTACATTTAATGAATGGAGTATAATACTAGGATTAGAGAGATGTGATTCTGCAATAGTTATATATATATATTTACTGGAGATAATTAATTGGAAAAATGAGAGGTTTATGGGTTGACAGTTTAGAAAACTTGATTTTCTAGACCAGAAGTGAAAAGTAGTATGTTAACAACAGAGCAAGCATATAGTTTGTGTGGTGGGTTAACCTTGGTTGGATGCCAGGTGCCCACCAGGCCCCTCTATCATTCCCCCTTCAGCAAAATAAAGGGGGAAAATAAGATGAAAAACTCGTGGGTCAAGATAAAAGCAGTTTAATTAAAGCAAAAGGCCAAGGCCCTGCACAGAAACAAAAGGTAAATAAAGATGTTATTCTCTACTTCCCCTCAGTAAACAATGTCNGTATTAAGCAGATACTCGTATTATATACTAACTACTCAAAATCATCCTTGATTCCTGCCCTCAAGGCCAGGCTGGATGAGGCTTTGAGCAACCTGGTCTAGTGGAAGGTGTCCCTGCCCATGGCAGAGGGGTTGGAACTAGATGATCTTTATGTTCCCTTCCAACCCAAACCATTCCATGATTCTGTGACTGATGCATCTCTGAACTCAGATACATAACTAATGAATAGGTCTGCACTGAACTCCAGAGACTTCTTTGGACCCAGTGGTGCTTTTTTCCCCAGTTCCTCACAAACTCTTTGTTTTTACAGAAGGAATTGGCTTTACAGAACCTGAATGTGATGATTTTTTCTGGGCTTCAATCCCAATGTAGATTTCTTTTCTCTGTCAGTTGCCCTCTTTCTTTTGAACCCTTCTTTACCTGTGCCTCTGTGCATTACTGTATGGCTCTATAAGTTCCAGTTTTATTCCATGTCACAAATATTTGTGGCAGTCAAATATAATGATACATGGTAACACGTGTAGAAGCTTTAACTTAGTCATAACCACCACGTGACAAAGCCTTTTTTTTGGTGGCTTAGGAGATGAAGCCAGAACTGTTTTAAGTATGAACAGAAAAGTTGCTGCCTGTTTTTTTGGCCCTTCGGGACCTTCCTCTTGCTTCAAACCAACAGAGCATGAGGCACGGAGGCAGTCAGATCCTGACTGCAGAAATCCTAGATGCGCCACTCCATCCCAATCTGCATCCAGATCAAGAATTAGAATGGGAGGCAATTCATAACGTGGTTATTATGTAAAACATATGCACAAACCGAGGCATTGTGTACACTAGCATAATTATCCGCTGCTGACAATGAAGATGCTGGTGTTGAATGTGATTAACCTGCAAGCACAGCCAAGAACTATTCTTGTTGCAGAAAGCCCATGTTAAACCTGCCTGCTTGTGAAACTGTGTTCAGCACGGCTTTAATTGCCCCCATTGTTGACACACACTGACAATAACAATCATTTTTGCTGCTGTAGACAAGGGTATAATGTAGGGATGTTGCAGTGAGCCAAAGCCTGAAAGCCTTCACTTAAGCTTATGTGCTCAGGATTTAAACTACTGGGGAAACTTTATGTCTCTGGCTATATATTATTACATGCAACATGTTCTTGGAAACCACTCCACATTTAACAGCAGTTAAACCCATCTGCTGCTCCTGCATTTTCATTTCATTCACAAGCCTGTTTTAAAAGTATTTTTGGAGTTATCGCCAATGTGCTATCAACTGCTAATTATCCTGTTGTAGGTTGGTAAGAAGAATGACTCAAATTTCGAAAGGAAATTGTATCCTCCTGTATATTTTTGAGCTCTTCATTGAAACTTGCCTTCCCCTCATCATCTGACATAATTTAAATTTTTAGTTTAAAAGCAATTACTTGCCACCAAATTTCATCACTTACTGCTAAATGCCGATTTTAGTGACTTTTAATTGCATATGTGTAAATTCTGCAGAATTCATCTCGCAATTACGTCATTGGCATAAGGAACATGAACTTAGCACTGCGATCACAGTGCCTGGAAGTGCAACATTTTTTAATTGCTTTATTTAAAAACACTATCACAATTTTCTTTACACGTCTCTTCTCCCTGTGTTCGTGTTTTTTTACTGTTACTTGGCACAGCCGTACTTCAGTGCCCTCTAGGTAAGACTAACAGGAACATGGTAGTTCCTTGAGACTTTCATGAGATCTTCTTCACCTTAGGGGGCCTTTTTTAAGTAGAAAACTTCATTTTCCTCAGTTTTCTTTGGCTGACTGGTTGTGTCATACTGTAAGATGTTCTTGTACAAGGTGATTTTTGTTGGGCCAGAGGACATCCTGGTATTTAATTATGTGCCACTTTTTTCCATGGCATTAAATTGATCCTTCCTTAATCCACAAGGCTTTCCAGACAATAGCCCAGCTATAGGAGTATATAAACCCTTCTAAAAGTGGAATATTTGAATAGTAAAACTGGTATCTCTCTAGGTCTTGTGTAAAAATTTGAAGTTGGGAAAGTGACTTCTCCCAAGGGATCACAACTGTCATGGTNTGACAACGTCTGTTAGCAAATAGAAGACCAGCTTTAAAAAAAAGAGACTTTTTGGGGTGAGGTTCAGGTGTCTAAGATAGGCATTGAGTGCTATTTTAGATGTCCTGCAAAATCTGAGATGTGCATGTGGCTGTCAGAAGTGACAGAGGAAAATCTGTACCATTCTGAAGCAGCAGCTGGAGAAAAAATGATGCCTTAGTGCTATGGAGTCATAGCATGTAGGACTGCAAAAGATTTGTTTCAATGTTTCAGCACTCTAGCAGTTAGAATTTTTTTTCACAGCAGCAAATTTAGGATGAATTCTCTGGATTCTGTCTTTGGTGGAGACGACTGATGACTAACCACATGTAA
>VZTO01025849.1:4190-17679 GCA_013400615.1 Syrrhaptes paradoxus
CTCCAGGGCTTTATCCCATGGGACTCTTCCAAGCAGGTCCCTGAAGAGGCCAAAGTCTGACTCCATCGTCATGGTTAATGCTAGGTTACATGATAAAAGAATACAGTCACAGTGGTGTGCAGGGGCATCCCAATGCCCCAGTCGGAGATAGAAACCTCTGCCCTGGACCCCAGACTTATCCCAGGGAAGCCTTAGCCCTGGGGACTGGGGGACATATCACGTCAAGAGCCAGCAGGGATAGCTTTCAAAGGCATCTCACAGGCTGTGAGGGGGTCACTGACTAAGGGTACAGGGAGCAGAATTGAGAGGTTGAACACGACTGGTCATGGTATGTTTAGGGGAGAAACCGAAGATGAAGTAAGGGAGGGATCAAGGTCATTTGGGAAAGAACAGGAACAAAAAAAATAAAGGGATAAGGGGATAAAATGGAATGGTTACATGTTAACAGTTGGTCAGTATGTGTGTCTGTCTGTACTCTGAACTTGATCAGCATAGACTGTCCTCTCTTCTTATTAAACTCCATTTCTAAGTAAGTAACTTCCTGGGTGAGGGACTCTATTCTGTGCCCGTGTGTGGGTAGGTGTGAGTGCCAGCATGGGACTGTGGGTCAGAGGGGCCATGTATCTGGGGGTCAGCAACTGGAGAGACCGGGGTCTATGTGCATGGTGTGGGTGCTTATGTCAGTGTGTGAGCACTAGGAAACGTCAGACTGGCGTACCCAGTGATCGGGGTAAGTGACTTGGGAGCCAGGTATTGGAGGTGCCCTAATTCTGGGCTGGGTGCTGGAGAGATCAGAAAGTCTGCTTGTGGGCTAGTAGAGGGGTGAGGAGGGCCAAACAAGTGTCTGGGGACACCATGGGGTCTGGAGTTCAGCTGCTGGTGTGGTCATAGGTCTGGCCAGCTACGAGAGAGAACCATTTACGTGTGTCCATGCAACTGGGAGACCAGGGGATCCAGGAGCCAACTGTTAGGTCTCTAAGGACAGTTACTGAATACATCCACATTGTATATATTTTTATATTTATATGTATTCTACAAATGGGTTTTTAAATGGAGACGACAGAACAGCACGAAGCTGTTGGTGCTGTCTGTATTTGAGCAAGTGCTGTGTGTTCAGTCTGTGTGGTTCTGTGCAGCCTGCCACGTGTGTACGTACCGTGTGTGTGTGTACATCTGCCTGCTGGGAACACAAACGCAGCTTCCCTCCTGGCTGGATGTGGGGACATGGAACTGCAGCAGCATTGCGTCTGTTGGAGTGCCAGATCCAGCAGCTTCTAACAGTTAAGAGCCATGGGACAAATGCACAATTTAAATGTTATTACCTTCCTTCCAAGAAAAAACCAGAATAATTTCTTGTAAATCGGTTTTATGTGGATGCTGAGAAATCTTTGCTTAACCAGGAAATCTCTTTTTAAATAATGACTTGAGAGATCTTGAGGCAATTTATAGCTGGCCAAAATGCACATGCAAACAGGTAAGAGGTGTTTTTCATTTAAAGCAATGTGTTAAGCCTCCAGGGGCTCAGTCCATAAAGGTATTTAGTAGTTAAGTTTTCCTTAGGGGCTCAATGTAGACATCAGTTATTGTGGAAAACAAGGTATATATGTCCTATTATTGATCAGACTAAGACTCCTTAGGATGAGAGGTTATTTGTCTTGTGAAGACTAATTTTTGAAAACAGCATTCAAACAACCGGCTAAAATGAAGCCTCATTGCAGCGATGTATACTTACTGCCCATTTTAATTTCTCAGAGCTTTTTAGAGAGCTTGAGATTAGCAGCTATTTGCCCTCAGAGTTACGACTTTTCTTTGTAAGAGGATGAAAAACTCTTTGATACATTTTCTGTCATCTTCATGATAATGAACTCTCTCTGGGCGAATATAGTCTTCCCAGTAAGGTCCTCCTGTGCAGTTCAAGAATCCATGTGTATGCAAAGACTTTTTTCTTGGATATCCTTCCTGTTGTTTCCCTATCCAGTGTAAATAATTCAGGCTCAAACTGTCTGTTGTGTATAAAGAAAATTTAAGAGAAAGCTCCAAGATGTCTGAGATGCTTAGGTGCTCAAGGGATTCTTTAATCGTCATCTGATCCCTCTGAGAGACAGGCAAATAACCTACATCCCAAGCACAATGCACCATCATTCCCAAATGTATACATTATTTTATGAGTTTACACCAAGTGTGACAATTTCAGTGTGTATCAAAAAAAAAAAGCCATGATTGAATAGCCCTTGAGACCCACCCTACATTTTCCTTTCATGAAATTATTGCAATGAGAATACACAACTATATTCTCTTCAGACTTTCCAAAAAAAGGGTTTTTTAAGGATGATTTCCACAACAGAAGGTCTCTGCACAGCACTGCTTTATTAGTTCTCTAGCACACTTTTATCAGCTTCCTCCTGAGAACAACACTGTCACCATTTCCCTCTGGAGAAGCACAACCTTTCCTAAGTTCACATAGCTCAGCTGAGTGCTTAGCTGTTAGGTGACTCTTCGAGATGAGTCTATACCTTGGCTATAAAATAACCTTATCCTTAGTGAATGGCTGATTTGAACGGGCTTCCCTTTCCAGTCAGTTCTGGGTACATCCCATGAATGTAGGAAAGCTTGTAAACTTCTTCACGTACTTACTTGCAGATAAAGGGCAATTTATTTCAGTAGGACAGAACTACAGATTTTCAAAGGGAAAGGAAGAGTTAAGTATCTGTCAGTGTGAGCATCTCTAAGTGACACCCCTTGCACTCCTCCTCCCTGGCCGTCAGCCCCCACAGCTGCCACCAGATGTGGGATATATTTGCTACTTCATGCTCCTTTCATCTTTCCTTGCTGTGGATGTAGTTACACCGTGCTGTTGGGATTTATCACCTGTGTTGATATGTTGGTGGTGTCTTTTTTTAGAACTAGAATTTATGCAGTCTCTTGGCTGTCTATTGCTTTTAGGTCAGGCACATTTCTCCCTTGTTGCTTTTGATGAGGTAACTTTCATTGTTCTTTAGCTATTACTGTCAATACACTAAACTGAAGTTGTCATTCTGACAGGGGATAGAGAAGGAAAAAGAGGAAATTCCTAAATTTTTCAGCCCTGAGAGCTCTACTATAAAATTTGTGTTTAAGATTCAGAAGATTTCTGATCTCCCTGTTCCTTTCAAGGAATTAAATATGAGCACAGTCCTCCTGCCTTCTTTAGCATACTTACCTGACAGCAAGAGTCTGGAATTTCAGCAAATTGTTTGGTACCCATTTTTCTTCCCTTTTCTTTCTCAAAATGAGAATACATCATTTGAGTTACGCTGTCTTAATCACCTAAAGATATTGTAGTATTGGTGAATGCTTCCAGGCTAAAATTAATGTTTTTCCTAATTTTCAATGCTTTTAAATTCAATGTAGTTTTTTATCTATTTCTGTTAGATAGTTAGAATCATAGAATGGCTAAAGACCATTGAGTTCCAATCCTTCTGCCATGGGCAGGAACACCTCTGACTAGCCCAGGTTGCTCAAAGGCTCATCCAGCCTGGCCTTGAACCCCTCCAGGGATGGGGCATCCACAGCTTCTCTGGGCAACCTGTTCCAGTGCCTCACTACACCCACAAGAAAAAAAATCTTCCTAATATCTAATCTAAATCTACCCTCTTTCAGCTGAAAACCATTACTCCTCATCCTATTGCTACCCCCCCGATGAAGAGTGCCTCCCCATCTCTCCTGTAGGCCCCCCTGAAGTACTGGAAGGCTGCTATAAGATCTGCCTGGAGCCTTCTCTTCTCCAGCCTGAACAACCCCCTCTCTCAGGTGGAGCTCCATGCACTCCAGCTGGTCACTGACATAGAGGGTGACACCCCCTCCTCATCTCCCCTCCCTGTCCTTCCTAAAGAGCCTGTATCCTTCCATGCCCACAATCCAGTCATAGGATCCATCCCACCACCTCTCTGTGATGCCAATAACATCACAGCCCAGCAGGCATGTGCACGTCTCTAACTCCTCTTGTCTCTTCCCCATGCTACATGGGGTCTTCACAGAGGCACTTCAGTTGGGCTCCCAAGGAGGTGGGACTTCCTATGTGTTGCAATCATTTTCAGGGTGCATTCCTTCCTCTTCATTAGGCCTCATCATCCCTTCATTGTTTCGTTTTATAAACCTCCCTGGATAAGGATGTAGCTCAATTCCTTTAGTGATGGAAGAAAGATAATCTGCTTTACAGGTTTAAAGTGTCCACTCCAAAACAAGAAAAAAGAGATTCTTAAACAAATTAAAGGTGGTCAGAAGTAATGAATAATTCCAGATTTTCTATTTCACACCTCTATGAGGTGAAGGGATGCAGTTCTTTTTCAACTCATGTCCACCATTACATCTGCTCCTGCATTGTTTCCTGTGTGATAATATGCAAGTTTACCCCAATAGCCCCAAAGCAATAATACAAAGAAAAAAACCCTCATTTTAAAATAACTTTCATTGATAATATATATAAGCAGCTCTCTCTTTTCAGCCACTGGAGTGCTTTGATGGTTTTTGTATTTTTCAGATTGTTTATAACAGTGCTAGCAGAACACTTCAAACTCCAGATGAAGAGTAAGCCTGAGGGCTTAGTGGCAGCAAGCTTGTGAACTAAAATTAGTGCACTGTAAAGTGCATGCTTGGCATCATTTAGAACTATGGTGAACCAACAGGTATCCATTAAAAGTCAATGTCAATACATCAGACATTTGTAAAAACTTCACTATATTTTGGATCAAAAACCATTAAAATATTTCTGGCATAATTTTACAGTCTTTTAAAGAGTCAAAATTTCATTTCAAAGGAAATCCTTAGCACAATAAAAAAAATCCTTACTTAAACTAGAGCAATTATCCTTTAATTTCCACTCTTTTTTCCATTTTTTTTGTCCTTTACTGTTATCCAAAATGAAATAAAATATTTTTATTAATGGAATCACGCATTTTTCCATTATTCCTTTGATACCTACCTGATTTTTCTATGAAACCATCTGTGCATTTTTATTCTTTCAATACATAATATATATAATTGTCATACTAATGTTTGGTCTTCAGTGTATTTACATTTTGAATCTTTAATCCATTCAAGCAATTTAATTTGTACATCAGACTGAATCTAAATTTTAAGATATGTCTTCATAGTTCATAAATCTTCCTTGCAGCACATTTTTTAGATCAGCTAAAATGATGTTCTATATATCAAAGTCCCATTGAACTCCTATATACCAAGGTCTCTAATGTGCTCACATTTGACCAACCACTTCACTTTATATTATTTTTAGAAAAAAATAGCATTTGTACGCTGTAGATCAGCCAAATGAAAGATCAAGGTGCTATCAGTCCCCCAGAATCTTTCTATGGTAGGGTTTCATTTATACGGGATTTTCCAAAATGATCCTAACTTACAACAGAAACTCTCTGTTGCAGACAACTTTTGATAATGACTTAAAGATCCCTTTATAACTATAAACTAACTGATTAACATGAGCCCTAGTATGTAAGCAAGATCAGGTTTTTGAGAAACAGGATTATCTACCCAATCTCATATGTTAGTTACCTCTGGCAATTTTCTTTCTCTCTGATAGTGACTCAGATACGAAACAGGATGCAGCAAATAACATAAAATAAGATCTATTTGACCAAATTTTCATCAAGAAAAAAAAAAGATTCCTCAAACTTACAGGTAACTAGAAGAAACCTTTAAACAGGAAATTTATTTACAGTACCTATGTTTATACAAATCAGTGAACATCTGATTCATAGGTACAGACATGCAGAGTTGAAGACCAGCGAATGATCACAACCAAGGACCCAAATCCTTTACCCCTTTAAACACTTTATTTCCCAGACTGGAGTAAAACTTACTCTTTGATAAAGAAATCTGATCTCTCCTAGTTTTTCAGCTGAAACTAATACCAGCTCCCTAGCACTCTATTAAATATCTAATTACCTCACAGCTAGGAAATTACATCTTATTTCAAGGTTGACTTTGTCTAATTTTAGTTTTCGCCCCAAGATCTTTTTATGTGTTTGTCATCAGGTGTGAAGAACCTCTGTTCACTAATATTTATTTGCCACGTGTTCCTTTGTTTAGTGATTAAGTCACCTCTTGAAGTTCTCTCTGGTGAAGTCGAACTTCTTAACATTTGTATAATGAGATTTATTTTCCAGTCCAAAGACCTTTTCTTTCATAATATTAATATTTTTTTCTAATATTCCGTACTTCCTTTAAAGAATGGGCATAAAAATTAGACATAGCATGGTGTTCCAGTGGGTACAATAACTTTGCTGCAAAATGACCGAAGTAGGAGCATTTCCCTGTGTATAAATTCTACTCCTACTTTTCTATATCTGGGAATCTCATTAACCCTCATAACATTAAAGTAGAAGCTTACGCCAAGATTTTTAGGTCTTTTAGACACTGCCTTCCAGGAGAGTCTTTCATACTGACCTCATTTGTTTTTCTTCAGTGGAATGTTTTTTATTCAACTCTTGAATACACCTTTTGTTAGACTGTAACCAGTCGACTGCATGTGAGAAGCAGGATGGTCAGTCAGAAGCAATCACACAGATCTAGTGGGAAAGCATGAGTTTCTAGAACTAGAGTAAGCAAGCAGAAGATGGTAACTCGTGACAAACCACATCTTCCTTGCTTACTCTCCACCATGGAAAATATAAATTTGAAATTCCATATACAATACACGGAAAGAGTTGTGTCCCTGATATAACAATATCAAACCCAGTAAACTGATCAGGTAGCCTTGGAGTCATAGAATCACAGAACCATAGAATGCTTGAGGCTGGAAGGAACCTCTGGAGGTCATCTGGTCCAATCCTGCTCAAACAGAGTCACCTAGGGCTGGTTGCCCAGGATCATGAACAGATGGTTTTTGAACGCCTCCAAGGCTGAACACTCTACAACACTGCTGGGCAACTTATTCTAGTCCTCAGTCACACTCACAATAAAAAAAAAGTGTTCCCTGATGTACAGACAGGACCTCCAGTGTTTCAGTTTATGACTATTGCCTCTGTTACCGGGTGCCATTGAGAAGAGACTGGCTCTGTCTTCTTTGCACCTTCCCTTCAGGTACTTATATCCATCAATAGTGTTCCTGCTGAATACTATCCAGCTCTCTCAGCCTTTTGTCATAGGAGAGATGGTTCATCATTTTCATGTCCCTTTGTCAGACTCTGACCAGTATCTCTCTTGTTCTGGGGAGTCCAGAACTGGACCTGGCACTCCAGATGTGGCCCCACCAGCGCTGAGCAGAGTGGAAGGACCTCCTCACTCAACCTGCCAGCAAAACTCCTCCTAATGCAGCCCANGAGGTCATCTGGTCCAATCCTGCTCAAACAGAGTCACCTAGGGCTGGTTGCCCAGGATCATGAACAGATGGTTTTTGAACGCCTCCAAGGCTGAACACTCTACAACACTGCTGGGCAACTTATTCTAGTCCTCAGTCACACTCACAATAAAAAAAAGTGTTCCCTGATGTACAGACAGGACCTCCAGTGTTTCAGTTTATGACTATTGCCTCTGTTACCGGGTGCCATTGAGAAGAGACTGGCTCTGTCTTCTTTGCACCTTCCCTTCAGGTACTTATATCCATCAATAGTGTTCCTGCTGAATACTATCCAGCTCTCTCAGCCTTTTGTCATAGGAGAGATGGTTCATCATTTTCATGTCCCTTTGTCAGACTCTGACCAGTATCTCTCTTGTTCTGGGGAGTCCAGAACTGGACCTGGCACTCCAGATGTGGCCCCACCAGCGCTGAGCAGAGTGGAAGGACCTCCTCACTCAACCTGCCAGCAAAACTCCTCCTAATGCAGCCCAGGATACCATTAACCTTCTTTGCTGCAAGAACACATTACTGACTCATGTTTCATCAGGCTCCCTAGGTCTTTTTCTGCAAAGGTGCTTTCCAGCTGGTTGGTCCGCAGCATATACTGGACCTGGTATTTTTTCTCCTCAGGTATAAGACTCTGCACTTCCTCTTTGTTGAACTTCTCAGTCAATTTCTCCAGCCTGTCAAGGTCCCTCTTGATAGCAGCACAGCCTTTTGGTCTGTTGGCTACTCCTCCCAGTTTTATATTAATTGACTAATACAAAACATCAAGGAGATGGTTAGTTTTAAAGATCTTATCTCTACAAGCTTTAGTGACCAAACTGGTAGCAATCACTCTAAGGCAAAAAGAGGTCCACATTTCTGTGAATAACCTCTCTTGCAATGAGTTGTCCATGTCAGGTCAACCTTCATTATTAAAAAAAATAAAATAAAAAAAAAAGCTGAGAGATGCCACTTTCTCTCTCCCATTTTCTCTGAACCTACACATCAGAGTTGAAAGGAAAGCCATTTACTTACGGAATTTAAGAAATGAGACACAAAAATGTTGAAGTGTTTTGGGAATAAATAGTACAAACAAAATAAATAGGTTGACATCTAAGGAAGTGCTATTAGTGAATATCATATCATAAGCAGGTGTACTGTGTTTTCATAGATTGCTTCAAAAGTCATGAGAACCCCCAGCCAAGGTGCTGAAAAGTAAAGAATTTCTGAGTGCTAATTCTTCCTTTTCACTTCTGTGTATGACCTCAGCTAAAGCTGCTGTGGATAGAAGTGTCCTTTTCCCTTAAAGAGTAATCAAAAGGACTATGGAAAGAAAAAAATATTAGGGACAAGGCCAAAACCCAAGGGACAGACATTAGTTGGTGAAGGTGAAAGTGATACACGTCCATGAATTAATATCTAATGACACCTACAAAGATCTTTAGTGTGCATTAAATTTAGACCCTCACTTACTGTTATTCCATGGTGTGAAAGCCTAATGAAGTTCTGAATTTTAACTGAGCATAAATATGTACGAATATATATGATAAGTATATGAATGGGGCCCTATGATCTCTGGTGGTTATTTTAAGGAATGTTCAATTTCTTCATATCCTGTGGAGAATAAATTAAACATCGTTATTTCATCATGTTTGTTCTGATGAATCCTAAACCACGCCGTCTAACAGGACAAACATAATATAAAATAGAGATGCTTCTTTTGCAAGGTTTCATTACTCACTCCAGTTATTATTTAGCAATACTGATTGTAGCTTACAGCTTGCCTCTGCTTTCCTTATGACCATTCTTAAAGTTAGGAATGATTGAGGGTTTTTTTTGGTAGTCAAAGGTAGTACTGGAACTGTGGAAAATCAGACTCTTTATTAGTATATTGTCAGAGTGGAAGAGACCAGCAGTCTGGCTTACAGGGAGCCACCGAGCCTCAGTGGCCACAAATGACATGGTGCTGCTCTGGTGAGAGCCTGGTAATAGGCTTCATGGGCAATTAGGGCTCATTGGAAAACATTGCTAACTAAATTTAAAATGTATATACCAAATATGTATTTATACAATACGTTTATCCTTTCACAAGCTGGAATTCACAGTGTGTTTGGCAATCCCGTATTAGTTCTATCAAGTTTCTATTTCTTCCAGAGTTGATTGGAACTTGCATTTGAGCTGAAATTTGCATTTTTACTTTTTCACTCATGACCTGCTAAGGTCTGAATGAAAGCTAATAGGTGACCTCTAGATGAATCCTGTAAGATTATCAGCAGATTTTTCTCTATCTAGAGGCCTAGTTCTGTTGCAAGATTTGTGGTTGGAGCTGAAATAGATGGTGAAACCAGACAGCTGAAAAATGCATGGTTGAAACCACGAGGACAAAAATACTCACTTGAGCCCTGGCTGGGCTCTGGAAGGAACCCAACTTGGAGGACAGTGCCAAATGTTTCCACACAAAGAAAAATGCAAGTCGTCTTGACTTGCTGAGTTTGGTAATTGAGTATTATAAAAGCTGGACCTTCTTGCAGTGACTTTGGAGATCTCACCTATGAATGGACGCACTGTGTAGGAGCTCCCAAGCGCCAGGACAGGTTCTCTAAATCCTCGCTGCAACCGGGGCTCCCCAGTGACTGTGGATCTGGATGATGGTAAAGTATTAGGGCTATTGGTGATGTATCTTTCTTAATCACTATCGCTGATTCTATGTAGTAACGATCAGACGCGTTGCCTAGCTTTGTGTCATTGCTTAGTCATATAATTAGCTTACTTTTGCTGGTTAATGTATTGTCTAATTTTTGTATTACCTTGACATAGACAGTAAAATAAACTTACTCTTCTTGTTGGTGCCTGTGTCTGTTCTGTCGATCCCACCAATTAGCAAAACAACTCAGTGAAATGAGCATATTTTTTAAATTTTAATCTACCAAAAATCCCTCTAAGCCACTTTCTATTAGTACTCCTGAAAAGCGGTTATCCAGATTACATAGAAAATAAAATGTTGTGGAGTTCTTCCAATTCACAATAGAAATCTGGAAAAAAGGTGTCTTTTAACTTGTCAAAATAAAAGTGTAGGAAACACTGATTAAAAGAGGAACAGTTGATGCAATATGAAAAGTTATCCATAAAGGAGATGTAGACAGCTGTGTGATCATTTCCCTTATTTGCAAATCCCAGACCTTATTAGCTGTAGTTTATTTTCATCAAAAATTGAATGGTAAGTTATCCCACTTTTGCAGAAGGATATACCTTTGGGAATGTAATGAAAGGATGTTCCTTGAAAGGAAAGTACTTGAAGAAGTTTTTGTTTTGCTTTTCTCTTGTGTGGGTGGGTTTTTTTTTTTTAAATTTTGCAATGAATCTGTGAGCTAGAGAACAGAAAATGTATGTATGCTACATCTTTATTTAGACAGCTGGAAGCTTCTTGGAAGACAATCTGAATACCTGGAGTTACATCAGCTATAGAAATCCCTGTCCTTTCACTGGGGCTTGATAGCTGATGAACAAGGTGAGTTTGTTTACACTGATGCTCCTTTACTCACCGTGATAGGAAAACAAGAACTAATACTATGCCTTTGACATAATTATTGGAATATACTTAAAGCAGATTCTGCTATTTCCATAAATTTGAATTTATAGTCTTAATAAATAAATAAATCCAAACTTATTCTCAAGAATCAGTACTTACCTTAAATTACTTATTTTTTGGGGTTTTTTTCCCCTCTTATATTACCCTTTCTTTGTGTTTCTCCCTGTTCTTCTCTCTGCCATACAGCTATGTCGATTGTACTGCATGAGTGCAGCTACCGAAGATTTTTCCTTTGATCCTTTTAACACAGTGCAAAAATGTACATTTCTTCCCAATAGCATAATTGTCTTTTTTTTTCCACAGCTCAGTGTGAGAACTAAAGCTCCCATAGTTCATGCAGTTGATAAAATAAAGATGAAAACTCTATAAATCTTTTTCATTTTTCTTTACAATGCAAGTAATATCAGCTGAGGAGACCACATAACAAGCCCTGTAACTGCAGAGTAAACTAGATCCCTCTTAAATGGTACATCCCAATGGAAGCAGAAAGTGCCAATTAAATGATCATCCCAATTACAACAGGCTCGTGGGGATACGACCCATTTCATGGGTTGATTAAAACAGGCAACAACATCAGCTCCCCATCTTGATTACCTAATAGAGAAGATTTCTTTTGTATCTATACAGAGATTTGTTCCTGTATCTATGACAAAAAAAATAGTTGTACAGTATGTGCCAAAATAAAAAATAACATTTTAATTCCCATGGGCCTCAGTTGAATTGTTTATGGCTTGCCGATGAAAACTCCATTGTCTGAGTAATATATTTTAATATCAGGGAAAGAATTAGATATTGACCTCCATCTTGATCCCAGAGGAATTTACTGGAAGTATTTACTCTTGATCTGAGAGCAAAGCTCAATACGTCTTAAACACAGAAGGTGCAATCAATGCCCAAATCACGAGACTTCAGTAGAATAAGAATTTTCTTCAGAAAAAAAGCCCTGTGGAACTTACGTCCTAAATCAGAAATAAACCAGTCCATCCTGACGTCAAGTCAGATACTTGTCTCTGGAGAGACTTAGAAATGCTGTGCACTCCTAGGGAAAAAATAATTTTCTCGCTGTTAAACAGGTGTTAAAGAAGAGGTTGCTCACAACTGTCAGCAGTAAATGTACAACAATATGAATCAAACAGAAGATAAAGCCATAGACTGAGGAAAAATATTTCCACTGTCATAAGGCAGAAGTGATACATAAGAATGTGACTGCAAAGGAGGGGTCTTTGGGACGCTATGGATGAGAATGTGCAGGGTGAATATGCAGTGAGCATGTAGACAAAACAAAGTTTTAGAAGAAATTATGAGATGAAATCCTGCCTACAACAGTGCCTTTTCACTTTCACAGGACTATCCACCCAACCTCTATAAAGCCAGGGGACATCACTGCAGGTTCCCATTACCCATCCTAGTGCATTTACTTGCAGGTAAAATCTTTCACCACCACTTGCCCTATCCTTCCTACATAAACCTGTAACAGATTGGCAGAATAATTTTATCTTCCTCTTCTTTGTGGATCGTCATTACAGGCTGCTGTACCATCTTCCCTAGCTTTCTATCTTTTCCTTGTCTTTTTATAAGCAAGCTCCTTTAGGAAAACCTTCTGTCATGAATAGGAATCCAAGAATAACTGCTCTTATGTTTAGCCCTCAGCAGTTTAATGTTCCTTTCCAGTCCCAAGGGTAACAACCTATCCCTTTTATCCCTTATATTTTATCTTTCTGTACAACCACTGCTCCTAGCACCATTTTTCTAACATTACTGCTTATCCTTGTATAGCCTTCTTTGGAATGTAGTGTGTTATCAGTTAAATACAGCTTCTGAAATGTCATTTTCTTTTCTCTCCAGGTATCAAAATCTAGTTAAGTAGTCCATTACAAAGGTTTCATCCCCATGATAAGTTTCTTGGCTTTCATGACTCTTGAGGGGAATTTTTCAGTGTGGCGAATGAGGAGCTAAATGTGCAACTGCCATTGCTGCTAATGGAAATAGCGGTACACTTTCCTGCACTTCACATTGTCCATTCACCCTTTGATGTCTAGGACAAGCTTCAGGGCAAAACCGAAGTTGTAGAACATTATAATTAACAATAAAATTTGAAAGAAAAACATTTACGATTTCTTAAGTTCAACTTACATTGATTGACCTCTTAAAACACACAAGAAAGATACAAAAATATATAATCAGGATAAATCAAAAGGATATAAGAAACAAACTTTCCAATATCCATTTCTAACACATGCAATTTCTAGTAGCATTTAATGGCTTGCATATTTCTAAGTCAGTACACCCGTTGAAGAATTTATATTTATACTTTTAATATTTAGATCCAGTATATTAAATATGCACAGGTGTCATTTGATTACTTGATATTTCACAAGATTCCTTTTTTTTTCACTAGAAAAAATCTTCAATTTTAAACATTTCTGCTTCAGAAAGGAATAATATTGCCTTACATTTATTACAAGCTAGAGTTTACAAAAATGGCTTAAAAGAAAACATTTAAAAGAGTTGAAAGGACATAGTTTTTGTTTATAGAAAGAAAAAAAAAGAAGATTATTATTTCTAATAACTTTCAGGATATG
>VZTO01025850.1:8251-27634 GCA_013400615.1 Syrrhaptes paradoxus
AAAAAAAAAAAAAAAAAAGGCCAGAAATTAAAAAAAAGACAAATTGTTTTAAAGTTTAAGTTTATTTTGAAGCTGAGACTTAGGCATATGGGAAAATGCCACCCTACTGTTTTCATTCAGTCAATTACTCTGGTGGCCAGATGTGTACAGATCCGCATAGTGTGTGGGAAAGAGGGATGGAGGGAGGGCGGGAGGGACAGGACAGTCTTCAGGGAAGACCTGACAGACAGGTCTAACTTTCCATCTTCTCTGACAAGAGGCAATAACAAGAAAAGACTTTTTAAAGACCTTGAGAATTGGAATGTATCTTTTTTACTGGGTCATGAGGAGTTATAGGCGTTTAAGATGCAGTGTGAAAATCCGGAGAGGACTTAGGAGGATTCTTATTCTTCATGTTAATATTGCTCTTGCTGAAGCTTTATAAGTAAAATTATGAGTCATGTATTATAATATTCAGTTATTCTGAGTGGTTTAATATGTGTTCTCACAGACAGCAACAATGTGTATAGATGCTGCTTTCCCTCAATTCAGTGAAAAATGAAAAAAACCTGAGCAAGTATGCCAATTTATGTAACTCAGTACTCCTCCAAAATTTCGGAATCTGTTTCTTGTATATTAAAAATGCTTTCAGGAAGTTGCATTCATTAATGTGTTGTACTAAAAACTGCCTTTCAGTTGCATGTTTTGTGTACAATATGACTAAGTTTAAATTACTGTAGTTCTGGAGGTACATTTACCTTGTTTATATATGTCATTATAGAGTTAGTTTTCCTGTGTCATCATTACTAGGTTTCATTGCTCAGTTTCATTTCAATTTTTTATGCCCATGGGTAAGAAAATAACTAACAGATTTAAGTAAATAACGAGAATTAGTTCACCTGCAAACTTTGCCTGTAGACTCATCCACTTGTGACAGTAAATAGGTGAGTAACCAGTTGGAAGTGACCTTGAAAGATCATATAGTCCAGCCTGCATGGATGGGAGAGTCTGAAACTGTCCTATGGAATTGGGTACCCTGATGCAAGTACTGAAAATCAGTGCTATCCAATATAGGTGTGGGACTAAATGTCGTCCCACCAGAAGAAATAACACACTGATACCTCCTGCAGATAATTTCCAATAGCCACACTTACCATTTTGGGATAAAAATAAATAAATAAATACAGCTTTCTACACAAGAATATGTTATCTGAATGGTCCTGGAACAGAGTAATAGTATGTATGTGATAAAGTCTGCTTCTGATAGTGTTTGATTCAGAGCTGTTACCTTTTCCACAGCTGTAACTGTAGTGCTCTCCCAGCTGCTGTTTAGTCCACAGTGTATCTTTCATGAAAATGTAGACACTTTCATGAAAATGTAGACACCTTTCCTTCATCTCCTGCTCCAGCCTGTTTCCTTCTGATTTCATTTTATTTTATTTTCTAAAATCTAGGGTAAGTTTGAGTTGGTTAATTGTCAGAGTTTCAGTTGAAAATAACAGGATCATAGCACATTCCGCACAGGGAAAGTCTGCTGCCCCTGCTGCCTGAAGACTTCAGGTGAAGTTCAGACTCTGGAAATCTTGCTGTCAGTGCTGTGGGTTTGAAGAGTAATGTGTCAGTCTCATTTTATACTCTTAAATTGAGTAGTAATCTTGAATTCATTGGATGAGCTTTATCTGAGGCTTTTGAGTTGAGATATCCCCTTTTTCCTAAAGCAAACCCCCCAAAGTGCCTGTTTAGATCCAGCGTGCTTTCAATAAACAAACTAGTGAAGGTTTCTGGGCCTTTCCTGAACTAGTATTATTGCTTTTAATTAACCATTTACTTTTTGCTTTGACTGTAGAAACCAAAGCCATGCAAAAAATAATTTGTTTTAATTATACCTGCACAGTAAATGATAGTCTGAGTGTTAATAGAGATCTCCCATTCTTTCTGCACTAATCTGAGGCAAGATGCAATTCTGGCTTAGTTTGGCATAAATTAAATGCATTGTATAACTACAGAACCTGGCTTTGAATAGCATAGATGCAAGCAGTCTGGGAATAGTGTGACAGTGACTAACATCCTGCTGCTCAGTAGCCTCCTTTTACCATGAAGCACTGTTTGGTGTGTATGATTGTATTGCCACTCAAGGTTAAAATTAAAGTCTTTGAAGTCTCTGCCTCTGACTTTGCTTTAGATGAAAAGTACATGTGTAGAGCCCGTATTTTGGCAGTCACTGTGATAGGGATAGTAGACAGATGTTACAGTCATTACGCATGATGAAACACATTATAGCCTTTCTGATATACTCTAACAGAGAAGTAAGCCTTTCCCCTTTTTTATCTTTCTTCTACATCAATATCTAATCCCCTTTGGAAAAAGAATTGCTTTCCATGCAGCCTGCTGAGCATCATTTTATAATGAGGTTTCATCACAGTGGGTATTACTATAATAGGCTATAAGACCTTTCCCCTGCTCCCCCTACAACCTTTCGAGTCACTGGCCTATATTTTCTGAAGTGTCTGGGGACTGTGAATAGCCTCAGTTTTGGGGTGTCCTGTCTGAAGCCCCTTGAGTAGATTTGATTTTTCAGAAGACCGATTCTTTTGGCTTATCTAATAAGGACTTTCCAGCTGAAGTAGCTAATAAATAAAGGAGTTAAAATTCAGTGTGTTTTTTCTCTCTCCCCCTCCCCTTTAATTTAGTTTTTATTTGCTATGTTCTTACTTATAAGAACGGTCCTTTATTGATAGGGTCCATTCCCTCTATTCCTTCAAGGCAAGATAATTTCTTATCTGATTAATAGGAAGTATCTTGGGTTGAGTAGTGGATTTGGGTGTAGTAATTTGGGACTCAAATCCCAAAGACAGTATGTGTGTAAATTAGGTAAATCAGTCTATGCCTGTCTGAGCATCCCATCTGTAAAACAGTGATAGTGCTGCTTAGCTACAGGAGGATGTTATGGGAATAAATTAACTGAATATATGCTAAGGTCTAAGTCATTACGAGCATCTGTGAACTATGGTCCTTCAAATACTAAAAAATTTTCTAGCATTTCTTTCCCAACATAAACACAAACTTTTCTCTCTATTTGGTTCATTTTTCCACCTGCGTGTACAGCACAGTTATGAATGAGAGTAGTCTGGGGTGGCTCATGGAGAAGATAAGGAGAAAACAAGACTGGATGCTGCTTGCTTTCCTTTTATTCCCTAGAACTGTGAGATCTTGTTGCCAATAGCACATCCCCATGGCAGATTCTGGCACATACATGACCTTTTTCTGCCCCTGGCTCTCTACTTGTTTACTGAAGAGAGAGGTGTCAAGTATGCAGTCTTTGCTTTTGAATATTCAGGGTGAATTTTTAATAATATTTAAGAAAAATCTGCCTTGGTGACTTTTAAAAATATGGTAGCACTTGTTAATCAATATTTTGATTGATGTTCCAGGTGGGTAAATTGAGAGAGAAAATCCAAGAGGTTAAGCAAGAAAGGGAGCAGGAGCAGCACAAACACACTGCCTATGTTTCTGAACTGAAAGCCAAGCTCCATGAGGAGAAAATGAAGGAACTTCAGAGTGTCAGAGAGCTACTGATCCGGCAGCACGAGCAGGAGGTAGCGAGGATGGTGAAAATTAAAGATGGAGAAATTCAGCGTTTGCAGTCAACAGTCAATGTCCTGCGGGACGGGGCGGCGGACAAAGTGAAGACGGCACTGCTGAGCGAAGCGAAGGAGGAGGCTCGCAAGGCGTTCGACGGCGAACGGATGAAGCTGCAACAGGAGATCTTGGAGCTAAAATCTGGTAAAAAGCAGCTTGAAGAAGCTTTGAACAACATTATGCAGGCTGATAAAATGAAGGCTGCTGATCTGCGCACTGCTTATCAGTCCCATCAGGATGAGATTAATAGAATAAAGCGGGAATGTGAGAGAGAGATCCGCAGGCTGGTAAGTTTCTGAAGTGATGCACGCTGATTTTAATTTATAGCAGGTATTAGTGTATTGCTGTATGTGCTCACGAACATCAAACCAGTCTTTTGAGGTGACATCTTTCATCAGTGCTGGTTGCTAAAATAGGCCACTATTTCTGCTGCTTTCTCCTCCTTACAGCATAGATGAAACTTGGCTCCATGTTTAGCCCAACCCAATCCAAAACTTTATGTCCCACCAAACAGAATATGAGTGAACCAAGACTTGCCAGAACGAATTTTCTCAACAGATTGGAGAAACAGACTTCCCCTTTCCCACTTGCCTTCCCATTGAACACAAATTCCTGTGTTCAATGCCACTATCCATGTTCCCGACAAAAATATTAAACAACAAAAGTCGCAATACCGACCCCTGCCCGTCATCACTGGTCTCCATGTGTTTGCTTCTTCTGCATCATTATCCAGGTCGTTTGATTTTAAACGGTTGCCCTTTTTATTTTTTTTTAAAATTTCTGTGCTTTTTTGTATTGCAGCAAAAAAGTTACGGCCTAGGACAGCAGGCTTTTGTCATGCTTCATAAACCCTACAACTTCAGGAGAGATGACAGACTATGATGTTTGCATAAAATTGAAAACCAGGCAATATTTCCCAGCAGCAGGTGCCCCAAAAATTTCAAATTATGCAGCTTTGTAAAAAGTAAAGAATCTATGATAGGCTGTTCGTAGTGCAGTTAGAGAATTCAGCATCAAGTGGCACTTCTGTTTGGTATCACAATGTTTTCCATGTATATGTATATGTCTGATTGCTAATTGGTCTAAATTAGCAGTAAAATAGTTATGCAAATAAAATCTAAAATTTTAAGAAGGATAATATTTATCATGTATCAAGAAGTATAGACTTTAAATGGAATGAAACATCAGTTCTCTTAAGAAAAATATTTTATCAGTTTGTGTTTACACAGGTATGTCTTCTTGTATTCCTTAGGAAAAATGATGGTGAGGGCAAACTACAAATGTGTAATATCTGTTTAATGGTGGTGATTTTCTGTCTGAGACAGTGGAGGCTTTTAATGCAGTTAATATTTATGCTTTAAATAAATTGGAGGTTGATCAAGTCTCAGGGGTATCATTTCTTTGGCTAATTAAAGACCACTGCAAAGACTGACAATGTGAGGTTTCTGTTGTCACAGTTTCTTTCCTATTGTGTTTCCTATTATAAATGTAAAATTTTAAAATCCTAACTATAAAGTACAGGTAATTTTAAAAAGTGTTAGAACAGGAGAGACAGTTGCTATGTTGTGGCCTGTGTTTTTCTAGAGAACAATTTCTAATTAAATTTAACCTTCTCGAATCCAGGAAATGGTGAGGGGAGCCCCCCCAAATTCTATCATCCTAGATTGCCCCATTAAACACACCTATGCCATGCCTTTGCATGGTATTGTAAAGGAACCACTTACCTCTTCTCTTTCAAGAGTGGAAGGTTTCAGCCTGCTGCGATACAAAGAATTCATTCAGAATTATAATTGGAGCCTTACTGGGCCTCCATTATTCTGTACATCTGAAAAGGGATTTGGAGAGCGTGCAGGTGACTCCGGTTACGCATTCCCAAGAAAATATCAGGAAAAATTATCAGGAGACTTGTGGTGCCTTGAATCCTTTCAGATAATGAATTTTGTTGGTTTTTTTTTTTTTTTTCCAGTAAATTGTATGGGTTGCTTTTATGAAAGAGAAGTGTTCTGTCCAGGACTTCATAGCAATTTAGGCAGGTTGTTATTGCATAGGTCACTCCTTAAATCTGGGGCAACGTAAAAAATACCACAGAGTTCCTAGATGCTGCTCTCTTCCTTGGGGAGTGGGATTACAGAATCAGATCATCACTATATTTCCCTCTCCCTCCCCTCCCCCATTTTAATTAGTGCAAGGGATGCATGCAAGGGATGCTTGCCTTCAATTTCAGATTAACCTTATCAGCTGTGGATTTGGAGTACTTGGGTGGTTTAGGTTCCACTCTTATGGGGTGAAATGACAAGGATGTGGCAGGCAGTGTTATTAATATTAGCACATTTCTGTAACTGAGCTTCAATCAATGTACTTTTTTATAGGTGTGTTGTGTTTTATGGCGGTATTAAGAAATCAGCATTTTGGTATTAACAGCCTAAATGGGCTGGCCATACTGTAATTCAAGTTCAGATAGAGTAATTCAGGATTCAGTGTCTGATTGTCTTGTCAGGCTTGGGTAATTTCTTTTGAGTTTTGGATCACACGTTATTTTTGCAGATGTCTTTCATAGAGATATCGCAGCTAAAAGAAAAATAAATCAGTATTTTTCCATTGATTTTAATACCCATGACTACTTGCTTTTTTTGGCTTCCTTTCAAAAAAAGAAAGCAGTGAGTAAGGAAAAGCACAGAATCCATTGTCTATTAATATATGGATACAATTATACTGTGTGCATAAACAGCCATGCTTGTATTGTACAAGAGTCAGTATTTTAGAAATATGATTAGTCGATTTTGAGATTGTTTTCAGAGTTTTGAATTGAGCCTTGAAAAGTACCCAATAAGCCTCAATACAAGCAAGATCAAATGGGGAAGATCCTAGTGCCTAATAAGGGGAAGTAAAATAGCTACTTGGCAAAAAATATAACAGACTTTTTCTCTGTGCAGTATGAAATTATATTGGAATTTGTCAGTTTCCATAATTGACTTAATGTAACAGTGATACAAATGTTTTCATAATTTAAAGAATGCTTGTTGACATGGAATTTTTTAATTTATTTTTGCCCGAGAAAAGAAGACATATTCTTGCTGTATATATGCATTGGCACAATATGCTGGCAGACAAGAAATTGGAAGTAAAAATAGCTAGTAACAAACTGGAGAGACAAATGAAACACATGTCTTAAAAATAAAGAGACAACTTGGAGAATAAGATAAGAAAGCAGGAACAGCCATTACTTATTTTTTTCAGCCAATATTTTCTGAGTAGTTGAGTCTAAACAGTTGCATTATTCTGTCAATGTAGTATGAAAACTATGCTGATACATATTCAGATGCTTAAAAACAGAAATAACATTAAAAACCTGCAAATAGGAAAAAAAAAAAATTCAGAAATCGCAAACTAAAAAATATACTTCCTGAAGGAAAAATGTTAAAGCCTTTTTTTTATTGATCAGGTTTTGGTTTGTTTTTTTAATATAAAATCATAATTGTACTTTTTCATTCATGGACCTTCAGCATAAACAGCCCTGAAGCATAAACAGCCCTGAAGCATACATTCAGATGAGGGCTGCATTGACAAGCATGTACATACTTAAATAACTCTGTATCAACAGACTTCTGTTTTAACGGCGTCCTTATGAGCAGGATATCTGGTTTCCTTCTGAGGCTGATGCGGTACAAGGTAAATTTAGTACAGCCCTGGCTAATGGTGAAGAGAAGCTGAGTTTATTAAGTTATCTTTATGAAGCAGCTTGAAGAGCAGAACTGTATTACAAGGACATTTAATGTTTTAATCTAAATATAAAAACTACAAAAATAACAGTATATTTCAGCCAACTTTTCTTGGACCACAATTAAGCTCGTCATTTAACTGATTTATTTGGTTTTAAAATCAAGTTTAAAGTTAGGTTTCAGTGGTAAGTAAAGTTTCTCTTTTTTTTTCCCCCTCAAATTGCTGAGATAGCATGTTCAAATTGTTGATGAATTTTGGCAACAGACCAACCTTACTCTGTTATCAGCATAGCTATGAAGAAGGGCATGAATATTAAGTATATCCTATTAGAGGTTGCATTCATCCTGGGCCTACCTGGTCACTGTTTTTAAAAAAGCCCTTACTTTGCAAAGCACACTTCTCCAGGTACTCTTTTTGCAGAGGCTATGGACACTTTACAGTGCTTGCCTTGAAAAATATATTCAAAAAAAGCAATCACTAAAAGTATATTGAATTATATCATCCCTGGTTTATTCATTTATAGTATTTCTTGAGTAAGATGGGAAATTGGTGTTTATTTGGTCAGACACTGTTAATATAACATAATATTTAAACTTTGCAATAAACAGATGATGCTTGTGGCCTGTATTTTGTGGTTTAGAGTTTCAGTAAATATTGTTTCCTCTGTTGGAAATGTTTTTAACATCAAAACTTTCACCTATTTTACAGACAAATACAATTCAACCTTGTTAAAATCTTTAAACCTATAGTCTCCCTAAATATTCCTAAACAGCTTGGAATGAAATGAATTGAAAGACTTATTTCTCTCTAATGTAAAATAGTCCAAGTTTTCTTAACCACAAAATCAATATTAAAGATTCCACTGATCTTATTAGATGCACAATCAGATCCATGATTAAGAGAGTACCCAGTACACCAGTAAATTAAATTTGATTATTTCAGTTGCATTCTCAAATAACCTCATAAAATTGTCTGAAGAAAAATGTGACGTTAATTTAGATTCATAATTGCAAGGAAAAAAGTCCTTTTATTGTTAATAGAATCAAAGTAAAAGAAATTGTTTGGAGGATGGAACTTTCAGAAGTTCCTACTAGCTATGATTTATGAAGTTAGACGCACTCTCTAAGTGTCCTTATTCTCCTTTGTCCAAATTACAGAATCATAGAATGGTTGGAAGGGACCTTAAGGATCGTCCAGTTCAAACCCCCCTGCCATGGGAAGGGACACCTTCCACTAGACCAGGTTGCTCAAAGCCTCATCCAGCCTGACCTTGAACACCTCCAGGGATGGGGCATCCACAGCTTCTCTGGGCAACCTGTCCCAGTGCCTCATCACCCTTACAGGAAAAAAATTGTTCCTAATATCTAATCTAAATCTACTCTCTTTCATCTTGAAGCCATTACCCCTTGCCCTCACTACACTCCCTGATAAAGAGTGCCTCCCCATCTCTCCTGTAGCCCCTTCAGGTACTGGAAGGGTGCTGTAAGGTCTTCCTGGAGCCTTCTTTTCTCCAGCCCGAACAACTCCAACTCTCTCAGTGTGTCCTCATATGGGAGGTGCTCCAGCCCTCTGATCATCTTCATGGCCCTCCTCTGGACCCGCTCCAACAGGTCCATGTCTTTCCTGTGCTGAGGACTCCAGAGCTGGATGCAGTACTGCAGGTGGGGTCTCAGGAGAGCAGAGTAGAGGGGGAGAATCACCTCCCTTGACCTGCTGCTAATGCTGCTTTTGATGCAACCCAGGACATGGTTGGCTTTCTGGGCTGCAAGCGCACATTGCTGGGTCACGTTGAGCTTCTCATCCACCAATACCCCCAAGTCCTTCTCTTCAGGGCTGCTCTCTATCCATTCTCCTCCCAGCCTGTATTTGTGCCAGGGGCTGCCCCAACCCATGTGCAGGACCTTGCACTTGGCCTTGTTGAACTTCACGAGGGTTGCACGGTCCCACTTCTCAAGCCTGTTCAGGTCCCTCTGTATGGCATCCCTTCCCTCCAGCATGTCAACCACACCACACAACTTGGTGTCACCAGCAAACTTGCTGAGTGTGCACTACTCATCTAGTTGCACGAATTAAAAACTCCTTCCAATGTGGAACCGTTCTTCTGTTCAGTGTTTCCCAAATGTATGCAATACAGTACCTGGAAGAATGTAACTTAAATTAATAGATAAAGCAGTTTTTAAAGGTAAAAATCAGGGCATCTTTTCAGAATTAAGAATTATATTGTTCCAGTTCAGGACAAAAGCATATTTCAAATCAAGTCCTTCACAAGTTAGTATTTTCTCACCTTGCACAGCTCTTAATGTGTTTGCCTATAAGTCCTTAGTGTATTAGTTAGCATTGGCATTCCATACATGAACTGCAGTATCATACAATCATAGAAAAATTTAGATGGTGAGGGTCCTCTCAAGGTCATCTGGTCCAATGTCCTGCTTGAAGCAGGGCTGCCTTAAAAGTTGTATCAGATTGCTCTGGGCCTTCTCTAGTCCAGTTTGAAAATCTCCAAAGACAGAGATACACAGTGTCTGTGACAACCTGCCTCAATGCCTAGTCACTGTCAAATTTCTTTCTTCCTGTTCTGGAACCTTTGATTATTGCCCTTGTCCTTTTGCTGTGCATCCCTGAGAAATATCTGCCTTGTTTATCTCTGTATCCCCCTTTAGATAGCCGAACAGGTATCTGCAGTTGTAATATATCCCGTGGTCTCTCTGGCTGGCTGAGCAAGCTGGGCTCCCACACCCATTCCACGAATGCTGTCTGCTGCAGACCCACAGTGGTCTTACTGGATTTCCTACCGTTTATGGCACTTGTGCCAGTTTGTCAGTATCTTTTCTTGTGCTGGGGAAGCCGAAAGTGGCTGCGCTGCTCCTTGTGTGTTTTCATACGTGCTTAATAAAAGGCTAAATCACTTCTCTGTCCTTCTGGATACGTTCCTCCTGCTTTTGGCTCCATATCAAGTTAACTTCAATCGTTGCAAGCTCTCACCGCTGACCCATATCCAACTTGCCCTCCAGGAAACTAAATTTTTCCTTTTTTCTGTTGTCTTTTTTTTTTTTTCCTTCCTCCTTGCGGAACTGCCGGCTTCAGTTGGCATCCAGCCTTTTCTGTTGCAGAAATTTAACCCCTCCCAGGGGCTGGACTTAGGCTGTCTTAGGCAAAATTTATGAGGGTTTTTCGGCCCATTTATCAAACATTTCAAAGCCCCTTTGAATGGTGTGGTAACAGCTACCCCAAATTTATCATCCACAAATTTGGGGATGGTGCATTCCATTTCTTCATCTGGGCAGTTGATGAAGTTATTAAAATTTGTTATTGTCTTCAAATTTTAAGGGTTAAAATTTAGATGACCAAATAAAAAGTATTTGCTTTCCAAGAGATTCAGCAATTATTTTTCAGTAAAACATGAAACATAGTAGGAGCAAAAGTTTACTCCTCTAGCAAAGCAGGCCAACGTTGTTGGCAGTGGGGCTAAATATTCTCTAACAACATTCCCTTTCTTCTGCATTCCTATGACTAGGATTTTGCCATTTTAAGGCAGTGAAATTAGTATCTGTGGGTTGTGTTCAGCAGTGGGGGTGATGCAGAGACCTTTTGCTCCGAAAGTTCTGCTGCAGGGGGACAGTTGGCTGTTGGCAGGGGCACTCCGTGATCCTCTGCTGTCTGGAGAAGGGTGGAGCATCGCTTTTCTCACTTCACTTGTGCAGTGGCACATAAGCATGAGTTTTGTTTCCTGATCAAAATCTTAAATTTTGAGACTGGAAAGCTGAGTTTTGAATCATCCAAGCGTGTGCAGTTATGCATGGTTGGGTAGAGCCTGCTGTAGCATGCTTCTCAGCCGCTTAAACCCACGTGTATTTCACACACAGCTGCTGATATCAAATTGGAGGCTGCTTCTCTGGATTTTGCCATCTGTTTGAGATGCGTGTTTCAGCTACATTCCAAGGCTGAGCTGATCTGCAAAGAGCCTCCCACCACCTCCAGCATTTTAGGGCTGCAAATAATGCTTTGCTTTCCATCCTCTGAAGATTTATGTTTGTCCTCTCAGGAGCTAACAGGGCACCATCCCACCAGGGGCTTGTTTTTTCCTGAATTGGGCAGATCTAATGAAAGCTTTTTATAGTGCAGGCTCAGCATTTGTTTTTATTCTTAGTATTTTCTAAGGACTCTATTGTGGTAAGCAGGTCACAAATCTGACTTTTATATCTCCTTACAAAATGTGAAACAGTATTAAAAACCCACAGGATTTATGTATGGTGTGACACCTGGACAAAAAACTCCTTAAGTCTGGATTACTTAGTTCTTCTACATTTTCCATCTTTTTGACTACTTGTCCTTTATAGCTTTGTCAGTTAACACTTGTAATTGGTAACAGGTGAGATCCTGTAATAGAAATTGTAGTCAGCTACAGTAATGCAAGGTGCTTTTGAGAAAGATGTGAAAAACCTCCTATCAGCAAGTTCTAGAATTATCTGCCCATATGGGGTTTCTTGTATAATTTAGCAAAACTTTCAATATATGCCTTTTCTATGAGATTTACACATTTAAAAAAAATGTGGGAAAAGCTATCGGAAGAAAATATTGACTGTTGTTTTAGAAAAATTGCACATGAAATTAAGAATAAGTCCCATTTACCTGTGTCTATGATGCTTACTTCTCTACCGTATGTCTGGTATCTTTTTTTCCTCTTCCCCTGAGGTTCCTAAATAGGCAGCAAACATTTATTTAAAGAGGTGGCCATGTCTGGTGCAGAGAATGCAATGCACAATGCAGGAATATCTTAATTCCTCCCTCCAGGTGGGCTTTCAGCTTGGGATGTTGTTCTTAGGTCTTAGTGCCCCTTTATAAATGTAAAAGGTGTTAATTCCATTTTGTTCTATCTTTAACAGTTTATTTTAGTAGCATCTCCTTTTTGTTTTTCCTAGTAACTAACAGTCCTGTCAAGATATCCCTATTTTCAGTGTCACGTATTTAGTATAAAGATTAATTAAATTTCTTCTGGAGAAGAGCACTGTAGAATTTTGTTTTGCAGTTAGTAAGGAGATAACTTTGATAAGGATGAGTAGAGAGGCAGGCCTTACACTTGGTAATGCAGCAGCTGGCTTTTTCCACTTTGAAAACTGAGTATGTCACTGCCTTGATAGATCTAGCTTTTAATTCCCTGGAAATTTCTCTTTCAACTTTGTGAGAGGCTAAAGTTCCTCTGACTTTCTTTCACTGTAGCTATTGAAGTGTGGGATAATTGGCAGGGGGATACTTTTTCCAGTGGCTGGCTTGGTTGTCTTTCATGTTTGATAAATATTATTAAAACACTTCTGCTCATTTCTCTTAGCTGTTAGGAGGTGGTTAGATACTTGTTCTTAGGAAACTGTATAGTTTTAACACAGGATACAAATGCTGCTCTTCATTGATATAATGCAGGTAATTGCTGTGTTCAACACCTAAAATTTGACAGTACAAAACCCATTAATTAAGAAATGATGCCTTAGAAAGACGTAATTTTTACCAAGAGGTCCAGATTTACTTATGCTCTCCAAGGTGATTTCTCTGTAATTTCCCTCCACAGCTGCTTGTGGATGATCTTATTTTCTCTAAAATCTTCTTTCAGAGGGTATTTCTGTTACTTTTATTCTCAAAGCGTGTAATTGAAAGTGTGCCCTAACCTCATGTTGCTCCACTGCCTTCCTGTCACAGACTTTTTGTACTGAATTGTACCATGCTTAATTGCACGGAGAAGTGCGGCTATTCTGAAAGGCTTTAAAACTATAGAAGAGATCATGTGAACCTGTTGTATTGTGTAGCTGCAAAAAGTGGGCAAATTTGTTTTAAACTCAGAACAGATTTGAAAACAAAGCAGTCACTTGGAAGGAATTTCTGGGATAATATATTTGTTTTAACATAACACCTGTGAGCCCAAAGCATGGTTTGGGATCCCATTGTGCTAAATATGTTGGAAGAAAAGATGGTCTCTACCCTTTGTATCTTAATGAGAGATCTCAAATGAATAGTAGTACAGGGAGGAATACGCAAAAGCTGGTAGGTGACCCAGCTAGCAGCAGCAAATGCCACACAGCTGATAATGTAATGATAAATAAATAAATGATAATGATATACAAATATACAAATAAGTGATACACAGTGCTACTGCTCACCACCCAGTGACCAAGGCTCAGCACATTCCTGGCTAACGATCCCAGAGTAGAGTCCCAAAACCACAATCTTGGAAAAGAGTTAAGAGCCTGAGAGTATGAGAGACTGAGAGAGATGACCCCAAGAGAGGGGCAACCCAGAGAGTGAACTTCTGGGAAGATTCTCATCTATGTACTGGGCATGATGCGCATGATATGGAATAGACTGTTGGCCAATTTGGGTCTCAATCCTAGACCTGAGGTTGAATCCTAAGCCAGTAATTGTGGGCTAGGCTCCCTCAAAGCTTCTCCTGCACCTGCAGACACTGGCACAGCAGAGAAGCTGAAAAGTCCTTGTCTGTCCTGGCAGCAACTATAAACATCAGAATGTTATCAGCCTTCTGCTCAGCACAAACCCAAAGCATATCTTCACGCTAGCTTCACATGAAGAAAGTTAACTCTGTCCCAGGCCAAAACCAGGAGAGGAGATTAGTGCACTCAGCTTTCAGTTGCCAAGTGTTGCTTGTCCCAGGTACATTGTGGCGCAGGTGCAGAAACCTCTTACAGGTATGTATCATTGCAGGCCCTGCACCATGCTCCCTGGACCATGAGGGGCTGAGGACCACAATGGAAAGGCATTTGCTTGCTCAGAATCAGGTCAAGAATAATCAGGTGATAACTGATCCACCCAGGTGTACTAGCTTCATCTCAGTGCTGGCCTCGACATGCCTGCATCATTTCCAGTAGAAAATTTCCTGTATTTCTAGAATGTACTTCCTGTGTCTTAGGTTCTCAGGGATTTGCTGTTTCATTGTTTCCTTTTGTACTTTAGACATATCATGGAAATGGAGAGATAATAGGAGGAATTTGAGGAAGGTCAGTCAGCCAACTAGATGGATATTTCGCAAGTGTCCATTCAAGCAGGAACAGTGTCATGGGAGAAAACATGAAAATTCATGAGTGCATATAGGACAAGCTGGTATATGGGAGGAGACACAGCACCCTAATATTAGATAAGGGATGAATGGACTCCAGTTAGGCTGTGAACATTTTTGAAAATGAGACTCACTTTTATTCTTTTTGTTGTTCAAGGTAGTAAAAACAGCTTAGAGAATCCAGAGATGAGAGATTTGTGGTTGAAAAGAGCAGCATTCACGTTGGATGGTGAGCAGAGCAGGCAGGACAACATTTAAGGTCGGAAAGGAGAATGTTGCAATGATATAGGAACTCACGTAAAAGTTTACTTCTGTGTATAGATTTTAGAGCTGGTAGGCAGAGTCTTTACATGTAATCAGATTGCACCTGGGGAAGAACAGAATTAAAGATGACAACTTATGTATGTAAGTGACAAGTAGTTTAGGGATGGTTTCCTAGTGATGTAAAATGGACATTAAGAAGCATGAAAAAGAAAGGAATGCTATGCATGGTAAAGTAACAAATTCTGGATGCTGTCTGATGAATGAACATTGTACAGGGTTAAACCTTTAAACTTGAGGTCGTGAGGGGACCACTAGTTGTTATTTCACTTAATATCATAAAAGCCAATGATGTTCAGCTTGTCTACAGTAGTCATAAGTGACAATTGGAAAATATCTCAAAATGTGTGTGTGTATATGGAGGTGTATATATACATGTATATGTACACTCTGTGTGTTTGTGAATGTACGTACACATGTACGTATACACAACATATATATATAGAGAGAGAGAGACCAAAACATTTATGGGAAAAGCAAACTTACATAGGTGGAAATGTTGAGAAGCTTTTAAGCATACAGCTGCTTACTCTGTTGAAGGACTTTGATATGTTAAATCTTGTTTCTTTCCAACTTTTTCACTTGGTCTAATAAAAATCATTTCTTCTCTTTTAGACCATGTGGATTCCTAGACAATCTTGGCTATGACAGTGTTGCTTTCACAACATATATTTGATCAAAATAGCAAACAGCAGGGAACAGATTAATCCATTTTGATTTTCATTTACCTAATGGAAGATACTCCTCTCCCCACTAAAATAAAGACCATAATACGTAGTCCAATTACATAAGTCTGTTTTTCTTTATGCTGCCAGCTTTTTTCTTTCTGTAAATAAATGTGCCAGGAATTCAAGAAAAAGTAGCTCTCCAGTGGTACAGAACTGTTATGGAGACTTTGTGTGAGCTTTTACAACTATTAGAATATATAAAACTAAGCTAAACTAAAGTATATTGGGAGTGGTTGACCTTTCTTCTCTAACTGTCAGCTTATGTTCAGTTTAAACCTAAACCATGTCTCTCCTTTTCCTAGTCTTGTACCTCCTCTTTCTCTGCCTGCCTGCCCCTTGACCTGCCATCTCCCCCATGTGGAACTGAGAGATGCTGCATCCCTGTAAAATATTTCTCTTCCTTTCTTTTTCTTTTATTTTTTTCCCCTCTCTGGAATAATTTCTACTCTTTGGTGAGAAAGCAGACAGGGAAGATGAACAAGTTTGCTCTGTAGTGTGCAAGTCTGAAGAAATATGTTAAAACTTTGGTTCAGGCATTGGGGTAAATTTAAGAAAATTGAGACGTTGACTGGGTTGATGCAGTGCCATTGGAGAAATCAAAGGTGTGACTTTCCCCTTGAGGAAAGGAGAATGGTGTTGTGCTCCAGGCTTCTGAAACAGAACTTAAGGTAGAGGCATTACTGCTGCAGTTCCATTCATCTTTATCAGTTTGTAATAAGTTAGTTGAGCAAAATTGCTNTATATATAAATATAAATATGTTTATATGGGTAATAGATTCTCAGGTGCCTCCCTGAAAATTAAAATATAAGGAAAAAACAAAAAAAAAGGATATGCAGTCGTTGCTATTATAATGCTATTTTCAATTATTATCAGCATCTCAAAGATTTTTCTTTTTGACTGAAACATGGGGTGTTTCTTATTTTCTGAAAGTTTCACTACATGTAGATTTTATGGTAGAAAAAACAGCAGCAGGGAGAGCAGAGAGGAATTCTGCTTTCTTCTTGCCTTCCCCTAATCTCCACCCTGAAGCCATGCTTTCTCGTGGCATTTCTTTCTCATGTGTGTGAACTTGTGTGCTCTGATCTATGAAAGTGTGTGTGAAGGGTGACATGGGCAGGGTTACACAGATCACATCTGTCTCAAAAGATCTGTTCTGCCATTCAGCAAGTAGTAGTCTGTACCGAGATCGTTGCTTTCTTTTTATTTCCAATTTAGACACCTATGCCATTCCATTTACCATTTAAATTGTGAGATTATGAAGTATATGAAATGTGCTACTAATCGGGTAACTAAAATCAGAGCTGCCTGTGTAACCTCGGTTCTTCCCAGTTAAATGTATGCCTTGTGTGGCCAAATTTCTCTCTCAAGTACATAGATGTTCAGTGTGAACACCTGTGAAATTGAAAGCGAAACTGTCCTGAGTATTTAGTTACATGACATTTTTTCCTCCCAAGGGGTCCCTGGTAGATCAATGTCCATGACAGATAGCATTCAGTGAATGAGGCAGCTGCTTAATATTTGTCATTGCTGTTCACTGCACAGTCCCTCTGAAACCCTGCATGTTGCAAATTCTTCCATTAATAAAAATGACATTCTTTTCCTGCAAGTCCTTTTTGGCATGCTCGAAAGTCTCATAAACCTGAATTAACCTACTGGAAAGTATTATACCTATTCACTGGATGAGGAGCTGAGACTTAGGAACCTTTGCAAATCAGGAAAGAAATCTCCATCAGAACCAAACTTCATGAGTTCCGGTTGGGACTTAAAAGCAATAAAGACCAGTTTACTGAATTCAGATCAGACCTTTTTATCTCCAATTATGACTTGACTTGGTTCAGCCAGGTCTGTCTCCTGACACTCAGATTCTGTACACAAATTTTGTGTGCTTTGTAGACTGAGAAGAGTAAGGCAAGAATCCTGAAGAAGCAAATTATTTTGGCTCATGTAATCTGATTGTGTTAGTTCTGTACGTCACTCAGACTTACGAATTACTTCTACCATGATTTTTTCTTTTTTTTTTTTTTTTTTTTTTTTTAACTAANGAGGAACAAATCCTATGAGAGCTGCAATAGATCACTGCTAGCAGTATGCTTTATTTGGTATCAAGATGTATGAACAACACAGTTCAGTAACCATAGATGGTGTTTAAAAACTATTTCTTCCTACCCTTTATTCTAATGCTCTGTGTGCATTTGCTTTTTTTCCTTCTACACAAAGACTAGTCCTCATTTGAATCTTATATCAAGGGCACATAAAATACATAGGTATGTTTAAGATTTTAAGTTTAAATGTATGTGTGTATGTTACTAATTTCTAAATGTCTGTGAAGAGATTCACCACATGTAATTTTCACTAATGAAGAGGGAGTCAACATGGGGCAAATGTGTATGGCTCACGCTTTAAAACAAAGCTCAGGTGAGTTTTAAAGAATGTGTTTGTTTTATCCTATACTAGCCCTGTGTTTCTTCTCTGAAGTACAGTGAAGGGAGATTTTTCTTCTGCTTACAGAAGTGTGTATCCTCAGATGAAGTGGATGATTTCAGTGGCTATGTATTCTGTTTCAGTGTATGTTTGTATCTATTTCTGTTTGTCTTTTGAGCTGAGAGTGCACTGAGTAAACTCATGACCAAGTGAAGGCTGAAACTTGTATAAGGGGAGGGGAAGGGTTTCAGAGGAGATATATCTTCTTTCTAGCAATGACAGTTTGGCTGCTGGTATAATTCTGAGAGAAACAGAACTTTGTTTTTGCCAGTTTGTGGCTATGCATGCATGCAGTGAACACTTGGAGTTGTTACAGAAGCTTCCTTCTTGCTTTATTTCTTTCCAGATGGATGAGATAAAAGGCAAAGACAGAGTGATCCTGGCTCTGGAGAAAGACCTTGGTGTCCAGGCAGGCCATACACAGAAACTGCTCCTGCAGAAAGAGGCTTTGGATGAACAGCTTGTCCAAGTGAAGGAGGCAGAACGATACCACAGTAGTCCTAAAAGAGAGCTTCCTGCAGGAGTTGGGGATATCACTGAACTGATGGGAAGCCCGGTAAGAAAACTGTGTTTTCTTCAGGTGTTCAACACAAGATAATTGCTGCCTGGGTGTTCACACTGGTTTTGTGGTTACTTTTAAAATACTGCAAGGACTAATTCATGGTAAGTAGCCCTGCACTGCACTGTTTTGCTGGTGATTTAGAAAATCCTTGGATCTCTTTAATTTCAAAGAATGTTGAAAAAACTGTGGATATAGAACTTTTAGGATTTACATTGTGAACATCAGCTGTGAATCTCATTATTTTCTTAATTATTTATTTCATAACTTTAGGAGTTATTTTAACCAATAGCGAACAGATTCTATACTTTTCAAAAACTGTGCCATGTGATTTTAATCTGTGTCCTATGCACTAGATTTTTTAACTTTTAGCTGATAGTAAGAAATCTGCTGAGAAGTAACCAGTAGTAGGTGAAATATTTATCTAGCTTTTTAAAAAAGATTGTTAAACCTTTGCATATTTTTCACAAATAGATGCTTTTCATGTAATATATCATGTAACATTTCCACAGGATGTCATTGTTCAGTGTTTCAGTTAATTAAAATAAGTTTTCCAGATATTGATGTAAAAAGTTTATTATAAATGTACACAATACACTTGCTAAACCATGATATTAAATCTATGGATAGTAAAATATTTTTAAAGGTAATTTTATATATCCATATGTTTTTGATGTAAAGGAGCAGCATTTGGATGAACGAGATGTGCGGAGATTTCAGTTAAAAATCGCTGAGCTGAATGCTGTAATAAGGAAGCTGGAAGACAGAAATACTCTCTTAGCAGATGAAAGAAATGAACTGGTAAATTAATTAGTAATAATACAGATGGTGACTGGGAGGGCATCTTTATGGTAAAAGATTTGATGTTGGAAAGTCAGTACTATAAATAATTTACAAA
>VZTO01025851.1:667-21169 GCA_013400615.1 Syrrhaptes paradoxus
ATTCTATGATTCAGCTTTATCCAATCGGATTCAGGTACTAGAACTAAAGGAATAATTTCCTGTTCTGGTGAAACAGGATAAGATGATGTTCAGAGGGAGATCACCGTGCCTAATTCACATTCTGAACATGATATTTTTTCTCCCTGTGCATGAATGTCAACAGGAGTGTGGCCTTACAGTTCCTTTTGTTCTAAGTAAAACTCCATTGCATAATGGAGTGTTTTCAGCAAGTTAATTAAAAAGTAATTTCACTTTAAAATAAATATGTCATTAATAACCTTTTCTGCCTTTTAATCTTACAGTGAGGCATACATTTTAATACAATTAATGTAAAAATGTGGAAATTGCAGGCTCACAGTTCTGCAGGGCCATAGAGCAGTGACATTTCAATTTTAGACGATAACTATAGTGACTGTAGGAGGAAACAGGAGCTCTAGCATGCTTTTTTGATGAACAAAATTTAAATTCATATGTATCATTTAACTTTTATCTGACTAATGATAGGCAAAGTGCTCTAAGGCAAGAGAGATTCAGAAAACTAAAAACAGTAATAGAGACGTGCTTTGCTTATTTTACTTAATCTTCCCCACATTTTATATTTAATTGTGCTTCACCCTCCAACTCTGTAAATCCCAGATAAGCATTAGTAGCAGATGTTCAACATCTTGCAGGTCAAATTCCCAATACAAAAAGAAATATTGAGAGGGTTTCAGTATTTTTTCATGTGTAACCCTTTTATATAAGTTTTGGAACAGAGACAGAAAGAAACAGCACTCAGGTAATTCTCTTTCACAAACCAAAACAAAATACTTCTAGCTGACTTTGCTTCAATTGAAAAATTATGACTTGGGAACAGACTGTAGCTAGCAAAGTACAGTGCAAACTCTTACACTGGTCATACAGTTTCCTCTATTCATAAATTTGTATAATTCTACTAACAAGAAAACAGCTTGCCTATAAAGAGTGAACAGTGGCTAGACCCCTACAAATACCAAATCACACATGATCTTGTAATGTCTCCCAGAACATATATTTTCAGAATGTTTCCTAAGAATGAATTGGGTAAAGTGCAATTTATTGGGAAAATAAATATGGTTACACATTCTGAATACATCTGTTACTCCCTTTTGAGTCGTAATACAAGTATGCTGACAAAATTTGAATATGGACATTTAGCTGGTAGTAGCAAAATAAGCTCTGGAATAAAAGGATTCACAGATGTTTGCAAATAGTTTGGTTATTTTGCCTAATTGCTCTGTATCTGAGCTATTAGACTTCATACAGTCCAAATGGAAAAACAGTTACTGAAGTATTTCAAGAGAAAAGAAAAAGCCATGCATGTCTTATGTACTACTATCCTTCCAGATAAACCTAAATACGAGCAGCCCCTTTACTCATATTAATAAAAGAATCATTTAAGCAAATACTGATTAGTGGAGTCTGACTGTGAATGAGTAAATACGTATTGACAAAAATTTATTTCCACATGCAGTTAATCAAGAGGTACATCCATTTGTTTATGCAGATATATCGCCTGTTTGTTAACCTCCAGCTCCACTTCTCTGAACTCCAGCCTGTGGTGTCTCCACATATAAATCATTCCTGACATTGTGTTTGTGAGAAGTTCCCATATAGCATGGCCTCTTGGGCATAACTCTGCTTATGCGCTGTTTACCTGCAAATATTTGCATAACCCTAACTTTACTAGGCGCTTTTTTTTCCCCCCTGAATGCTTATTTTGTGGACATGATAATGAGTAACAACATGATGGGTTTTTTTAATGTCAATAATCACTTTTCATTGGAATTCTTAACCCATAAACCAATTATTCCATATGTGAAGAGTTCCTTTACTATTGCTTTCTTTAAATACATGTAAAAATGTCATTGTTCAATACACCAGACATCCTTTCTCCATAGAGAGATCTTTAAATACATAGGTTTTCAGTTATTCATTTTGACAATCCAGTGACATTTCAGTGACAAAGGAATATCATGAATATTTTTTGAATGCCTCACAATATTGTCCACCATCCGTAACAGAGCACTGAGCATTGATTTTGAGCACTTGTAGCCCAGGGATACATATTTTTCAAAGAAACTACTTGGTCATGTTGAATAATTTCCATTCTACCTACAGTATCTGATTTGCTTTAGAGGCACTTACAGCTCTGTCAGTAAAACGGAGATTGATTAGGACCACAGCATAGGAATACATAAGGCATGAAACCATGTAATATACTAAGTCTTAACCCTTTTATCCTTTAGATAGTTTTCTTTCACTTAATTTGTTTTCATCGAGGTAAAAATCAAACCAATCCATACAAGATGTCTCTTAACCCCAAAGTCACATTCTGCCCTCCACTTAATTCCTTCTTCGACAATTTATCCAGCTGACTCTTCTGTTAATTTAAACTTCTTGTTAGAGTTCAAATCTTTAACACATCCCATGTTTCAACAATGTGTTTGTAGTCTGACTTACAGGTCAATGTCCTATTTAACCATGTTCTATGATCTTTTAGTTCTGACCTAGTCACTGGTTCAAACTCTGGTTTTCTGACCAGTCTGTTCTCTTACTCTCGGAATTTAAACTCTTTTATGCCATTCCAATTAGCCACCATTTCATTCTAACCATCAAGGCAAAAATCTGTCAAAGAAGATAACTTACTTCTAAAAAAACCCCAAACCTGTTGCAGTTTTTGCCCGTTTCTTGAATCGTTGACAAGGTGAGGGCAAAAAATGTTTAAAAACAAAGATTCTTAAGTAGGAAGAGTCGATGCACTTAAAGACACAGTTTGTCTTGTTTATGTGCTCTAAGTCTCAGCTTGCTTTGCTGCAAGGACAACATGGCTTATAACTTTAACACTGACATGAATGACATCAGGTTAGTTCCATTGTGTAACTGGATAATTACATTTTCCTACATGGATACACAAGACTTAATTTTTTAAATGTAGTAATATCCAAAGATACTAACGTTGTGAGAGAAAAGAAAGGAAATAATGGCTTACATTTTTTATTTTGTTGAGGATGTTCATTATTGTTTTCAAAAAGTAGAATTGCACAATAATGGGAAACTCAAAAAAAGTTTTGAAGACTATGGAAAAGACAAACACTCATGGAAAAATAAATAATCTGGTTGAGTACCTAAGCAACAGAATGAAAACTAGGGAGTGAGAATAAAATTTTTTAAAAGACAGAGAGGATTTTTCAGCAGTGCCAGAGAGAGGGGAAGTTTATCATGATCAAACTGATCAGTAGGGTGAAAATATGAATTATTTGTCTGAAGGCCTCAATGAAAAAATAAGACCAGAATGGTTTTTTAACCAACTGCTTTGACTGCTTTAGTGTCTGGGTCCTTTTGACCTGAGCAGAGGAAAGGCTTACATAATGTTCTGTAAGCTTGAGTATTAACCTGTTCTTATTGATCCCATTCACAACAAAAGGTACTTCAGAATTGAAGGCCAAATACAAAAATCTTACTTATTAATTCAGTAGCTGCTCTGCACTGTGAGGTACCCTACATTAGGATTACAATCCTGCATGCTAATGATAAAACTTGTTCATGACATTTATCTAAATACTCGTGTCTCAGATTCTATTTCAGTATCCAGAATTTGTTTTTCCTTTACAAGACAACCCTCTTGAAATGTCACACTTCATAATGTAAAACTCAGCTCAAATTCAAGCAAGATAAACTGAATATAAAGAAAATAGTCTTAAAAACAACAGCGACATTGTCGAACACACTTAGTCAAGATCAATACAGTAATACTGTGCCTGCTATTACAGACAGACAATCCTTCAGCTTTACATAATCCACCCTCTATTCTTCCTTTTTTTTTTTTTATAGCTAAGCTATTAACATGTCAGAATTCCAGAAAATCAATTTCTTGTTCCAGAAGCTTTGTGTCACTTTCTTTTCATACTTGATTTACATTTACAATACCTTAATCTGCTGTGCAGGTTTCTCTGTTACTATAATAAATTACTGTATCCACCGTTATTTCCTCCTACTACTGCAGTTATCAAGATAGAATTTTATGTGAAATAAATTTTCCTGTCCAACTTTCCTCAGTAATTTTCTCCTGGTTCATCCACTTCCTAAAACTAGCCTTCAGTATGCATGGAATATTTTTTTTTTTCAACTTATTCTGTCCAGGAATTTACCCTTGTAAAGATTATAAAGTTTTCTGAGATCCACTGGAACAGGAGGTGTGTTCACTCCTGAACTGTTGCACAATACACCCAATGAAAAGGAAATAAGAAATCTGGATATTTCTTCAATACTTTATTTTTTTTTTCCTGCTGATTTCTCACATACTTCTTCACAGGGGTGACTTAAAATTGCTTGTCTTTTACACATGATATTGCCCCTGTCTTGAAGAGTGATAGTCACAGTAGGAATATGAAAAATATGACAAATTAAGTGAAGGACAAGAAAACTAATACCAAACAACATATGTGATATGTCGATATACCACAATCCACTATGTAACAGAGAGAGCACAGTCAAAAGTTAATGAGCTAGCAAGTGCATCTTGGATTAGCATCTCAAACAAAAGCATGAGTCTGAATTAAACTTTTCTCCTAAGGTTTTAAGAGAATAAGTTTTAAATGCAGTTTTCTGTATTAATTCTTCCAGAGGGAACTATACTTTTTTCCCCACAGGTTTCACCAAGGGCTGGGATCTGGCCAAAGAGATATTAAAGTACCTCAGAAAAAGACAGTTTGAAAAGTAATTCAAACTAACAGCTACATATAATTTCTCAAATATATTTAGATAGGATTTTATTGGATATAATATGTGGAACAGAACAGAAGAAAATAACGTGTATAGATACAATGGTTAGCCTGGGACTTGCCTGAGGTAGAAAACCTACTGACTTCAATGATGTCATTTTGCTTCAGAGACTAACTTCAAGCAGGTAAAACTGCACTGGGGAAGGAAACTGAAGAAAAGTAACCAGAAAAAGCTCATTTTAGAGCTTTTTGGAGCCAGCAGTGCTGTGCCTGGACTTGCAGTCGGCAGCTTATGGGCAGGCTCCTGACTCACCAGGGGCGGAGCTGACACTGCTGCTCTTTATCTCTGGTGATTGACCTTGACCCATTGCTGTGTGGATAAAGAGAGACCAGAACCAGTTCCCACCCACACAACACAACGCAGGAGGTGTGGAAAGCTGTTCTGAGCACTTAGGGTGGTGGTAGTCAGTGTCTGAGGGCTGCCTGCACTGCCCATTCCATGAGGCGGCAGTGGCAGTGGAGGCTCTGGTCTTTTCTCAGGTAACTTGCTCTCCTGTTGACAGGCCCTGACGTCAAAACTTCCTGGTCCTCACCAGGAAACGGGCTTCCCACACGGAGACTGTGGCAACCCAGCCAGAGGGTCTGCTCCATAAGGTGGCAGTTCAGGTTTCTGGCTGCCGGGAGGGCCTCAGCCTGCTGTTGCCAGGGGAGGATGAGAAGGGTGCGACTTGCGTGCGGTGTGAGCAGCTAGATGAAAAACTTGGTATGAAAAATCAGAAGCAACAGCTATCAAACGTTATCTGAATGTTACAGACTCAGATGTTCGTATTTCACAGTCTTCTGAGCTTTTCTTTTCTCCTGCAGATTTGATTGAAGATGGTCTCTTCATTTCTAATTTGTAATCTTTCCTCTCCCAGTTTTTAAATGGAATAAACCACTGCACTTTTTGCAGAAGAATAAACTTTAAGTATTTGTATGTGTTTACATTTATTTGTCAGAATTCTGTGTCTATTAATTAGTGATTTAAGAAGTAAGGTAGGTTTCAGTGGGTAAAAAGAAACACTAGTTGTTAAATGAGTTCCATCATTTTCTCAACTAAATAGTACACATACAAATTAGAGGCTTTGTAACATTTCACATATTCAGGCTCTCACAGCTCATTCTAAACAGAATTTTACTAAATACATGGTTCTATATATTCCAGCTCAAATTTTTAGGGAGAATTTAATTGCTCAAAGATATTAAGGATTTGAAATCTGATGCAAATTAAGTAATAAATCTGAACAAACTAAACAGAGGGCAAACTTTTCATAAGAAATATATGTCTATACTTTCCAGAAAATTAATATTTAAAAGGCATGTTGCCAAGTAATATCCTGATAACATCCTGAGCAAGGGAACTTTTTACATATAAATCTTATGTTAGACTTATGAGCTACGTAACTGTCATCATGTTTATATAATTGATCATGCAAGCTGTGCTTGGGTTCCCAGTGACTATCTGCTCAGTCTTTTCCTTCAACACTGTGATGTGGAGAAAGTAAAAAACGACAGCAGACAACACAGTTTCTTTAGGGTGAAAGATTTGGGAAGTAACAGGATAAATATTTCTTGAAGTTAGAGACAAGCATATAGACTACTTTTGCTTAAATTAACATTGTACTATATACTTTCCATTTAACTAATCACTTATACAGAAACAAATAATATGTCAATAGAGTTAAAATATTTAGCTTTGTGTTTGGAAAACAGCTTGGATTTTTCAAAATAGATGTTAAAATATTTCATTGCAACGGCAAAGCTACAATTCAAATTGCTTATCAGAGTTATTTCACATGAGCAGACTGGGATAACATTATTTGTTTAACAGGTTTGCACTGGTTGTTTCTTTGCCTAGAATGATGAGTTCAAGGCAGTGGGAAATATTATCATCCATGCAATCACACAACTTTTCCAGTTGCTATTGCATTAAAATTGGGACTCTCTTATCATCAAGGCTGTGATACGCAAATTTAAAATCATACCTAGTGCAGATACTTAGGTTGTTTTTTGCAAATGTAAATGTGTGTTTAACTAAGGCGGGACTAAGTTAACCATGTGATTTGTCCTGTCATTCACAAAGTGCCGTGGCAAAGCTTAAATCAAGCCTTAGCACTGATTTTAGGCTTTCTGTGCCCAGTGAACCCCTGTGACCACACAGATTTGATAGCGACGACAGTAGCCAATAAATCATTTCCAAAATCAGTGTTAAATACAAAAAAGAAATAGTTGGAGGGAGCACATGTAAAAAGCATAAAATGTTAGCACTTTGTCTCTAGTTAACATGCTAGATATAAATAATTATTGCCAGGGGTTACAGGATGGTAAAATTACAGAAGAGATAAGGTAAATGGAAAAGACAAAATGAGAAGTTGTACGTGAGTAATGAAGAGACAGCAGTAAGCCAAGGCATTGGATGAGGCAGTGAAGCAATTTCCCTCCTACACACCTGGAGGTATTTAAATACCTGGAGGTATTTAAAAGATGTGTAGACGTGGTGCTTAGGGACGCGGCTTACTGATGGGTTTGGCAGTGTCAGGTTAACAGTTGGACTTGATCTCAGCAGTCTTATCCAACCCACATGCTTCTATGATTCTTCCAATACTTGAGTTATCCTGCCTGAAAACATTTCAGCATAACAGGATAAGGTAACCATCATGTTCAGTAAATGTGTAGCAAGTATTTAGATTATTTACCTAAATATTACTGCATTTATAGCCCCACTACTTTCTGATATGAGCTAAATATGTGAAATATCTGTTGTGTATCTCCCTGGGGGACTTAAACGTAGGAGTCTCTAAATGAAACTCAGAAAAAGCATGACTTCTTATCTCTCTTATATTTTGTGGTTATGAAATAATGATTTATTGGAACATTAATTGACAAAAATTGCTAACAATTCTGTAACACAGGAATCTTCTAAAACTAAATACTGAAAGTAGGTCAAAAGTCATATCTGTGACTTGTCATAAATATCTATATTTTCCTTCTGTCAGGAAAAGAAAGCTTCTCTTTCCTATCATTGCAGCTTTTTCTCTCTAAGAGAGAATACTAACTATCTGCATTAATTAAAGGAATTATCCTATTCCTGTTCAAGCTCTTGTAATATGCTAAACCTTCGATGGGGCCCATCAATTTTGATTGCACTGCAATAGTGTAGGTTTTCCCTTGGTAACTAATTAGTTTTATTCTTATAGACACCTTTCATCCACGCAGACAGAAACAAGTGAAACATGTATTTGAAACTATTCATAGGCTTAAGGGCAGATTATTGTGAATAAACACTGTTCATCAGTTCAGTTTCTTCAATTTCCTTAATTGGCAGATGTTTAAAGAGCTGGAAAAGCATCAGTGCTGAATGTGTGCTTTCTTAATTATCTGTAATTTTAAACTTTGCAGTCTATAATTAAAGAGTTTGAATCTGTATGCTAATTTAAATTACATATATTTTTATATTTCTATTCTGAAATTATATGTTTATGTTTCAGACATAGGCAGTACATTATAAGTTTTTAAAAAAGTATTATAAAAAAAAATTAGAAATGTCAAGACACTGACATGTTTCATATTCTATCTGCTTCAGGGAGATGCCCCCAACAATCATGGCAAGCCGTCCACCATGAGGGGGAAAGAAGGACCCTGGTCTTTTCCTCATGTACAGGCAATTTACCAATCTCCAGGGACAAACAGACATTATGTGTCACCAGCACCTGCTGGAAAAATGCAGAATTGCTCCCCTGATGAAGGTTCTCTTCCAACCTCTACCCTATATGAGCGCATGATGTGATAAATAGTATATTTTTTTCCAAAATACTTACTGATTTTTTTAAAGCAATATTGCAAAGGTTTCCAAACCATTACAGCTTTTACTTCAAGGCTGTTGCTGGCACTGCTAATGAGGGAAACTGCAGAGACACTGGTCTTGTGAATGGGCAGCAGAGGTCAGAGGACCTGAGGCTGCCTCTGATTAAACCACTTGCATTCCTCCTCTGTGCGGATACATCCAGGCTAGAACTGTGGGTTTGGTTTGAGGGGGAATATAGTTTGCTCGTTTGTTGGTTTGGATTGGCTTGGTTTATCTTCCTCTGTTTTGTTTTGCTTTTCCCAAGGAAGAGAAAAGGGAAAAATAACCCCAAAGCGGGGAGGGTAAAACTGTCAGACAGATTGTCAAAATCTACAAATGCACAGATCAGAGAGTAGAGTTGTCTTTCTTTGTAAACTTGAAGGAGGTCTTTTTGAAAGGAAGTTGTTAAGGAAAACTAAGGACAATGAATCTCTGAGGAAATACTCATGGGAAAATATTCCATATTGATTTTTAAAAGTGCAGAGATTAAGAAAATTCTCAGGAAAAAAAAAAAAAAAGAGATGCTTTTACTAAATAACATCTCAGAATGGCAAGACATTGAAGGACAAAAAAAAGGTGGTACGAAACAGGATCAAATGCTTAGATCATCTAGACCAATATCCAAGAGCCCCGTGAAAGCCATGAACAAAGTTTGTGTTAAAATGCAAAAAGATTACATTTGTTTTTTGGACGATACAGATTCACATACTTCCTGTGGAGTAGAAACTGACTTTTCTGCAAACTAGACAAATAGCTGAACAAAAGAAAACTGGAGTATGAGTAGAAAGCATGTAAAATAGCTGTGTTTAGTAACTAATTCCAGCAGACGATGCAAAGAACAGAGAGGTGTCTACATTCCAGAAAAGCAAAGGCTACCAACTGCCTTCTGTTATAGGTAAATGAAGTGTGTCTAGGACCATTAATCCTTTGGCGTTGATACCAATGGCCGACATTCACACTATTAAATAAGTAATTATTTTCCAAAGTAGGGTCACTGCGTTCAAACAGTCTATAAGAATGGTCACCAGCCCATGTAAATTCCTGATCTCTGGGTGTTGCTCCAATAAGTACTAATTTTCTTGAGACAAAACTATGCTTAAGACTTTCCTAGGCACTTTTACTTTGCTAGGATTGATGCAATCTTAAAGACTAACTTTCCTGCTTTTGGACAATTGCTAAGGCACATGGAAAATAAGGAGGGGCTTCACTTAGGGCAAATTGTGCCAAATTTAGTTGACTTTTACAGTGGGGTCATGTTGGTGGATAAGGGAAGAGTAACTGACATCATCTACCTGAACTTGTGCAAAGCATTTGACACTGTCCCACACAACATCCTTCTCTGTAAATTGGAGAGAGTTGGGGTTGTTCAGCCTAGAGAAGAGAAGGCTCCAGGGAGACCTTATAGCAGCCTTCCAGTACTTAAAGGGGGCTACAGGAGAGATGGGGAGGGACTCTTCATCGGGGAATGTAGTGATAGGATGAAGGGTAACGGTTTTAAGCTGAAAGAGGGCAGAGTTAGATTAGATATTAGAAAGAAATTTTTCACTCTGAGGGTGAAAAGGTGGAACAGGTTGCCAAGAGAAGCTGTGGGTGCCCCATCCCTGGAGGTGTTCAAGGTCAGGCTGGATGAGTCTTTGAGTAACCTGGGCTAGTGGAGGGTGTCCCTGCCCATGGCAGGGGGGTTGTAACTAGGTGATCCTTAAGGTTCCATTCAATAAAAAACATTTTGTGATTCTATGATTCTAATTTGGACATTTCCTTGCTCAGTGCACTTTGGAAATGTCATTTTTCCATAGTCAATTCTTTTCCCCTTATTTGTTGTACAGGGAGCCTGGGTATTCAGCTTGAAGATGTTAATTCACTAAAAAGTACTGTAGCACTTGAAACATTTTGTGAATGTAGCTTTTCATATCTTAGATACCTACGGGATTAAGTAAAATCTGTGAGAGAAACAAATATGCAGCAGAGATTAGACTCACTGTGCCTAAATGATAGGCCAAAGAACTTGTGCTGACTGCTAGATGCCCAAATTGCTCTTTTGATTTATCCCAAAATGATTCAGGATAAAAAGCTCCATTACCTTTCAATCAAGGTAATGCTTTTACTTGTGCATTTAAGTATTTTTAGAAAATTCCATTAGAAGTTTTCAGTGTTTTTAAGGAAACTTTTTTCTGCCTGCCCCTGAGAAGGGCTTGTTTCAAATACAGTTTATTACTAGATAAAAGGAAATAATTTTATTTTTTTATCTTGTTAAAAAAAGAGCACATGTGTTCAAGCTTAGTATTACACCCTTGCAGTGATTTTCTTTAGTGCCTAGTGATTTGGCAAGTCAAACATATAATTTCAGATGCCTTAAAAAGAGAAAGCCCTGATTTTCAAAAATTATTAAAAAGTCCACCTCAAAAGAACAGGTCTTTTCATGCTTTGCACCCAGTTATTGAGGACTCGATGTCAGATTTGGAATTGTGCCATAAGGAAATCCAAATAAGTTTAACCAACTGTAGAGACAGAGCAGAAACTTAGTTTCGTTAAACTTGCTAGGTACTACCGTGTTTAGCATGGATTAAAAATAGACTTCACTTACTTATATAACTAAATTTGGATTTAGTTGCTGAGATCTAGAACAAATATTTTTAATTTTTTTCTGAGTAATTTAAGAGGTGAGTAAAGCACTTATTTTTCCACTTGGTGACATAAAACTCCTAATTCCAAGAGTAGACAACACGAATGAGATCTCTTAATGGTAAGATAGCAGTAATCCACAATAGGGTTAACACAAAGCACAAGTTGCCTAGACTGTGAACTTTTAAACTCACCTGTAGAGTGATGTGTAAAATGTCACGTAATCAACAGAATTATGCATAATCTGTCTGACATATGTGAGTCAAAGCAAAATGTCTAAATCTTCTTTTCAACATTTCTGTGAAAAAAAAAGAAACAAAACATTGAGTTTGGCGGAAATTATTTTTAAAAATCTTAAAGCAATTGTCAATATGAGTACTCTCCGACTGTGAACAATCTGTTGTGAAAGAAGTCGACACCTAGGGAAACCTGCATCTACATATTTTTGTGGGATCAATGGAATTGTGTGACCAATGGAAAGGTCAAGATTAATCTGTGTAATAAAATTCAAGCAGAACTAGAAGCCAATTCAGCCTTGATTTTGACTTGTCTAAGATTTCTGATGGTGTTCCTTCTTCACGAAGTAGCCCTAAAAAGTCCATTTAGATTCTGGATCCTAACATAGGAGTTGTGGTCTTTTCTGCTTGCAGAGTAGAACCATCTCTGAGGGACGATTAAGGTTATCTTTGTGTCAGCCTGCTGGTTACTCAATGCTTTATGTCAGCCAATAACTGACATGGATGATTAAAAAGAGAAAAGAAAAAAATGAGATACGAGAAATTAATTTTATCCCAATGATTCTCCAAACTTCAGGCACAGAAGATAACTTTTTTCATTATTATTGTAACAATGTGAGAAGATATTACCCTTAACACACATGGTTTTCATGAACAAGTACTTGAAAAAACATGGCATGGCTTTTCAATTTACCCTCTGTCACTCTAGACCTCTGGCAGAAGGAGAAAATATCTTGATAATTGCAGAAATAAAGACTGAGGCATTTTGTTTAAAGCCTAAAAATAGAAGTTTCCATCTTAGTCATATTTTTTGTCAGTATTCGTAAGCTTCTCAATTTCAAGCTTCACCTTGCTTCTATTTTCAGACATAATTGTTCGTTCCCTTTGGAGACTTAACGACCTTCTTTTCACTGAAAATAAAGCCTTAAGAATTGTCTGACCCCACTACTAGGTGTTAGGTAGTGCTATTGTAGATTCTGCCAGGCATTTACAGAAATTTATTTCCCATTGTGGATATTTTTTAAAAAGGTTTGGATCTCCTCTTGGTCCCAAGTTAAAAGATTCTGTAGCTGAGACCTCTGCAGCAAAAGATACTTCAGCTTTCCCCTAGCACTGTGTTTAATGTATTTTCCTGAATATTATCTCTATGAACAATATCCACTGCTCTCCCCTCATCCACCAAATCAGTCGTTTCTTTGCAGAAGGTTATCTGGTTGGTGTCAGCTCTTCAGGCTGAGGAAAGCCTTGAGCCTGAATGTTGCTATTTTATAGGTGAATATACGAAGCATGAAGAAGACTGAGTCTCAGCACCTTTCTCTCAAGATGTGTTTTAAAATAAAACACACCCCTGGGACCAGGATACAGTCCCAGGCAATGAATCCTGGCAGGTCTGGTTTCAGTTTTGCCTTCATCAGCTTAAGTAGAGTAATTAAATATTACCCGTCTCAGCCTGACCCTGTCTTGGCTCTGGCATTCCAGGGCATGAGACTCCCTGTGCACCTTCCAGGGAGCCTGGGTGGCACGGATGACAGAATCTATTTCAAGCCCCAAGCATCCCAAGCGTTAGGGTTTTATGTATGTTGGCGATAGTCACTAACCTTGCACACAGACAGAAATCCGCCACCTGAACCTTTGTGATCTTTAACGGTGACACTCATAAAGTGTAAAACATCGTGATAATAATCATTAACATTGATAACAATCTCAACAGGTACTTCACAAAATGCTTTATGGGGGTAATGTTTTTTCCTTCTTACAGAACTGAAAGGAAAACATTTTCATTTACCAGATTTTTCAGACAGAAACTGCGGGGCCAAGCATCCCACAGACAGAAGGAGACACCAAAGAAATAATTGCTTCCAGCTTAACATAGCACAAGCAAACAGAAGGCTAAAAATTCCAGATTTTACTCAGCTGTTTGCTATTTACAAACTGAGACTTTTCAGATTTTGCTTTTGAATTGAGCATTAAACATTTGTATAGAAAACAAGAACGTTCAGTTACATCAGAAAGGATGTAAGATAGCAAGGAATTTAAACTTTGATGCCCCAGAGCATAACACTAACATTAACTGCCTGGGGCTGGAACGTAATTTCTCCCATGGCAGGTTATTCCAAACTTTTCACTATGGGAAGTATAAATCCCTGACCCTTGTCAGGAACAGGTTACTGGACAAATGGACTACTCATCTGAACCCTTAAGATATTTTATGTCAGATTCAGAAACAATCCATTCATAATGAGGGAAGAATGCAGGAGAATAAAGGAAATGTGTTTTTTTTAATTACACACTCATCAAAAGCAGGTTAAAAAGTTAAGCACTAGAGCCTGATCTTAGGTCATGAGGCATCACAGTTCTACAGAAAACTCAGGACCATTTATGTGATTAACCTTTGTAATCAAATGGATAAAACTAAAATAAAAAGCCATTATATGTTTCATTTTTTAATTGAAATGTGTATAAGAAAAAATATGAGGGTGGTACATTTTAGCTCCCAAAGGATGTAAAATTCAATTTTGACATTTAATAGAAGGATTCGAGAAAAGGTTAGATGTTAAAAAAAATGCTGAGACATTTGTGAGTGGGATGAGGAAGAAGTACGTGATGTCGTAGGTTAATATAGTTCCAACAAGTTACCATAAATGAAACACTTTTTTAAATTAAAGCATTTGTCACTGTATGAGCAGGATAACCTGATATTTAGATACAGCTGCTGCATTTTTAAAATATTCTACACTTGCAGGTTTTTAGTTACTAAATCATCCAAAGGTGAGACACTCATACAATAACACTCTTAATAAATTCAAATTTATTTGCATGGTGACATAGTTGGAGCATTGGCAATATTTTCTGTGTATTGTTCTGCTTAAAAGCCTCTTGAGGTGGAGTTGCACAAACCAGCTTCTGGCTTATCTTTTCTTTCACAAATTAAAAAAACAAACAACTAAACCCACAGCATTTAGGGGCACAACAGATAATGCCAGAACTTCCACAATAGGCTACACAATATTTATTTTAATTAAAAAAACACTGGAAAACAGTAGATGAAATTAAGTTTGCAGTTGTGACACCAGATTTAATAATCTGTGCATTTACTACAAAGGAATTACTGAAAACAAGTACAGATGCAGGGATGAGGACTTACTTAATCTTTGCCATCTCTGGGGTTCTTGGTCTATCCTCTAAGCCACTGCCACGTGGTTTTCTTGCAGCCTTTGTTCTCCAGTTTTCTTAAGAACTTTATTTCTGCAGAAAAGCACAGCTTCAATAGGATGGTTACAAAGTGCTGCTACATGTTATTTACACAAATCCAACCATTGTAACATCTTCAAACTTAATAGGGATGTTCTCTGTTCTATCATTCCATCCCATATATCCTATACAGCCATATAAATTCCTAAATATTTATAAATATAGGTATGCAAATACAGATGAATAAATATTTCTTGAGGCATGTCACAGTTAAATATTTGGGACATTTAAACTTTCAGAGCTTGTATAAGGTTATGTGACAAAGAGCTGGTCTCCACACAGGGGAAAAAAAAATATAAAAAGAGCGTAGAGGAGCAATGGTAGCTGGGGGAAGCCAATTAATGCCATGACTTAGCTCCTCTGTGGCCTCAGGAGCCAGCAGATTGTGAAACTCTCATCCTCACAGGCATGAAGGAGCACAGAAACATGACAGTAGGGGGGGGACCTCAGCAACTCAGGCAGAGGCATGAGCCCCTGCACCAGTCCCACAAGGAACAGCCAACAGCAGGAGTCAGTGAGGAGACTCCTTGGGTTGCCCCACAGACTGGTGACACTGCCCAGGCGTACGGGGTTTGCTGTGGGGTGCAGGGAAGAGCATTTAAATACTGTGCAAGAGTTGTTATGGGATGTTTAGGGGAACAAAGTCAGGGAAATGAGGGGGATTTGGGGAGGATCAAGTGTGGAAAAATGGAGAAGGGTATAAATCATAAAATCACAGAATCATGAAGGTTGGAAAAGACCTCAAGGAGACAACTGCCCATAAACAGGTGCTGGTCTGTCGATGCCTGAGCCTGATGAGTGCAGTCTGCTTCATCTTCTCATTAAAATCCATTTCTAGCCATCTTCCTGGGTGTGGAGCTCCCTGAGCTGTGTGCTTTTGTGGGGAGGGTCCGAGTGCCAGTGGTTGGGGTGGAAGCCCACATGCCTGTAGTACCAGTATGGGGTGCGACGAAGGTGCACTGCTAGTGAATGACACCAGCCAGCATCCAGCCGGGCCAGCCAGTGAGTGGGGCACATGGCCTGGTTTGTCTGTGTTGATGTGTGCAGCCAGTTGCATGTACATGGATGTAACATACTGTGTGTATGCATGGGCCTGGGGGAAGGAACACCCAGCCTTGCTGCTGGATGGACCTGGGGACTCGGAGCCGCAGCAGCCTCACCTCTGTTGAGCCACAAGATCTGGCACCCCCTAAGAGCTCGCTTGCAGCCCTTGGTTCTACCTCATCTGTAATTTTATTCTCACATACCTCTGGATCCTTCTTCTCTATTGGAACGTAAGGTCTGCAGTCCTAAGGAATTTCTAAGAATCTTTTTGGAAATGTAGCTGAGGCAGACACATTTGGCTGCATCTTTAGAAAACATGAATAGAAAAATATAATTAAGATAATAACTGAGGAACAAATGGCTTTGATTTTGTTGATAACCCTCTGACACTGGTTTTGCAGAATAAGTACCAAATTTTCCAGCCTGTCAATATATGTAAGAACTTCTGCCCCATTGATACTCAAGAGGAAGAGGAGGGAAGGACTGAACTAGAAGGGTAATGAAAAACTGAACAACCAAAAGAAATAAAGCTTATCCATTCCGGTTTCATTATGCTTCTTTTTATGTTTCTCTTTCTTTCTCTTTTCATGGATGTGTGTTGGTATCTTTGTCACCAAAATTAATTACGACTGCAGTAAATTTCTTGAACTCATTTGAGTTTTCTTAATTAATTTGAAAAAAAAAATAAAAGAAAAAGATTGCAAACTACTGTTTTCAACCACCCTATGCCAATCAAAATAATTGTGAATTTACTGCAATTAACACCCAAACAAACAGCATTAGTTTTAACTAAGACAAGTTCAGAGACCTATGGACATTCTTTTTGGAACAAAGAAAGATCATGGCACATGTCAACAGTAAAGTGTTCAGATAGTCTACAGAGCTGGAGCATTTAAGAAGGTTAGACAGCAAGAGAGTTTTCATGGTAATTGAACCTATCATCTACCCAAAACGCAGATGTGTATCTTCAAAGAGCTACAGATTTATTTTCATCTTGCCTGAAGTTCTGATAATTGCATGATTGTAACTGAAATGTTTAAAGAACTATTGTGTGATTTGTTAAATTTTTAAAGTACTATCCTATCTGAAATAAAATTCAATTAATACGAAAATAAGCTGGCTCATATTAATCTGCAGCTGAAAATGTGTAATTTTTCTTTTCACTTATAATGNAGGAACAAATGGCTTTGATTTTGTTGATAACCCTCTGACACTGGTTTTGCAGAATAAGTACCAAATTTTCCAGCCTGTCAATATATGTAAGAACTTCTGCCCCATTGATACTCAAGAGGAAGAGGAGGGAAGGACTGAACTAGAAGGGTAATGAAAAACTGAACAACCAAAAGAAATAAAGCTTATCCATTCCGGTTTCATTATGCTTCTTTTTATGTTTCTCTTTCTTTCTCTTTTCATGGATGTGTGTTGGTATCTTTGTCACCAAAATTAATTACGACTGCAGTAAATTTCTTGAACTCATTTGAGTTTTCTTAATTAATTTGAAAAAAAAAATAAAAGAAAAACATTGCAAACTACTGTTTACAACCACCCTATGCCAATCAAAATAATTGTGAATTTACTGCAATTAACACCCAAACAAACAGCATTAGTTTTAACTAAGACAAGTTCAGAGACCTATGGAACAGCTTTTTGGAACAAAGAAAGATCATGGCACATGTCAACAGTAAAGTGTCTTAAATGCTATTTAAGAAGGTTAGACAGCAAGAGAGTTTTCATGGTAATTGAACCTATCATCTACCCAAAACGCAGATGTGTATCTTCAAAGAGCTACAGATTTATTTTCATCTTGCCTGAAGTTCTGATAATTGCATGATTGTAACTGAAATGTTAAAAGAACTTTTGTGTGATTTGTTAAATTTTTAAAGTACTATCCTATCTGAAATAAAATTCAATTAATACGAAAATAAGATGGCTCATATTAATCTGCAGCTGAAAATGTGTAATTTTTCTTTTCACTTATAATGTGTGCAGAAGCTTTACCGCATGTTCACAGTGTATTTAAAATATTAATTATGTATTTATAATATTAATTGTATAGTACATATAATCTAGATATTATAATCTAATTATGTAGTTTCAAAGAAATGTGTCAATCGATATTAACAATGGTTTACTATACTTGAGAAATGAAGGAAACATTGCTTTCAGATATGGGAATTTAATTGTAAATTTTGACTGAATCTACTTCAGCAAGATATATATGGAATCTTATATAATAAACTGCTGAAAGAAAAATTAAAAATAAGTAATATATACTTGTATTAATAATAAACACAAGCTGCATGATAAGAAAAAAATCTCATTAGCTTTTAAAAAAAAAATGATTACATATATGGTGATTAACTTTTCAGCTACAGAAGTACCAGCTCCTCAGTATCAGAAATTATAGGATAATCGAAAACATATTACATGTTTGTTTAGTTTCTTTTATATATTTTTTTAACATACGCTACCAATTGTAATAATAAAGGTTCAATTCAGTTACTAAAGAAACAAACTCAATGTAAAAGATTAAAATACTTTATTGAAGTATTTAATAACGTCTTATCCAAGGAAGCACAAGTCCAGACATAACAAGTCAAGCATTTTACCGCTCCCAGAAAAACCAAACAATCAAACCCGCTACAACCAATTATTTCACACCAACACACAGCACAACGCACTGCTGTTTGAAATTTAAAAAAACCCACCAAACAACAAAAACTGAAACAAACCAAACCAAAGCAGAAAACAAAAAACTTTCACATTTAATGTGGCATTTTAACACGAAGATGTCACCTGGTGTTAAAGCACACTTGGCAAAGCTCTTACGGGCGATGACATAACCGCTGCAACACTTTCTGGTTAAACTTCACTTCAGTGATTTTTCATCCGGACATTTAGATCAGTCTTGCTCTCTCTGGAGTGGTTTGCGCTCCGGAGGCAGCATCGGCTGTAACTTCTGCCAGCGTTGTGGAGGCCAGAGGATATGAGTAGCTCGAGCGTGTAGAAGTCCAAGAGAAACCTGTAACCAAAATATAAACCAACAAGGTTACTGAATACTGCAAAAAACCTAAAATGTGCAAAACACAAAGTCAATTTGTTACAGTAATGAGAGAATATGAAGCAGAGAACTTTGCATGCATGAGGAGTGTCTCATGCATGTAATGACAGGAAAAAAACTGCTTCAGTTACAATCTTTTTTTTTTGTTAAAACATTTCACAGAACTCAAACCAGCTTGCTGAAATGCACCGGCAATAACAAACACGAAGTAGGAACGTCTTTCCAGGGTCAAGAAAAAAAGCTGGTCAAAACAGGTGAGGCAAATAGAAATTACTGTGAATTGTAAGTATTTCCCTAAGGATGAAAACGTATTTCTGATAGAATTATTTGAACAGTATCTACAGATCAAATATTTTTCAAGTTCTAGGACTACTTCATTCATATGTTCTGTAAACGTGTTTTGCCATCTTATTATTTATAATTGTTTTACTCCAATAATTTTACTTCACTAATGTTTTACTCCAATAAACCAAAATAAAAGTCAATGCTGATACTGCTTTCAAACGAATCACTTATAGGTGACATAGTTTAGAAAGCTGAACTGCTTAGAAAACCTTAAGAAAATTACAAACAAGGGTCTTTTCAATGATGGTACGAACTGTCTAGACTAAGAATAACTGAGACTCGAACAGCCACATTTTCAGACTGAGATAATAAAACAGTCCTTCAGTGTCCCTGCTTAACATTGAAATTAAGTAATTTGGTATGGAGTTAATCTCACTTGATTTGACAAGCCTGCAGGATAGACTTCTGCGACTTAAATTATTTGCTCAGACTTCTGGAGACAACAGTGAGCAATAAGCTTCCCATCAACTATAAAGTATCCAGTGCCAATAGAAAAGTTACAAACAGGGTGAAAACATAGTTAGGAACACTTGAATGTCTCTATACATGAAATTATTAAATAATTCAGACTCCTGAAGAGCAGAAAAGAGTCAGAAGTCCATAAAATTAGGAATAGCATGATTAAAGAATGCATAGGCTTTATTTGCCTGTTATTCCATCATTTCTCGGAAAAATGAGGAAACCTCAAACGACATTATCTTAAAGAATTTTTTAAAGCCACAAAAAGAAAATGCTGTTTCAGAGTGTGCACAATTCCATCATACTTGTATACGGTACACAGGATACTGAAGACACCAGAAAAGATTAACAAAAATTTTTCAGAAAATAATAATAGATACAGAGTCCATCGTACATAATTTAACATAAAGTAACTGTAGTCTCTATACTCCACATTAGGAAACATTGAGCGAAAAATTATATACTTGTTTTGTTCTTCTGCTCTAATGATCTGGTACTGGCTGTTGTCAGAGCCAGGAATTAAATGGATTTCTGGTTTGAACCTGTACATTCACACTTATATTTTTATGTAAAGTCAGTTCTTCACTTCCATGCCACTGCTCATCATGAAAAAAAAGTTATTTCAGTAAGCAGGTAATTCAGCATTTTATGCAAATAGACATCAAATAGGCTCCTAGGAATATCTTCAGCTAATTTTCTTGATTTAATTTCATAGGATTAATGTAAATTCACCAGTCTCTCTCTACTACATAATCAAATCAGTGAAGCTGAAGTGGTCTATCTCTAATTCCATATTCTGTAGCTTGATGAAGCAGGTGCTGAACTGCTTGAATATAATTTGGTTCCCTAATAACCCAC
>VZTO01025851.1:22577-57438 GCA_013400615.1 Syrrhaptes paradoxus
GTCCATCGTACATAATTTAACATAAAGTAACTGTAGTCTCTATACTCCACATTAGGAAACATTGAGTGAAAAATTATATACTTGTTTTGTTCTTCTGCTCTAATGATCTGGTACTGGCTGTTGTCAGAGCCAGGAATTAAATGGATTTCTGGTTTGAACCTGTACATTCACACTTATATTTTTATGTAAAGTCAGTTCTTCACTTCCATGCCACTGCTCATCATGAAAAAAAAGTTATTTCAGTAAGCAGGTAATTCAGCATTTTATGCAAATAGACATCAAATAGGCTCCTAGGAATATCTTCAGCTAATTTTCTTGATTTAATTTCATAGGATTAATGTAAATTCACCAGTCTCTCTCTACTACATAATCAAATCAGTGAAGCTGAAGTGGTCTATCTCTAATTCCATATTCTGTAGCTTGATGAAGCAGGTGCTGAACTGCTTGAATATAATTTGGTTCCCTAATAACCCACGATATCTAAAAGAATCTGAAGTAGATCACTGAAGCTGCTTCCTAGGATGATATTTCATTTGCTTGACCCCTTGCAGGGATCACTTGTTCCCCGGATCCATTTCAGCTTTTTTTCCCCATATTTAAGCAAAGGACAGGCTGCTAAGTGACAACTCCATTTTGATAGGATTTAGCTATTTTTTTTTTAAGTCTTGACATCCTTGTGTGTAGTTTGTTGGTTACTTATGGAATTCACGATATCCTTTATCTTAATTATCCCATAAAGTGGTCTGCAAACGAAATATTGCCATGGGGATTTGTTCCCTGAGTATACAGCACGATGGCACACACATTACAGGCTGGTGCCAAAACATAAAACCACAGCAAACCCCATCACTGCATATAAAATGTGACAGCATTAGCACAGAGAAAAATGTTAAAATACTTTTCTCAAACACAAACAACATCCTATTTTTAAAGCTCTGTGTTTTTCTCGGTGCGTTGCTTGATGTCAGTAGGAGGTCTGCATGCAGACTGGGAATATAATAAATGAATCACAACTTGTTTGAAGCTGAGGCTGGGAATAATTTTGCCCACAGGATTACTTCTACTGACCATCATCTGACTTGAAACGAATAAATATCCTTCCTATAAACCTGATTTACAGGACAACATGACTAGTGTTAAAAAGGAAAATTGTTAGGTGATGGAAATCTTTACTAAATAACAATGACACTGATGCTATAGGGCTTATTTTTATTTTTTTAAAGGCTCACTTTAAAAGCACCTCGATGTTTAACTTGTGCAAACAACCTGAATAACTTTTCTCCACTGCCATTGTAGTTACAACAGCCACGGATTTCACAGAGGAAGAACAGAAGTGTTCACAGAGAATTTTGTTAATGGGTTTACCCTCATCAAGGTTAGATATGGAAAAAGGTTGAACTGAGAGGATGGAACAATGAAATGCTGAAATAATCTATTAAAAAAGAGACTAATCAACTCCCTTACAGACATTATTTGCTCTCTTTACTTAAGAAAATAAGTTTACCCCCTTGAAACACTGTCTTAGCTAGAAGAAAAATCTGTAATTTCCAGGAAAAAATTATTTGAGGAACATATCTCATTTACAGACATGAGATGCCAGTAACCTAAATAGTTGACTTTTATTTCTACATTATGATCTATTTATTGTTCTTGCTGTGACAACAACAGACGCTATGTTGAATTGAATCCATATTATTCTCCCTAACCTGAGCTGTTTAGGCATTAATTCTAATTTTTTTTTAAATCTTTGAATGTTTAATTGAACAACTGAGAAGTCATTCTGTTAACACAGCAATTTTATCTGCAAAGCAAGTTTTGGATGAATAATACAGTTTTGACACCGTTACTGTGATAAAAGCGTATTTCCTCCGAGTCTGTTCGTTGTTAGCATGTTGGTTGTATGGAGACTGATTAATTTTTGCATTAGGGGAAAATAATATAGCTATCCTGAACTTTCTCAGGATATGTAAAGTCTACCCAAACTCCTAAATTCCTCCAGACCAATTTCTCAGGCTTTGCCTGAACTTTCCTTGCCTGCCTAGAATTTTGCTCGTTTAGCTGCAATAATTTTTCTAATGATGAGGTGACTACTGAGTAACTTTTTACATTTTTTCTTATATCCCTTATGTGTTTACATTTGCATAATTTTGTGCTATAATCAAAGTTTTTACATATACAGTAAAAAGTAATTATTCGGTGTAGTAAGAAATATATGTGACTTTAACAAAATACTGTGGCTTACAAGACTATAGAAATGGAATAATAAAGACTGCCAGCCTATAAATAGTGGCCAGTAAAAAAAAATGTCTGGTGAGTCGGACAAAAAAGATTTTAAGACGAACAAAGAGGAAAAATTTTGGAAGAACAAGGAATGTACAAACATAAGTAAAAAAAATATATAATAAATACAGATAAAAAGTGATGTTGACAAACAATGAAGAAATAGCAAGGCAAAAAAAAAAAAAGTTAGAAAATGTACTAAACTAGCCCATGAGAGTGAGGAAGAAGAAGCCGTCAACATCACAGTCCTCCTAGGATGCCAACAACTCCCTAAACCACTCTTTCCCTTCTTGGACAGGACAGGTGCTGCCAACCTTAGGACCTAAAGGGACAGCAAAAACACTGAGAAAAGGGTAGGTACTTGAAAGTATTTGTGTGACATTTTTAAATTATGCTTTTACTGAGATTTGTTGTGTATTAATGGGATAATTTGGAGCGTGATTTTTAATATAATTGTAACTGGACTAACCCTATTAACAGTGCCAGTAAAGCACAGTAAAGAGTTATAATTTTGATACAAGAATTTTGATACCACAGGAATGGGGGGCTTTCTGTGTCAGGTGTGGTCACTTTTTTGCTCATAACAAAGTTTTGACCGGAACATTACTGCTGGTTTTCTAATGGAAACTACTTAAAATCTTGCGAAGTGGTACAAAGTACAGAAAGATAATTTTGTTTTTCCTCACTCAGTATTTCTTTTCTCATTTTTCATAAACAAAAAAGGTGATTTTGAGGAAAACTTTAAATAAATCTATTTTCATTTCACTGTTTCTTCTGCTTCTAAAAAATCCATTCAAAAATCAGAAAAAAAAAATCTATATAAACTGTTACTTTCTTACAATATATTTTTATTTGGAGGATTGTGGCTGAAACTTAGCTATTTCAATAAAAACATGAAATTTATATCTGAAACATTAACTGTGTAACAGGAGATCCTGTAATAACACTACAAAGTTTAAAATAACATAAGAAATCTGGGAATATCCAGATCAATCACAGAAGATAATAATACACAAAGGTAATAGGAAGATAATAATAAAGCACAGCAGTAATCCTTAACACTGGATCAACACAATGGTCCTCTCTGAAGGTGTACTTGAATAAGTACTTGAATATAAATACACTTCTTCTGAAGAAGAAATAGCAAAAAAATACTATCTAAAAATGATCTTATGCCACCATGTTTAAATCTAGAAAAATATCTAAATTAATTTGCATTTTGTCTCCTGGTCTCATTAATAAAGGTTTAAATTGTGCAAATCCCCTAAAATACCACTGGAAGGGAATGATAATAGCTACCTAATAAATTAGAAACCGAACTAAATTACAAGTGCCACAGACTGTAACCAGTGTACTTGAGAAATTTCACCAACAGCATGAAAATCACCATTTTAAAGGCATACATTAGCCTCTGGTTTCGAAGAGTCACTTTTGCTTTATCTCTTAAGCAGAGTTATATTCTAGCAATATTGCACAAGCCTTCCAAATGCCATGGATAATGATAAACACGCAAATACAAAAAAATAAAGTTCTCTCAAACCAAAAAGAGATAAAACAATATGAACAGTGTTTCGAATTATGCTTTCTATTCTCTGAAGTAATACATTCTCATTACATTTTTTTTTGTTCATAGGGAGGTTAGTAGAAAAGCTTTCTATACAGCCTTTCACATGCTCAGCACTACAGAATATCAACTGTATTCCGAATTTTCATCTCAATTTTTCTGTTTCGTAACACAAAGTCATTGGGGATGAGGGGGTCTAAAATTTTCTGCTTCACAATACCAAGTCAGTGGGGATGGTGGGGCATCATTCTTTAGCAGTAGAGGTCTACTGGGGCTATATTTTGCTGGGTGGACACTTGCTACTCCCCACAGAGGTTCTGAAAGAAACGAGAAAGGAGAAAAAAAAAATTCTAGTATATTCCAGCCCCCAAAATCTCAAAGAAAACCTCAGGACAGAAGCACTTAGGCAACTATGTGTTGTTTCAGTGATAATACTAATGAAAATATATAGTGTAATCTCTGCCAAATTAAATTGCTTGTCTTTAAGAAAGGTAGTTGCACTGGTTTTTGATATTAGATTGTAGGTGTAAAACGATCTCACAGAGAACTCTCCCAGTAAATTAATCTCTTCAGAAAATCCATACTTTAATAGAAAGCAAACATGATTGCTGTTACACTTCATTTTTGGTACATGGTTGAACTTTGAAATAACTACTATCAAGTGCAGTGGCAAGAAAAAGGCTCAATAAAAATAAAATCCTGGGGATTACAGTAAAATCCCAGAGAAATCACTCCATCTAGTAGAAGTATCTGGGATAATGAACAATGGCAGAAAAAACAAACATCCTTGACCTCCTTCTTTTGTGAATATAAGAATAGCACCAAGATGAGAATCAATAAATTATTTTGTAAATAAAAGCACACCACAACAGACTTATATCAGCTCACTGAAGTTTGGCATAAGAAGATTCAGTTAATGAATACAAAAAGGGTGATAGATTCCTTTCAGCTACATAGCAAAATATCAGGGTCTTCATCATTCTTTCCTCTGTCCCTGAACAAATCAAGCCTAATGGAGCCATACAGATCTAGTGACAAAGAAAAGAATGCAGCCCATTAATTTTGTTGGTAAGTGTTCCATTATGACTCCATTAGTTTGATAGGCGAAGCAGCAGCTCCAGATACAGAGAAAACATCCCATATGTGTTTTCTTTCCTAAAGCTGCTGCATAGTAAGTAAAGGTCCTTATTAAAGTAATTAGAAAATCGAAAACAGTTAAATGACAATTATTTTAAGGAATTTTTAAACAGTGAAAATAGGCACTCAAAAGGGATGTACATATAGTGCTCATATATGCACAGACATAATCACAAAATAAGATGCGAAAGAGATTGAAATATATTTCAAGGGCCGTGGATGATTCCCAGAAGGAATAAAATCTGCCTGTCACCACAGATGAGCTGTCTGAAATTAGTATAACAATCGTGACAACCCCAGCCCAACATGGTTTTACAAGTTAAGCTATTCATATCAGAAGAGGTGAGCACAGTCACTGCGTTGTAATAAAAGCTCAGGTTATTGACTGAATGGAAAAAAATGTAATGTACTAAATAACAAAATAACTGGGTTGCATTCTCAACTGCTCTTTCATGTCTACATGCCTATGTTAAACCTAAAGCTACAAAAGAGGTAAAGGAAGGAAATGGTCACTGAAAACAGAATATATTCCACCTATGAGATTTTTCTGCAGTTAGATGTGCAGACAGAGACCAGTTAAGGTTGGACCATAATTTAGATCCATTAAAGTAGTGCAGATTTAAAGCATTTCAGTACAAAGCAGTGTATTTTTTATTCAGTTCATGAAGAAATTAGCTGTCAATATCGCTGACTTAATTAAACACAGTAACAAGCTTGGCACAAGTATTCTATGAGCTGAATTCTATCTCAATGCATTTTCCTGGAACTGTCAAGGATATATTATTGAAAGGGCCACTATAGCTAACCAACTTCTTCACTGCTTCCCTCTGTGTTTTCTAAAGACATCTTTTTAAAATAGAGCTTGGCATATGACACAGCACTACTACTCTTTTATCTTCTAGTATTCTTAGAAATTATTCTTTCTTGCTTATGCTTTCTCTAGCAGAACCATTATGCTAAATAGGTCTACAAAAATATTTACAAACTAATCTATTATTTATTTTAGATTCCTAGTAATAAAAGTAGTTAATTTGCTTAGTGTACAGTATGATGTGCATTGCATGCTGCATATACATAAATATTATTTAATAGTTAAAAGCTTTTGAATATGTCACTGGGTGATGCGTAAAATTCTTAGAATAAATAGGATTGTCACTAAGTCGTGTAACTCAATAGAAGAACAAAATATACTAATAACTTCATTAAAGAGCCCTACAATTAAAAGCAGTAATGTATTTGCAATTCAGTATTTTAGAGAATTGATAAATCGAGTGGCAGGAAACAATTATTAAAACACATTAATTATCTTCACCTAGAAAGCATTAGCTATATCCCAAATCTATGCATATTAATTATTCAGGAAAACATAAAAGCCGTCAATGTGAATTCCTGTTCATCAACATATTGCATCGGTGCCCACAGAGTCAGAAGAACTTCAGGCTTAGTGACACTTTTCCGCTTAGCACACCGATATCGACTATGCACATTGCTGTCTTGACTGGATATTTGGGACACTATGCAGAAATACTGCACATTACAAATTAAGTTGATTTCCACTTTTATTACGTTGTGTGTCATTAATTTAGAGTTTCACTCTAAAGCTTTGTCAAATGCAGCAATGAGTACAAGGGAAGGACTCACAGAGCAGCTCCGAGAGCTCACCCACCACCCAGGGATCGCACTCGTCCTCTCACTGCACCTCTCCATCACCCCTTCTCTGCGACGCCCTGTGCTGCCAGGAGAGTTGGACTGAGGCACCTTGTCCCTGCTCTGACCATGGAGATTCACCATGATTTTTTGTGCAATGCAAGGGAGAACCCTGGTGCATTCCCACTCTCCTTCCACCACACACTCGCAGATAAAGCAGGACTAGCACTGCAAAGGTGAGCAAACAAGCTAAAATAGATCAAATTTCACCAAAGTTCCAGAGCTATGGCTGTGCCAGGCATCATATGCATGCAAGCTGGGAGAGATTCCATTTCAGGCTCATTCAGGATAAATAAAAGGAAATGAAGGAGTCCTACTATCAGAAGGAAAGTGTAGGCTTTGATTTCTAGATACAATCAAGTGGCGTAAAAAAAACCCCACATACTAGTTAACACTTACATCTAATTTATATTCACAGAATCACAGAATGTTAGGGATTGGAAGGGACCTCGAAAGATCATCTAGTCCAATCCCCCTGCCGGAGCAGGAACACCCAGATCAGATCACACAGGAACGCATCCAGGCGGGCTTTGAATGTCTCCAGAGAAGGAGACTCCACCACCTCTCTGGGCAGCCTGTTCCAGTGCTCTGTCACCCTCACTGGAAAGAAGTTTTTTCTCATATAATTTATATTCATCATACTATTTAGAAAATCTCAGAAAAGTACCTGATCTAAGAGGTCAAAATCAGGGTTATTTATGAACTTAGAGAAGCATCAGCCCTAACGGATGTCGCGGAGAACATCCCATCCTGCTGCCGCTTCCTCTGCTCTATTAGGAGAGGCTCCAGGCATCTGAGAAAGTTCATTAACTTAAATTTTACTTGCCAGATACCTGGCAATCAGGCAAGATCACATTACAATAATTATCAAATGCTGAGATATGGGGGGAAAAAAAAAAAAAAAGACAGTCAAGAAGCCCAGCAGTAACCAGAAAAGTTAATTCAAGAGAATAAGTGAGAAAATACCTCTTAATCAAAACAAGAGGTACAACACGTTATGATTATTACAACTGTTGGTAGGCAAAGCAAGCCTTTTCTAAAGCTATGAGAACTGTTCAGAAATCTTCAGTGACAATAGCCTGTATGTTCAGCAAATATATCTGTCAACCTACTCACAGCTTCTCCATTTTTATCCCACATTTCAAGATTTAGTCTGATACAAATGAACTCGTTGCAATCCCATTAATAAAAAAAAAATATTTTCTCTTACCTTAAAAAGACGATTGTTCAATAAACTATTCCACTTAACTAAATATTTCAAAAAAATCCTACTGTGAGGCTTGTTTATATTTTCTTCTAAATGGCATACAGAAACAGTTCGACTTACAGAAAACATGCTGTGGGCAATATGAGCGATGGAAAGCAATGGGGAGTAAATATTCATTGACCAGCGAGGATATCAAAATGTCATTAAGTAGCTGCATGATATGTTATTAAAATTATAAAAGACTTTGTAATAGAGGTCTGAGGCTAGAGCTCATCTAAAATGGTAAATTTCATCAAGATAATTGTGTTTATGCAATCTCCCCAAGCTGATACACAAGAAAAAATCCACATAAATACCTCAAATACATACAAAGATTTTTTCCCCCTTATAGTATAATAATAGCTATGAATTTAAAAATGCTTAAATACTTCATCTCTTTTCTTTATCTGATTTATTCTGTATTTTTATTAAAACTATGGAGAAGAGACTATGTACTAAACCCAGCTTTATACTTTCCTTGGAAAAAACAATCTCCAAAACATTCTCTTTTTCCCTTTCAATCTTACTATTACTTTAGCACTCTGTGTTTTTATGATACTGTGACACTTGTCAAAATACAAGGCTTCTGGGTATCATTCAAATCATATAACTATCCAGTCAGTAACAGAAATTATGATTAAATAATTGACACTATATACTTTTGAATTAAATTTACATATCCTACATAACTAATCCTCCTCGTGTTAATTTTTTTTTCTTTAGTTCACTCTTAAGGAAATGGCATAACAGGTTTTGCTGAGGAAAAAAGCATCATAAAAATAAATCAGGAGTATAACAAGAGTCATATCCTCATTCAGACACTTCTTCAAAGTCCTGTGCTATATCTTCCAAAAGCATGTAAATATCTCAGATGCACTAGGACACAGGAAAAACAGTTTGTAGACAGCCAGTTCTCCCATTGTTCTCTTCAAGACCTTTGTTATTCTTTGAGGCATTTACTCACCATTTTTCTTCTGTTTTCCCCTTGCTCTCTAGATTTCTTTATTGTATCCTTACATAACGAGACAGGATACGATGAACCAAATAACCGAGTCACAGACTGCACACTTGCAAAATAAAAAGTTACCTTTCTCGTTAGCCAAATACAGTAACTGGATTTAATCCACTACTTTACCACCAAGAGACATATTTATCTGAAGGAAATACTAAGAGTTGCTCTTAGGGTATGCAGCATGAGCAAGAAAGTAGTGGAAGACTAATGAATTCAGGTGCCTGAATATTTAATAAAATTTTCTCTCACAGTCATAATCAAGACATAGTTCAGCAAAGCATGTGCTGAACTTTAAATATTCAAGTAAAACACTTGAGCATATGATTAAAATTAAGTAAAATAAAATAAAATGAACACAATTTCCAGCGAGCTGATGATCCAGATCTATTAACTCATTAAAGTTCTCAATTTTTCAGATTATATGCAGCTATTTTAGCAAGATATAACCATAAGGACTGCCAGGTCATCAGTACAGGAAAAGGATTAGCACATTTAGGACGTGAAAGACCTAAAAGTTAAAACTTAACACCACTAAAACTAATTCATTATATGGGGCTTTTTCACTTCCAGGAAGAAAATCAAGGAAAGTAAAATCTCATTCAAAATATGCTGCAAATCCAACCCTTATTCTGTGCCACGGTGTTTCGGGGGTCAGAAATCACGCTTTTGGCCAGCAGCAGACTGTGTATCCATCACCATTGCTACAATGCCCGGAGATCCAAGCACTGTCTCTGAAATTAGCTAAGGAGACAGCAGCGCTGACATGTGCAGGCAGCACAAGCTGATATGTTTTCATCTGTCTGCTCTGGAGAAAATATGCTTCTGTATGTTTACTGAGTTGTTTTTTCTGCTTCAGGATCTTAGCCCTCAAAGCAGATGAAAAAAAAAAAGATACGTATTTGAATGAGACTATTATGAACAGCTCATCATCCAGTTTTTCTGAGACCACTAAATTTCTGTTGGCTATAGGTAAAGGTTGTGGAAAAATGGCCATTGCAATTGCTTTGCAATGGACTTCTCACAACATCCCCATAGCATCTTTATTCTCCCACAGCTTAAGCAACCCAGTCTGAGCTTGGTAAGGATTATACCTTCTTATTTCCAAAATGATATTTTGTGTATTTTCTTCTTCTATGAATATAATGCTTATTATTCTCGAATAGAAAAAACGCCCCCAAACCTGCAAAGAAAGGTTTCCATGCTTTGTTCCAAATTTCCCGCAGTAAGTCTCCGTGCTGTGTGGAGTCACATACAGCCAGAGCTGAATCTGAAAGTGCCTTGTCCTTGGAAGTCTCACCATCTGGTGGTTTGCACCATTAACCCACTTGGAAAATGAATCAATCTCAAACGGAAGGCTGACACGTTGTATGTTTGTAGACATGAGGATGTGATTTCAACCATGAGGCATATACATATCATGAGTCAAAATCATCATCCTCTAAAGGAAGATGTAAGTTAGTATCTAATGATAAGGGAAAGTGTGGTTCTTAACAAAAATGGAACAATGCAGGGTCAGATCCTCGAGAGAGTTGCGGGGTGGGGAAGATGTAGATAGCACCAAGACTTTGGATGGGAGTTTAGAGCTGCTTGAACTACCCGCATCCTGAAATGAAAAGAAAAACTTCCTCCTCAGACTTCAGTAATGATATAAATTCAGTGAGCATTAGCTTCAACTGGAAAACACTCCCAACTAATACTAACACATTAAGTAAGAAGGCAAGAGCTTCAAGCTTACACTGAAGAATAACCTTCAACATCCATCGCAACCGCAGAGTCCAACACAGCACCTGCTGTGTTCTGCAGCAGGCAGCTCTTTCTGCAATCTCAGAATCATTTCCATCACCTTTCTTCATAGTCTCTGCCAGATGTCTGCAGAAATTAATCCACAGCTATTGCAAAGCTCTGTAGTACACATTTTTATGTACAGATCACATCTGGATAGGATCCTGATGCTTTCCTCCCTGGTAAGTCTGGCTGCAACTCCTGAGTGACTCCTCTTCTAATGACATTCTAGCAGTCCCATCACCCCTCCCATGTGTGTGCTAGGAAATGGGAAAACCTCCACCTGGCCTCAGCTATTCGTCTGGAAGGTTTCCTAGTTGCTGGCTGGTAGCATTCCCCAAGCAGAAGGTCCCACCAAACTTCCTCCCCTGCTGAGCAGAGCAGCACCCAGCTCTGGGTCCCAGACTCCCTGCTGCCAAGCTCCACTATACAATGGGAAGGGGATCCACTATAGATCCCCAAACACTCTTCTGTGAGGAAGGCTGGAGAGCAAGGCATCCAGAATATGGATGAAAGGGATACAGAAATAATATCCAGGACAGATTAATTTCCAAATTCAGCCAAAAGGTAAATTCTCCAGCAAAAAAAAAAAAAAAAAAAAAACAGGCTAATAGACTTAATAGGAAAATGANAAATATTTAATGCTCTGGCCACAGAACATCACCCTAGATCAGATCTTGATTGAGATTAATGGGGCATGTCCTTTCTCCCTTGTTACTTTTTCAAACCTCATCTAGATTCAGGAAAGCCATCTCACCTGTCTGATTGCAACGAAAGCAAATTGCTATGGTCATGTTTTCAGTCATGAAGAGTAAGGCTTTTTAAAGAGAACTTGAGATTCTCCTCAAAAGAGAATTGAAAAAAAAACCAATTAAATTTGTAGAATATATATTGTATATGCTGCAGAAAATAGATCAGAAAATAATAAAAGAAAAAGAAAAACTTATTCTCGGTGATAATATTTCAGCTGGCCTCAGTTATTAGTTTTAGTGTTTAAAGAAGCTTTAAGGCTTCTTTGGTTTTCAAATGTTGAGATAATAATACGTTCAACTTGTGTTAACTAAAACTTACTCTTGCTCAGGCCCTATGACTCTATGTGTGTTTAAAGTCCTCACTACCCTGTACTATGGCATTACTATCAATGCTTCTTAATCACTAATAGTAATTTCTGAAAAAGCCAAATCAAGCCTTTGAGCTGATGAAAATGCTTGACAGGGTGTACACTGAGATATACACACACGGAAACGGAGACGTTATTTTACAGTGCACGTCTTCTCAAAGCTATGACATCAAAAAAAATTGTCTGCACTTACCTTTCTTTAGTACATGATACATACTCATTTACATAAGTACAAAACACTTATAAAATGCTTCTGTTGTTGAGTGTCATAGACTTTAAGCTACCAAGAAAGAGATATCAGAATCTCTATTACGTCAAATTGCATCTCACTTTAACTAAATCCATTGCTACTACACAAAGTTGAGTCTATTTGATGATTATCGTTTGAGATTCCTTACTTAGAACCATGTCAAAATTAATCCCTATTTAATGAGGTTTTTTGAAAAGGGTTTAAAATATCAAAATTCTGAAACACACTCATTAGAACAATTTGTAAGTAATTAAAAATGATAGCTTATAAATAAGCTGGGATTGGATCCTAAAGCCATGTCAGAAATAGCGCTCAGATGACAGCCTGCCAGATAATTTTGGGTCCTGCTGATCACTAACCAATGACATTTTTATTCTTCTCTTGAAAAAAGAAAGTTAAAATTTCTGCCATCACAAGTATTTTCAATTTCTTTTCCCTCCTAGTTCACATCATCAACCTGAACACTAGAAATTCATTAATTACTCAGTTTGTGTCCTTCAGCTTCTCCATGATCACTGTTACAACGTAAGAGCCACCAATGGAAGGTAACCAAGATGCTCATGAAGCCTTCATTTTTTCTCTCCTTGACAGAGACACTAACACGACAAGCTATGGCATTTCTGTGTAACATCCTTTCTGCATTTGGAGTGTGTCATATCGCATCAGTCAGGAGCCAGCGAGTTCCTCGTGACATCTCACCCATAGGGAAAGCCTGGGTGTGAGGTTTTGCTTTGTTTTGCTATTTTAAGGGTATGGCGAGGATTATAAGAAAGGTTCTGGAAAATCCTCAGCCTTCAAAGTACAGTATGAAAACTGTCTTTAAAACAGATATTCAGAAATATGAAGTGCCCTTTATTTTTCATAAATAAGCCACTTGAAGGCTTGAGTATTTGAAAATGTTATTGCTAACAAAAACATCAACTTTATTTTTTGTTGACAATATTTGTTATTCTACAGAAAGTCAGTTATATGACAATAAAAGAAAGGAATATTAAATGTCCAAAAAAAAAAAATAAGAGTATCCTTGTTAAACACACCAGGAAAAGTGTTAGAAAAATAAAACTTAAAACCTGGCAATTTTTTCATAATTACTTCTTTATGATTATAACATTTAAGTCTTTTTAAGAGACTAACTCTTGCTATTGGTGTTTCCTAGAGAAAACAAAGATACACATATCTAATAACACACATATATAAATATCTGTTCTTTCTAAATAATGATATCTGTTGCACATAAAAAGCCACCCTGAGCTGTGAATTTCTTAATGTCATAGTTTCAGAGGTAATACGAACATTGACTGGTGTCTGGAACCTTTCCTCAAACTGATCAGTAACTTATTTGAAAGCTAGTTGCAGTAAATTTGAGAAGACTATTCCTGTACACTAGTGCTATTCTTCATGTGTAAGGACTCCTGAATCTGTCCCTAAGATTTATTTTATGTCCTCTGTAAAATGAAAGACTTAAAAAAAAAAAAAAAGATTTAGGGAAGATTGTAAAATACGTACATCTCAAACTTCACCTCTTGAATCATACTCATTTCAACTATTAATTTATAAAGCTGTGTGATCAGCAAGGCTTAACACTGTTGTTACTATGACATAAGTAGATGACAGTCTAGTACTGCACTGCATTTTACTTCTATTATTTCCAATTGGTGTAATATGTAACAATACCACACATTGTCATGACTTATCTGAGAAACATGAGAGCTTGCAGCAAATGCATGATATTTATGAACATCACCGGTACACAGGCACTGTTTTTCATGGTGCTTACCGAAGTGATAGGTAAACATACTCCTGTTCATAGGAAAAAAAAAATAGGAGGAAAATATTTAGTGGAATTCTAGATTTCCCAAGGGAAAAAAAAAATCCCCTCAATTATTTTGATTTCTATTACAGAAATATGAATGCTACTAAAAATTATTTTCAGCATTATAAAGTGTTGATGACCTGGGGGACTTGTTTAGAGAACTTGTTTGTGTACCAGAACAAAGCCTTATGCAAACAAGGAGGAACACTTGTTCCCTCGGAAATTTCTGCATCTCCTGTCCATTTATATAAGACAAGAGATGAGTAGTGAGCAGCCAATTGCCTCATAGGCATTAGACTCAGACAGCTATTAGAATATAGTGCAGACTACTGTAAAATGTACAAGCCTGACACAGAGTTTATTAGATTTAAGAGATATAATTGCATTTGTTTCAATGGACACTGGATTTAACCCTATTGGTATGATCCAATGTCTACTGAAGCATACAGAAAAATACCCACAAAAGGGATCATATGCAGCTCCTACTCAGAGCTCCCTGCGTGATGAAGAGAGAGATTGAAAGATTTTTATTACTATTATCCTTGGCTTATGCTGCTGTATTTTTTTCTAATTCAGGGACACTTGGTTTCACACAGGAAATGTTCCTTGGCAATCACCAGAGAACAATTTCAAATAATTTCTCTGTATTTGGAATACATGCTGCAATCTCACCTTCCTTACAGACTGCCTATATGAACACCTCTCTGACCCAAAAAAGAGATGCCTGCATGCTGGAGGGATAAGAAATCAAATTCTTTAGGATTTTTGATAGACTCAAATTAACATAATTCAAGTCCTGAAGTAAGACATAAAAGACCAATTTAACTTGGCAATTAATACTTCACGCTGAAGTGCTCTGATGTCCAAACCACAAATGTGAGAGAGAGGTGATTACTGATCAAGGTATTAACATTATTTGAAGTGAAAAATACATATTAAATTTAGGAAATTAAAATTAGAAAACTGAGTTTGAGAAAGCATCTAGGTATACGACTTGAGGTTAAATGAAGGCTGATTGAACTGGTATTTTTTTTTTACTAGAACCTCTCCCAACATGCTCTTGAAATTGTGTGAGAAATCCAGCAAGCTTGGATTCTCCCACCTAACTCAATAGAAGACCTTGGCAAAGTGATGTAGACTTGTAGTAAGATGTATCAGCCTTCCCCATCTGTCTCAACTGGCTGCAAAGGGAGGCCAGGCAACTGTGATGTTAATGGGGGTGTCTCTGTTCAAGGCTTATAATTAGATTAAAAGGTTCTGGGCTTTTATATTGACTTAAAAATAATGTAATGCTCTCCATTAAAATGTATCTGTTTAAAAGATATGCTCAAAATAAATGCAAGACAACATCTGACATTAAATTAGCTTCCTAAATGACTTGATACTAAATTTAGAGAGGACAATAGCAAGGCTCCCTTTGGACTTCACTGGCCCAGGACCAGTACAGAGTAACCAATATTGCTTATCCCAGTTTAATGAATAATTCGTGGGTTTTTAATCTCAGAAAATTCTCAGGAGTCCTTCTTTTTAAGCTGCAATGCTAAAGGAGAACAGTAATAACTGCAGGTGGATTCCTGAGTGGAGGTGATGGGGTTTTAAATCTTCGTGACATGTGTAGAATCCGTTTCCAAATGCAATTTGTTAAACACCATTATATTACATGACAGCTCTGGGAGTGAGGGAATATGAGAATAGTAAAGCCAAAGTCCCTTGGGGTAGTCAGATAAAATATAGCAGAACCTGTCTAAATAACACATTTGTTATATCTACTTTTGTTGCTTTAAAATGCTTCGCTCAGGAAGCTGCTAAGTTCAGTGGGAGAAATCACCTCATTGCAGCCATCACAAAGGCATTGTTGCATACTACTCCTGTTTTAACCATGGCAACGTACTGCTTCCAAAAATAAATAAAAAAAAATATTCAGTGATGCAAAGCTAGATGTAAAATATTCATTTCCAAATTAAAACATATTATAAACAAAAACTTCTTGTCTATCTTTAAATCACCCATTTCCCCCTTTTTTTTTTTGAAAACTGTCAATTTAACCCCAGTTCCCAGGTTTTCTTCTTTCGATTCCACTTCCAGAGCAGCAGGTATGCCACGCTTTCTCTATGGGGCCACATCTGAAACGAGTCAGTCACTCTACACTACTCACCATCAAAAGAACTTCATCGGAAAGTAGTTTAAGATTGGATCTTTTGTGTGAAGTTCAAGCAATCTGCAGCCAGTGAAGAATAAAAATATATTGAGGATTCACTGCAAGAGATGCAATCATGAGATGCAGAAATAATTGCTGGAAAATAGCAGAAGTTTGTGTGCCAGGGGAAAGTTGGGTTTCGTCTGATCTTAGAGGATTCGATGCATCCAGCCGACACACTAATTTTATATGCCAGGGTACAAAGATAAAATTCATCAAGAACTGTTCCATAATAACAAATGGCTGATTTTTTAATCAAAAAAGCATGGCTAATAACGATATATTTTTGTTTCATTTTTAAATACATGATAAAGTCACTATCAGCTCCCTAGTTGACAATGGTGCCTAGTTCTATTCCATGTTAATTAACATGTAATGTGTGTAGTCATTCATAGTTATAATTGTTGTTTATGCTTATATTAAGCTAATAAGGACTATAAGTTTCATTTTTAACAATATTTGTTAGATTGAAGCAAATTAGAGGTTTCTATTTTCAATTTGAAATAGAAAAAAAAAGAAAAATGGAAAAAAAAGAAGTGGTTACGCTTAAAGATTTATGCTGGAACTTAATTTCTGCAGTTAGTGCATGAATATATTCGCTGAAATGAAGTGTCTTTGATATACTCTTCTTGCACTTTATACAGTTTTATGAATTATAGAAGAATCCACACCGGCTGTGTATGTTATTTCGGAAGAGTCACTACTTTCTGTAGAAGCAGACTGAAGGAAGGAATACTGAAGTCATCCCATCAGTTGTCACTTGGTACCATCATAGACTTGCCCAAGGGAAAAATGAAAGTTTGACTTGAAAATTGTCTTGACAAATAAGCCTCCAGAAAGAGAAGCTAAACCAAGTTAAAAAGGATAAGGACACTATTTCTACGAAAACAACAACAACCAAGCAGACCAACAGCTGAGACTTCTACAGCTAATTGGAACAAATGGCAAAGATACCGTTCCTACAATACTGTGGCCTTTCCAACTCAAGATCAAAGAAAGGCTTATACTGGAATGTACTAAAAGTAGTTTCAGATTTTCAGGTGATTTATTACTTCTTTACTAGGTCATCAACATTCCCTAAAAACCAACCATGCCAAAAAAAAAGAATTAAAAGCAAAAAAAAAAATCCATCTAATAGCTCACAAACCTAGATATCTACAGAAGTTGTAACATTTTTAGAGGAGTAGTAAGAGCTAAGATATTAAGCTTATAGAAAGGCTGTGACTGTCCAGAGGATCCAGTGCAGATCCTGAGTTTCTCAGCCAGGGAAGCTGCAACTTTTTGCAAAGAGTAGACTGCCTAGCAAGGCAGCTTGTGATGCCTCGTGCACCAGGGAGTTCTCTGTTTAACAGGGCTACTCATCTCATCAAGGAGGCACTAATTTAGGATCATTTGGAAATGTTGTTCCATCTGCAAATTAAATTGCACTTCCTATTTCACAAATACCAAGAACTAAGTAGAAGTCACCTTCACTTTTTCTCTTTCTATTTAACACGACTTTTGCTGCCAGAGGCGTGTACTCCACAGTTTGCTTCTTGTGCCTGGCTGGTTTTATTTTTGATCCTTGTTAATATACTGTAATAATGAGTCTATAAAGACCAATTTATTAGCGTAAAGATGACTGGCATCTCTAGACTCAACAAACCTCAGCCTAACAAACTGCATGACTGCAAACTCTATCGTTTCCTATGTCCCTCCATGTCACCCACTTTCATGTTGTTGCAGCTTTGCTTTTATACAGAGGAAAATGTAACAATAAATTCATGAATGAACGAATCATTGCATGCACAGTAAAACAGAACAGGATGTACTCTGCTGCCCCGGGGAAAAATATCATTAAACACCTTTAGCTACCATTTCTCTAAGAAGAATCTTGGAACTTTTGTGTCCCTCGGGATTAAACAAACCTCTAATTTCACAGAAATTCTGAATTTCCCTGATGACTCTAATAAAATCATATTTGCTATTAAGAAAAGATGAGGTTTAAGGAACACCATTCCTAAAGATATAAATTAAAACTAGGATTAAAACAAAATGAGAAAAAAATCTACTCTGCTCTTGTGAGACCCCACTTGGAGTACTGCATCCAGCTCAGGAGTCCTCAGCACAGGAAGGACATGGACCTGTTGGAGTAAGTCCAGAGGAGGGTCGTGAAGACGGTCAGTGGACTGGAGCACCTCCCATACAAGNGGTGGAACTTGATGATTTTTAAGATCCCTTCCAACCCAAACCATTCTATGATTCTATGATTCTATGATTCATAAACCTAGAAACAACCTTGTTTCCAATCTTGGGATGCAGCAATTTTAGCTGCCACCTCTCCCTACAATTCTCACAACGGTTGCAATTCATTGATGATTTTACAATCTGTCTCTAAAGCTAAAATACTCGGTTTAAATATATAAAAGCCAGACAGGCAACTCCATTATTACACGCAAAGGCATCTCTAGCACCATAAACACACGCTTAAAGCTTCCCACCACCTTCGCAGTTCTGTGTTAAAAATTGTGAGACTAGAACAGGCACCAGAATAGCTTAATCTAGGCTTTGTCACGGCAGCACAAATTACTACAAAATACCTCCTGGATTATGTTAAGGTTCTTTCCAAAATGACTGCCTTACTGATTGGTACATCCCATTGGGACATTTCAAAGAAAAGCTGGGAATTAAATCACCAGATGCTATCCAACTTCCTCGTGATTAATCTTTGGCTAAAATTTAAAAAAAAAAAANATGATTCTATGATTCATAAACCTAGAAACAATCTTGTTTCCAATCTTGGGATGCAGCAATTTTAGCTGCCACCTCTCCCTACAATTCTCACAACGGTTGCAATTCATTGATGATTTTACAATCTGTCTCTAAAGCTAAAATACTCGGTTTAAATATATAAAAGCCAGACAGGCAACTCCATTATTACACACAAAGGCATCTCTAGCACCATAAACACACGCTTAAAGCTTCCCACCACCTTCGCAGTTCTATCTGTGTTAAAAATTGTGAGACTAGAACAGGCACCAGAATAGCTTAATCTAGGCTTTGTCACGGCAGCAGAAATTACTACAAAATACCTCCTGGATTATGTTAAGGTTCTTTCCAAAATGACTGCCTTACTGATTGGTACATCCCATTGAGACATTTCAAAGAAAAGCTGGGAATTAAATCATTAGATGCTATCCAACTTTCTAGTGATTAATCTTTGGCTAAAATTTAAAAAAAAAAAAAGATTCTTTATATGTGAACCCCTTTGCTGCTATCCCATCTATGTAGGGATCTGTCTTGTTAACACAGTCTTGTAGGTCTGTAAAGTTAAATGAACCCTTATCATCACATTCTTATATGTTGTAGACAAGATTTGGTCCATGCAATATCTGACAGCCAGTCTATATACCGAATTTCTGTGCTTTTGATACTTGGAATAAAGTTGGTTTCTTCTTTGTTTTTCCTTCTTTTCTTTTTTGATGGCATAACATACTATCTCATTTTCTGTTGTAATATCATTTCCTAGATTTTATTCCTAATTCCATTTATTCAGTAGGTTCTAAATATTAAGGAATAGGCATATTTAAATTTTGTTATATTAGCACACTTTACTGTATTGTCTGTGTTACTTTGATATATTTAATTCTTCTCTATTATCCAAAGCATGATTGTCAGGTAAATATAATCAGAAAAGAAATCAAAGGAACATGCTTAGCCACGAGAGCCCTGAACTGTCATTTCCCTTAACAAGTCTTTTTTGAACAAATTTTCAGTGTAACACCAGGCATGTTTTACACATCCTATCATCACACGATGAGCAGTGGTGATACAGTTTGCCAAAAAAAAAGCATTTTTCAGTGATGTGGTTCGAGCAGCACAGAAATACAATCTAAACTCCTACATCACAACTTGACAAAAATACATCTGATCCAATTTTAGAATAAATTGTTTCTGGAATAAGATTATCTGCCACATTTCAGCTCAGAAATGTTTCTCCATATCCAAATTCCATCTTTTCACATGCATTCTGAGTAAGTTTGGCAGGCTTTTAATAACAGAAGTACAGATATGCCTCTAAAATAAAAGTTTTCAGTATCCAAACTTTGCAGGGACCACGTCATTTAAGACTCTGAGGGTGATATCAGATCTGAAATGACAGTTATGATTTTCAGGCATATTTCCCCCTATAACACATACATTCTTCACACTTTAAAAAAACGAAGGCACAGTTACAGCTGCTGCCTACTGATCTGTGTGCACCGAGCAGCACATGAACGTACTCAGCTTATCGGAACGGTTTGCAGGAGCATGTTTGTCAAGCAAAACTATCTCAGAGCATTGGGGAACTGACGTCTCAGTTGGATTACTTCACTAACTCTCCTATAATAGCGTGGAAGGGTTATTTTAACTGAGACCATGCAAACAAAACCAAAAAATTCTCACAGACTGTTAAGTGACTCAGAAACCTCAATACTATGAAGCCTGAAATCTTTTCAGGCTTGAGGTTCAATATGCAAATAAAATCTAGAGCTAGTCAGAATACAACAGTGGGAAGAAAATTATAAGCTTTGATACTGGCCTGTTTCCAAAGTAAAAGTCATATCTCAAACTACAAACGGGCATCTTAATGAAGAATAAATGAAATAAATTGCTAATAATTCCTATGTTTTTATAATGATATTCCTCAGTGAGTCACATCGAACTTCACAAGACCATGAACATATCATTGTGCTCACATTGCAGGTGTGGAAATAGGCACAAGTGAGCTTTAAGTAAATACATCTAATAATCAGAACACACTGATTGTCATGTCGAGACCAGGTCTATGCATTTGTCACACTAGCTTGCCACCAGACAAAATTGTCTTCTCATATACAACTTTCAGCCTGAAGGCAGCTGGAGAACAAATTCATTATAACAACGATCTGTCTGTTGGTCAACCTTTTACACCTATAACACCTGAACCTAAAATCCAGTGCGCTAAGGGCTGTGCTTGCCTAAGGAAACCACAGCTTTTCATTAATTGCTTTGACAAGTCACACAGGCATAGGCAAAAACAATAGGCTGGTGACCAACGACAGAAAGCTTTTCAGAATGCTATATTATGGGCACAGAAGTGTTAACCCTTTTTCCAGTGGAAAAACTGAGCAATTTCAGTAAGGCCAGAGTTTTGCCAAGGTTCAAAGGAGGAAATCATTTTGACTGGACTGGGACCAAGCAAAGAGTCTTGCTAACTTGTCTGGCACCAGCCAATTTTACAAGGGGTAAAGCAATTGACATCACCCATTTAAGGAACAAAAAAAGTGAGGGCAAGGACCCATACGAGTTCACCTTTTTCCATGACTGCCAAGTTATTCCGAGCAAACAGTACCTCAGCAAAAGCTTCTGCACTTTCTTAAGCATTTGCAGCCCCTCAGCTGTGGCTCTGTCTGGCCTCCACTTAGTGCAAATTACTCCAATTGTTGTACTGCCATGTACAAAAGATTGTCTCCAAATTAGTTTCTTCTAGTAAGAGATACCTGCAAAATCAATTGCTCAGCGCATTCATAATGACCTCCCACTCCTCCGAGCTTTGAAATTCCAAAACTGCCGTGAATCCCTGAAGGGATGCATTAACCACTCTATCGCAAACATATATAATTCCTAGTTGAATTTGCATACTGTATTATGAATGTTTTTATGAAAATAATCTCATTAATATTTCAAAGAGTGGGCAGTAAATAAAGACAGCCAACAGAATATGCTAAGCCCAGGAGCCCCTCTGCCCCTGTAGCACTTAGAGATCCATGTAGATGGGGAGCAAGCCAGAAAGCTGATGTCATAAATAAACATTTTTGTGTCTCCAGCTCCTCTTTATTCCCCATGCTGTGTGCAATTGCATAGAGGCATTTAAGTTGGGCCCCGATCAAACTGACTTACTGGCTGGAATTCCTTTGTGCTGCTCTTCAGGTGCTCTCCTGCTGACCTGTGATCAGGCTCTGGGCATCTGCTGCTGGCATGGGCATCAAACTGGTAGGAGTGGGATGGATTGAGTTTCCCCTCCCCCAGGAACTTTAAAGCCCTTTTCACCAGATTGGCAAACCTATGACTGAAGATGCTTTTCCCTTCTCTGACAGACGAACCCCATAAGCCCCCAGAAGACCAAGTTTCTCAATGGGAGCCCCATGGTCTAAGTAGCTTAGTGCCCTGGCTGTGGCACCAATCCTGTAACCATTTGCTGACTTGTCAGATTCGAGTGGCCCTTTCAAACCCCTTCCCTTTGACCATGATGACGGATGAAAAAACTACCTGTGTTCCAGAGTTCCTTACTGCTGCTCCCAGGGCTCTGTAATCCTTTCTGACACGCCTCAGACTGCTCCTGGCTGTGTCACTGGTGCCCAGGTGAAACGACAGCAGCAGATAATAGTCAGTGGGGCATACGATGCTCGGGAGCCTCTTGGGGACATCCCTGATATGAGTCCCCAGTAAGCAGCACACCGTTCTAGAGAGTGTGTCAGGCTGGCAAATAAGTGCCTCCATACCTCTTAGAAGAGAGATGACTACTGCTATCACCCACTGACTTTTCTTACTTGCACTGGTTGCTACACAAGGAGCAGATTGGGCTGCTTTGCTCAGCTCCAGCCTCTTCCCTGGTGCAACAGGTCTTTCCTCTTCACTCTGCAGAGTGATGAAGTGGTTCTGCAAGGACACCTCAGCCTTCAGGGGAAGCCTCGTCCTCTTGCTGGTCCTTGCCATCGCAAGCTAGCATTCTTCTGCATCCTTGGCCCCACTCCCTTCTGTGTGTGACTGTGGGGGAGTTTTTGGCTGTTTGTGGGCTGTGGGTCCAAGCAATCTGCAGACTCCTTGAGAGCTTAGGTACTTTGAGAGTTAGGTAGGCACTAGCCAGCTATTTTTGTGTTAAAGTTTGAGTTTTAGATGCCCGAAGGTCATGAAATTTCCACCTCAGAGATTCTTTTCAGGATCTGTACCATAATGAGTAAGTATATTTTTGCTTGTTACAAAGCTGATAAATAGACAGTAATTTCATTTTCTCCATAAAATTATCATCTGGAAAAACAAAAAAAAAACAAACAAAAAAAAACCAAAACCCAACAAATTAAATAATTTATCATTTTTCAACAACTAAAACCAGGAAAAAACAGTGTGATTTTGTGCAGATCCCCCACCAATTTCATAGTGGCAGTCATTCTCCTGCTTAGACTAAACCACAGGGCCAGGACCTAACAGCCTAAACAGCTTCACTGATTACTCCAAAATTGCAAGCATAAGCACAAACAAAAAAAAGTGGGAGAAAACAGGCTACCTATTTTTTTTCCTACTAATCTAAAGCACAGACTAAGACTAGCATTTTCAGGGAGACATTTCATTTCCAGACTACAGTGAGCTATTAATGAAGTTTCCATAATAATTTTAAGCAGCTATTCTCCAATACACATCATATTATAATGTGGACAATAAATGCTTTTATTAACAAGCAGATGAGTCTGTTGTTCCTCTGCCAAGCAAGGATTTTCTCATAATTAGAAACTGCACATTCCCTAGAAGCAAAATTCTTCCTGAGTACACAGCTGCAGGGAGCCTCTGCGGTGGCTGCACCCTGCCTCCCTCAGAGAGCTCCCCATGGTATGGGATTTATTTCCAGCAGTGTTATAGAAATAAATGCAGAGTAGATTTTAAATATATTTCTAGCTTTTAGTTTAAAACAACTGATGTACTGAGAGTGCAGTTCCAAACAGATTCCAACCCATCCCTTCCTCTTTGGCCCCAAGCTTAATAGCAGTAGGTGTAATTGGAACCTAAAGGGGCAACGGATGGAAAAAACCTCACAACCATAAAACAATGAAAACATGTTTGAATTAAAGGGGATGTAACGCACTGTCAAGGATGAGGATAAGTTTTACAAAAGATATCTCAGCTTACAGCAATGGCATCATAACTGATGGAAGGACCTCAGGCAAAAGCAACTCCTGAACCTTCTGTCCTCCCACTCCACCGATAACTCCCTCACGATCAATCTGTACGACTTCTGTGCACTTAAGACAGGAAACTGCCCTGCTCATCTTCCAAAATGTCTGCTTAAACAAATTCCCTCATATCTTTCCTATCTAACAAGAGCTACACCACTTTTTTTTGGGTTTTGTCTCTTTTTTTTTTTTTTTTTTGGTCAATAAAAAATTGCTCCCAAGCTGGTACGCAAAGGGGGCTTAATAGCCTACAACCATTGCAACAACTTTTCGGGCAAATAATCTACCTAAACTCTTCTAACACTTCAGACCAGACAGACCACCCTGGCTTTTAGCTAGAGATTTCTGCTTTTTGCACCCTGTCATGTTTGCAGCTCTCCAACACCTTATCCAACTCCCACGCAGCCAAGTGGCAACAAAATGCTCAATGTTAAGGCAATCTGGAGATTTTCCTTTGCTTGTCACAAAGTTTGTTGAATTTTCAAGTGTAACTCCTTCTTTTCAAGCACTTGGGAAATTCATCTGATTTGTTGCCCACTAGGTTCTTTCTCATTCTATTTCTGGAATTTACTGTGAGCACATTTGCAAGGTAACACGTGAATCACACAGAATCTTCAACTCTATTTCTCTAGTCGCAATGCTGTCAAATTTTATATCAAGGAAGAATGCTGTGAATATGATCAAGAAGGTCATCTGAGGGCTGTTCTAACATTTATTTTAAGGCTATCAGAATGTGGGGTGGTGTGCAAAGAAAAAGACAAACTTGTCGCTTAAAACAAGTCGCTTATTTACTGAAATTTTTAGCTCTCAAGTGCTTTTTTTCAGCATGCACAGCACTGATGGATAATCTATGTTAAAGATAGTTTGGTCTTCTATATTACCTTCTCCAGCATATGTCCCTCTGAAGTAATCCCTTCAGTATCAGTAGATCAGAGTTAGGCAAATGAAAAATTCTAAACTATCATGTGCTGCGTATCATCTCAACAATTTTACATCCAAATCAGTTTTTTTATGTAGCAAGTAATGCTGGCCCAAACACCAAGGTTATCGTCTGCCTTCCAAATCTGTTATGTCAACAGCCTCTTCTACCTGTACTGCCATCAGTGACTACAAAAGAGGGTTTCTTGTGCTAGCCTTCATAAATGCTCCTTTAGAGTTCAGTTAGATAAAGGAAATATTTTCTTCTGAAAATGCTGATACACATTCCTCATTTTTTTTTGCAGGCACTGATGGTCAGTGAATAGATATATCTGGGTGAAATATTAAATCCTACTCTAATATTTAAATGAGAGGTGTAGTTCTAAACACTAATAATTCTCTATTCTTGAATCCTTTTATTGAATATCATAATGAATGCCTATGATCAAATTACACCTACAAAGGTAGTTCATGAATATTATTTGTATTGAATAGGTTAACATACATGATTAAAATTTATCATTTTATTCAAATAGGTTATACAGGTGTTTCTTTCTAAAACTCTTTATAGAAACAACAAAAAAAATCAGCTAACTCATAGCATCCCACACTTCTGCAGACTCTGGTAGGCAGATTTCCATTTTCAGTACAGACAGCTACATCTTTAGGAATAAGAATGAAAATTTAAAATTTAACTACCATCAAGGAAGGAAATTTGATTTACAGATAGAGTGCAACAAAACACACGGCAGTTGCAGTTTTTTAATCTATCCAAACAAAAAACTGAAAAGCTGTCCATAAACTCATTAATAGAGCTCAGCAGCAAGTGAGCATTCTGGCCTCCCTTTTGTATTTATCAGTATTTTTGTCAGCATGTTACTTAGATATATACAGGTTCGTTGTGATATGCTGACAGATTTGGACTGTATTTATTGCTCCCAGTGGTTTTGGGCTCAGTTTGCAGAACATATGCCCTCACAAACTGGGTTTCCTCTAAGGAATAAATGAAGGGCATCCAGTATAGACTATTGCCATTATTTGAGTACTTTCCCTGCTGTCCTAGTACTCACAACAGTTAACAAACATTATGACTGTAAAACATGTAAAGCAAAAGATGAAGAATTCTTTGTAAGAGGAATTAATTTTTTTTTTGGACACATGAAGGATTCAAGTAGTAAGTACTCAATCAATAACAGATTCAATTATAAGGATGCTCAACATATGTCTAGGACATACCAGCGTTACATGAAAGGTGAAAAGAATTCTAAGAAATTACTGGACATATTCAAAAGCATTTAATCTTGATTTATGTAGCAAGTTCAATGCAGTCCTTTCCAGACACTTTGTTTATCTTGCCTGTCTTTTATACTGAGAGACAGCCAAAGCAGGGAATATTTTATGTCCTGATTCAACAAGATACCTAAGAATATAAGTTGTCACACTTGCATGAGGGCTTTTTTTTACATGGTTTAATACTTTCCGAATCACAGTATATTTAATTGTCTTCTACAGTGCTGGGAAAGCTATTGGAGTTTTCTGTCATAATAATAATGACTCAAAATTACAAAAGAACCGTCCTATTGAACTGAACATAGATTTATAACATAGTGTCCTTGCAAATATACACTTAAGACAACCACATAGTACTAAAAAAAAACCTAAAAATTACCTACTGTCAAAATTACCAAACTGAATGAAGCATTCTTAAAAATACACAAAATACTTGTCTGATTTTGTAAGTTAAATAATTCTGAAAAGGATTTTTTTCCTCCTGTCTCAAATATGAACCAAAATCACTTTGTCTCATACTTTCCAGGTCCATTTGCCATGGTATTGTACAATGGTAATAGAAACATACCCTACAATCTAGTCTAGTAGTCAGACTGCTATCAATCTGTTTTGGATCAATATTTATTTAGTTACTCAATTCAGATTTTTTTCATTGCAAATCCAAGTAAAAAGTATTTCTTTTTAAGACAAAAGAACAATGCAAGAGAAGGAATCTAAAGCAGAAAATTTGAACTATTATGTGATCAAAGATTATTTATTTTATTAGCTAAATCATATTTTATTTTCTTCTATTTTTCCCTTTCCATTATTGGATATGAAGATTTTTTGCAATCATTTTAATCAACACTCTTATCCTACTTGATTGTATGCTGTGGAGCAACCATCCTGTGTGTATGGCAATATCTCCATGGTAACAGATTATAAAACATAATCACAAGATTGTGATCACTATTTAGAAAAGAAGGTAGTTGAACATGAGGAAATTACACTCCCAAGTAATTTCATTTCCTTGGGATTTCGGCAATGACATTGAAGGACTGGAATGTGCAAGTCAATATCCAATTAAAAAAAAAAAGCACGCAACTTATATAAATTTATACTATAGAAATAAACCAGAAAACAGTATCTTGTTTTATCATAGCCTGTCTTTAAGGTAAGAACAACCTTACCTATTGTTCACCGTGAGCAAAATCATGCAAATAATTTAATATTCCTATTGAAGTCAACTTGACTATGGGACTATGCTCTTAGGGGGAAAGCATCTATTTCACAGGATGTATGCCTTTAAAATGTGCTGGATGATGCATTTTTGATCTGAAGTATAGTCACACAAAAGAAAGCAGCAGCGGTATCTGAATCTACTTAGCTTTTTGAGAATGCATGAGCAAGGAAGAGGACCTGAGCAGACATTCCCTTAGTTACAGTTAGGGGCTATTAATAGGAGGAGACCAAGCGCAACATGACTCCATTGACTTTTAGGAAAATTGCCTTTATGTATGTTACTTAGCTCTTTGGAGCATATTTAAGCAGGAAGAAAGAAAGGTGTAAAAGCTTTCTCTTCAATTCATTGCCTCTCATCTTCTCCTGGGAGAAAAGGACCTACCATCTTTTCCCTACCTGTGCACTGAAAAACTGTCGACGTTTTGATCATTGATATCTAGTCCCCTTGATCCTGCAGAGCACAGATTACAAGAATTACAAAAGGAATTATTTAGACAACTTCACAGGAGGAACCCACTCATTACGTCAGTTCAGCCGACTTTTAGGAAAAAATGTATTTGGATATGTTATTTACATTGAACGAAAGAAGAAATACCCAACTACTAGATACACACTCTGTCAACAAAAGTCAATTTGTACTATTCTAAGATGTGTCCAAGCTAAGGAGGATGATTTACCTTCAGGAGCGACTATTTCTCTACACTGATGGTAGAGGGAGCCGAGACACCGAGACAGCCAGCTCATTTTACAGAGCTCTGTGTTACATGACATAAATCCCAGCCCCAATTGCACTCCGGTGTTTTATTTATTCACAAATGAAAGGGACTAGCTTGCAGAAGATACATTCCTCTCTTGGCACTTCATGACTGAACGAGTTTGTGTCTAAATATCTGCTATTTTGTTCCTGCTGCCTGTTTCCCCACAGACCTAGAAGTATACGATCACTGACCGGGGAGCAGACAGCCTGCCTACGTTACATTTTTCTTGCTGGAGCCTGCTTGAATTAGAAGCAGTTTGAAGGATGTACAGTTGCAAACGGTAGTTTATTTGCATTACTTGTGAAAGTCCTCCAGCTACATTTCCACACAGCACGCTGATTATGTCCATGCGAGTGTGTCTGTGGAGCTTTTAAGCTTATTGAGACAAATAGTGAGAGTAACGGCCAGTGAGAGCTTCCTGTACTGTGTATAACTAGATTTCCATCTCAGCTCCCTCAGTCAATGATCCTTTTAGGCATTTTCATACCGTCCTCACCTCCATGTGTCAAAGGTTGGAGGGCATCACGGCAGTGATTTAAAATCTTGAGTTACCAAAAAAAAAATTAATTAAATTTCCTCAAAAATTACAGGTATGTTATCAGTTGTAATCTTAGAATGAGGAATGCTTTGAGCTCAACAAACAGTAGCAATGTTACTACAGACTGCATTGTGTACATCACATTTTCCATATAATGAAATAACTTTTCTTTTCTGATCTAGGAAATAACCTATCTGAAAGAAAAAAAAAGACCCTCAGGCAAAATCTATGGACTTCATTATTCTAGAGATCAGACTAAATGATTCAATGACCCCTTCTAACCTCCACGGAACTTACAGAAACCACACGACTGTAACGAGTCAAAGTGCACATATCTAACGCTCTTTAATAGAGTCGCAAATTTCAATATCATCATGATAATCTGCTATGACCTTCTGAAATAACCACTTACCAAAACATAAATGATTTTAAAATCATTTTCTATGAGGCATAGAAAAAATACTTTCTAAGAGACAATATTGATTTTAAGACTGCAAGTGATAAGAATCCAGTACTATCAGGCAAACTGTGCTGGAGGTTACTGCCCTTCATTATTATTTATTTTCTTTATTTTTTATTTTAGTTTTTCCCAAATTCATCTTGCAATCACTTGATCTTGTCAAGCCATGTTTGTTAAACCCTTTCTTTTATCAAAAAATCTGTAAATAAAAATCTATTGCAAATAAAAAACTACCACATTCATACTGTTGAAGGAGATCACACACTAATATTTTGTTATTAGGCAGTAATTCCTCAATCTCCCACTGCAAAGGAAACCCGAATCATGCCTAGTATTTTTCTGAAAAATTCCAACAGCATTCTTAAAAAAAAAAAAGTTACAAATTCAACTCACTCTTCACAAGGTAGTTCTCTGGTGTTTCTATTTGCAGTTGTTCATTCATTTTCATAGATGGGTTTTCTTTTACTCTGTTCTGTACACTGTGAACATGCATGCAGACATATCCGTGGGTATGCATACATATATCTCTTTGTATATATGGATACATATATATATACATTTAAAGATGTGCAAATAAGTAAACCAAAAAAGGGGCCATACAATTAATTTCAGATCAAATTAAGCTGCAAGATGTATCTACAGTATCTTCCACCTCTAGGAGTACACTTTCAGAGGTTAAGTGACAGGAAGAGGAGAAATACCTCAGCAACTCAGGATGGTTCTTGAACTATGCAAGATTTTGAAGCTGTAACAAAAAGTTCTTTAATTTTCAAGTTTTGTACAGCTGAGTACCATGAAAGCATATTTTTCCTGGAGGCTGTTGGTTGTTTAAAATATTTCAAAGGCCTTTACTTTTGTAATTTATTATTCCCAGCAGAAAACCCTCCCAGAGAGGGAAACCTCATGACCTTGCATCAGCATCTGGGACCACTGGGGAACCAGGAAGAGCCCAGGGGACCCCACAGCCCGGTCCCAGGACCACGCATGGCCTGACCAGCACTACTCACACCCCCCACCGCTCTGAAGGACGGCAGCATCTCTCCCGTGGACCAGGGAAGCCGTGTACAAAATCAATACACAAACCTGGCCAACTTCTCTGCCTCAGTGGACCTCCCTCCCGGCACAGGGAAGCTGTGCAATTTGTAAAATTGTGTACATCCGTGATTAAAGTGCTGTGATATCCAATTCCATTTCATCTCCACATTTTCATTTGGTCTTCAACCATGACACCAGGATGGCAGATCATTTTCCTCCTAAACCTCCAAAATTCTTGCTTATTTTTCATAATTCTAGTAATAATATATTGACAGGTGCATAACGCCTTGCCTTTCAAAGGCATGTGTGCTCCTACATCACACAAATCTAAAGGCCTTGTTAATATACACACGGGTATAACTTAATACTTCATGGGAGGGCATCTGCATTTATGTAAATTCACCACTCAATGAACATTATAATATAAAAAAACAGGGATAAAACAGTTAATAGGTGAATTAAGTTAATATTTTTTTTCAAAAACAATCTTGTGCTATTGTAATACTATGCTGCTTACACAATAGAGATAATCAAAATTCCAAGAGAAGGACTGCATTAAAAAAGGCAGAAAAAACTTACTACCCAGTCTTGTCTAAAAATTGGCGATAGCTATTAGTTAATGCTAGATAGGCAACCAAAGTTTTCCAGTTTGCATAATCTTCTGGAAAGTCCAGCTGTATCCAACTCAATAAACCTTCTACATCAATAAAAAACCTAACAAAATATTCAGTGAAACCAAATTCCCTCAGTTTCAGATAAATATGTCTATATGCATCTACCTATGTAGAGTGAGCTTGACTTCCATCAAGTGGAATCAACGCTATCTTGAAACAACCAACTAATTTTTAAGTAAAATGATTTAGGCTGTCTGTTACTAGACTCAAAGATTCATCCCAACTTCATTTCAGGTCCAGATGTACATCTGGTCATCTCCTGACTTCTCTGTAAGGCAAGATCTAACCAACCATCAATCACCTCCCAGTCCTTGGAGACCTTGCCAAGGTGAAGGTGGCGCAGCAGGAAATAGTTCTGGAAGTTTCTGATTGTACATATGTGTCATTTTGGAGTATACGCAGCTCCGATTTTAACAACTTCTATAACTAAAATGTTTCAATAGTTTTGGGAGGTTTTTAACTTCTTTTTTTCCAGAAGAATTACTTTCAGCACAGTGGTTTGAGATTTCTTCATTGATCAATCAGAATGGATAAGAACCAGGACCCACGCTGCTGGAGGGCAACATAACAGTGATTCACAACACCTCACTGACCCCAGCCTAGAAAATGTTGTTCGGGAGCACAGGATGATAGAAGACATTCTGAACCCGGGGAGCTAACCCACAGCCACTAAAATATGTGCTTGGGGGCTTTGTATGTCCCAAATCAAAAGGTTAGTTTCCTACCAAATTAAATGGTTCTTACTGTCCCAAAATATGTTTCTCTACTGTTTTTATAATAAAAACAAATATTAAAAAACCAAACAAACCAGATTCCCTTTTCCTACATAATTTTTTGGTTCATCAGCTGAACTAAAAATCAGTTATTCATAGAGTCCTACTTGCAGGTTCAGTAATAATATTGGATTCCATAAAATCCATTATATTTTCTATAATCCCTAGCTGACTGGTGTTATTCTAGGCTGCCTAGTTTAATTCTTTATTTATCAAGCTTTGAACAGCTATTCTATTATTTTGACGAGGATCAAATTTAGGCTTGTGGGACCAGGGTTAATGGAAGTAGCAAGGTACACTGAGTAGGGCTTTATTTGCCTTTTTAATCAAGTTTATTTTTTACTTCATTTGATGCTAAAATAAATAAAAATAGATTAATACAGCACTTTTCAGTTAAGCCAAGGATCGTAGACAATTCAGAAGTATCGGGGATAAAAAGGAAAACATTTTTATGCAAGATTTAGGAGCCTATCATTGGGAATTTGGTAAAACTTAGAAAATCTCAGGACTTGATAAAACTGAGAAAATCTGAGGACTTGATCAAACTGAGTAGGAAGGTTCGAGTGATACTTGATTCTATTAATCCAACCTACCTTTTAGTGTTTAAAAGTTGTACTTAAAGGACTAAGACACATATTCCTGGCTTCCTTTCTAGTTACTCAGTCCAATCAAAAGCTATTTTATCCTGAGATAAGTAATTTCACTCCCAATATGAATTTTCATATGGGATACCTCTTCTTCCTACTGATTGTACAGACCACCTCGAGCCACTGACTCAGACATAGATGGCTAATTTTTAGATAAGAAACCTAACCTAGGAGCTTCTTTTAATTTTTTTCCTAAACTAATTTATAACTTTAATTATTCAGATATAAAGAAAAAGAAGTATATTCAAGCCAGCATGCCTATGGCAGCCACGCACGATGATGGTGTCCAAAATTTTATCTGTTCACATATAATAATATTTGTGCAATAATATTTTTAAAAATACAGATTCCAAATACAAGCTTTTGGTTATTGTTTGCAGTTTTGCATCTCTTTATGGACGACAGCTTTATGTAAATGTATAATCTGTAACATTAATAAGAATAAATCAAAAAGCCTCTAATTTTTCCTCATAAATGTATTTCATGTTATATTCCTAAGCCATTCAAGGAATATATTTACTAACTTTTCAAGGAATATATTTACTAACTTGACAGTCAAAGAAAAAAAACATGCATCTTTTTTTTCTAAGAGCATAGAACTTCTATATTCATATAAATATAAAATATGTAGTTAATAGAGCAGATTGATTTCATATATTGGAAAGCAGGGTTCAAAACTGATTTGCCTGTATACAAGATTATTTTTTTTTTCTCAATAACTTATGTTTAAAATAAAGTGAAAAGGAAAAAGTCTTACAACAGATTGTGATACACAATCAAATCACGGCAGCAAGGGGGAGTAACACCACTCTCTACACCACTCAGAAGTTGTCTGTAATTAGCATCCTCGGAGGCTCATTTTCACATTAATGACAAGAAATAACAAGAAGTTTGTACTTGTGTAATTGCAATCTCAAAACAATGAACAGTGGAAGCAAAGCTGAATGCTGCTAGTAAACACACTTCTCTGTGGGGCAGGTAAAAACCGGTCAATATACGCTGATTTCCATATTAATTCTGGTACATTGAATTCAAATGCTGCTTTCAGTTGTTCCGTCTTTTTCCTTCTTTGCATCTTTTTCCTAAAATTGTTCTATTTCTATATTCCACCTTCCTTTCATCTGATTTCTGCTTCTTTGTGTCTCAAATAAAACAGAAGGTCAAAGAAATCAGCAAAATTCTTAGTGAAGCTGGAAAAATTAATTTATGAGAGATTCAATTTAAATAGCATACAACCAACAGGATGATGAGATATGAGTTATGAATTTTTGAATGAAAGTTTTACATTTTATGAAAAGTGTATGAATTTTTAAACAGGAAACAGTAAGAAATTAAGGAGTAAGACCCCCAGCAAGCAAAAGGCTATGTGAATTATGACACAAAATAGTTCACCAGGTACCTTTTATTTTATACACCCTTGACCATCATTTTTTCTTAGCTATTTTTCATGGCTACTGAATATGGTTATTCAGCTTTTCAATTATTTTTGTTTTAAAATTTTTACCGTGCTCTTTATTCTAGTCTAGTTGTTCCTCCACTTCCAGTTACAGATTTTTCTTGTTCTTCATGGTTTTTACTTCGTGTTTCCATTCAGGCCAGACTGTGTGAGCCACTCTTCCATCTTTCTGCCAGTTGACTATCTACCTGCCAATAACAGGGATCTCTCAGCCATCCCTTCCACCTAAGGCTGACATTTTCTCAGAGTTAAGAGAATGGAAGAGGCAGCTCTCAGGAAAATTGTGGAAAGCTTTGGCATCACTGTCTTTTTGGATGTAGTGCAAACAGGACGGCACGTATAAGGGAAAAAAATCAGGGCATGATAATGGAAAATTCTTTATGACAGCAAAAGGGTTGGATTTGAAAAAGTTTCAAAAAGAAATCATATTATTTCACAGGTTTCTTACTTAAAAATAAATATGTCAAACCATTTTCAAAGTATATAGCTTGGGTATCACTGAAAAGATAGGAGTCAGCCTATATAAATGCGACAATGATTTTAAGTGCTTCAGTTCTGAACTGCTCAACAACGTATCCTAAAGGGAACTGCGTCCAAGTAAACACCAAAAACCCACCCATTCAACTCCAATTTCTTCATATTCTTCAGTTGGGTTTTCAAAGACAGAAACACCAAAACTCAGTTACCTCTTGGAGTGCAGTCTGAAGTTTACGTAAAAATGTCTATAAAGGTATCTATATCTATTAAATATCTATTAAAAATCTCATACATATATATATTCACAAACATATATATGAGCCTTAATTGTCACAATTTATTACATCATTACTATTATGTGTCAATATAACTCTTCTGAAGAAAACTACTAAATAAATAAAGTATGTAATCAATTTTTCTTAAACTTTGTTAGGTTGTTTAGTGTATTTAACTATAAAGCTGATGAGTGACAATGAAACTGCAGGGTTGGTTTTAGTTCAACATTAATTGCTTGATATGTATCTTGTAAATTAAGTCAGATCTTAATATTGGCTGATAAT
>VZTO01025852.1:0-136501 GCA_013400615.1 Syrrhaptes paradoxus
TGTGCTAGAAACAGGTGTGGTTGGGCATCTTCCATCAGCGAAGTGGCCGGAGTCCCGCATCTCCCATCCGTGGAGGGGCCAAGCTCTCTGGCTGTTCACTTTGCAGATGAAGAGGCGTTAACGAGCTTGGAGGCTGCTGGTGGAAGTTAATAAATTGTGCCGGGGTTTTCGTACGGAGGAGCCACGCAGGACGTTGGGGACCAGGGCTGTTGCAGACCTCGTAGATAACTTTCTACTCACGCCTACAGGCGAACCTGCCAGAGGAGACCTCCCTCCTTGTGAACTTTAAATGCCCATAAACCCTCCACGTTTCTCTTTCTTCCCAGTTGCAATTTAAGACTATTTTGCAAACTAAAGCAGTTAGGAGAAGGAAAAAAATTGTAAAACTGAAGCAATCGAGTTGAGCATTGAACAGCAAGCCCAGGGCCAACATGCTGACAAGGAAAACAACTAAAGCCGCTCGCAGCCTATTCAAAACACTCCTGCGCCCAAATAAGTACAATAAAAACTACAAACCTAATCTTTAACTTGAGCTCATGGTATTGGGGTTATTAAAGTTATTAAAACCCAATCGTCGGAGGGCTTGGGGGACTCCGTTAAGGTATCTGTGGCTCATTGAGCCTCATGTAGGAATTTTGCCCGGGAGGATTTTCTGGTTAATGCGTATGTTGACGGGCAAATTGTTTTCTGTCTGCAGAGCTGGCTGGGCGAGCGGCTGGGATGCTTCCATCTGGAAGTGGTGCTGCCGCTGCTGGAGGTGAAGAGGACAGAGTGGGGAAAACTTGCAAGTAATTCAAAACCTGTGTATGATTTAACCTCCTGGTGCTCTAACCCGGCTCTAAATATTCAACACGGCTTTGGGATGGGGTTTCATCTTGGCCCGTTGGCTCCTCTTCCCAGTGTGCAAAAATCTCCATTCATCTCTGTGCTGGAGGGGTGGGCTGCTACCCCTCTCCTCTCCTTCCCCAATTTTCCTCTCCTTCCATTAATCACACTAATAGCAGACTAGGGGAAAAAAAAGATTAAAAAATTCTCTATTTGTCTATAGGAACGTGTCAGATCAGAGCCAATCCTGGGGTGGGAAAGTGCCAGGTTTTGGGGTCTGGGGGATGGAGGATGCCCCACTTCTTGGGGGGGGAATTGTGACCTGCCAAGGTGCTGTGGGGTCACGGTGCACTGGATTTATTCCTTCTAAGGGCTGTAAAACATCTCTGCAAGGGGCATGTTTGAGTTACGAGTTGCATTGCCATGTGGATCTGCATTTCCACTGAGTCCCAATGCCTGAGCAGAAATGTTTCCCCCAGTCACGGTAAATGTAGTTGTGCTTGCGTTAAATAGGATTCAACTTTTCGCAACATTGCCTGCTAGGATGCAGGGTGCCGTGTATTAGGGATGTTAGATATTATGGCCGAGTCACCTGTTAATATTTTCCTTCATGGGAAGATTAATCTATTGAGCTTATGTCTTTTGCTATACAAAAGTATTTAATGTTGTTCTTTGAGTGAACAATGAACCTTTCCAACCCACCAGCGCCTTGTATTCTTGGTTCCAGATGTGGGAGATAATTTTTCCTGTACAAAGTGCAAGTGTAAAAGCAAATACCCCTTCACACCTTCCTCCCGAGGAGACGTAACACTGCGGATGCTTGTGGTCAAACACCGCATTTAATAAAGAATATTGCAGTTTGTCAAAGCATCTTCTCCCAGCCTCTTACAGCTTGGTTATTTGCATCATTTGGTCAGAGGATTTGGAGTTTTTGCCGCAAACGCAAAGATTTCCAGACAATATTTTTATAAAACCCAAAGTTATTTCATTTTATTGGAAGACTTTTTCAGAGGGGGGGAAAAAAATATAAAGTATTGGAAGAGCTTTCCTGGCTAAGCCTAAGAAAAGCCGCATGAGTCCGTGTCACTTATTCTCTCATATAAATGTGTTTAGTTCTACAAACGCAGAGGTGCCGGCACCGCAGGTGTGTTACTGGGTGATAAGTGCTGTTCACATGCTTCGTAATGCAGCGTGGAAATAAATGACCACATTTCAGATTATTTTAAACTCCTGACGGGTTCCTTATGGGAAGGAAGCAGCCAGTACAAATAGATTAAGTGCAGAACCTATGTTTAATGGATGAAACTCTCTGAAGGCTTCTCATGCAAAAAAAAAAAAAAAAAAATCACAGCAGGAAAATGCAAAAAACCCCCGTGTTTGAACAGAATTGGGGATTTTGCAGACAGAAACGCCAACAATTATTGCCCAGTGATGGCCTCCTTTTCTTTCCCATCCTCGCCAGGCTGCTGTGATGGATGCACGTCACTCCCAGACGGAGAGCATCTCGAGCGGTAATGAAAGCACCTCGTAAAGCCGTGGATATTGGCAGAGCATGATCATTAAGATGATTTTACTCCGTAATGAGATGTTGCGAAGTACAGCTCCATTCAAAGCCCTTTAAATAATGTTACCATTGGATATAATAACCTTACAGGGAAATAAAAAATCCCTCTCCGGCTCTGTTTCTGTCTCTGAAAGGGAATCAATTTTCTTTGCCTGATAGCTTTCCCCAGCACTTCACGCAGATGGGGCAAGTCGCTTATTGTTAGGGTTGCCCATGAATTGCCTTCTGAAGGTCAAACCTTAAAAAAAAAAAAAAAANAAAAAAAAAAGGAGAGAAAAAGAGGTCTTGTGACCCCTGTCCTAATGGGGAATGCGGATACCCAGCGCATCCCTTCTCTTACAGATCCCATGGGAAGGACCTGCCGGTGGGGAGAGGATCTGGAGTGGCAGTTCCTGCTGTCATTGCAGTGACAGGGGTGATAGCAAGGCTCTGCCTTGGCCCTGCCATTGTAGGTCTTAATTAAATGCGTGAAGAATCTTTGTCTTCCTTAAAATACCAGTAAGGAACCAAACCATAGCCTGGACCAGGGTAATTTGGGCTCAGTATCTCTCTGTTTTCACTGCAGCATCCTTGAGCAGCGCAGTCCGACCCAGCTGGTGCATCCATCACATCGCTTCTATCGCTTCTGGGACAAAGCAACGAAAAAAACAAATATTCAAATGATATATTCCTGGCTTGCAAACCTCCTGAGCTGCCTGCTCTGTGGCTTCACAGGGAGATCCGCAGCACAGGGCAAAATCCGGGAGCCCTTTTAATCATGCATTTAATTTCCCTTCTTGTGGAGCAGCCGAGAGAGGAAGGGTGCTGGGTTCCCTTCCGTTTGCTCCGCTCTGCAGCTGTAAAAACCACCAGGTGACACTTTTGGTGTGAAAGCATGACTGTTCAGGCCAATTTCTGCTCTGTTACCGTACTGTAACCCCCGTGAAGTCAAGATGAATGGCCTTCAGTGAGCTTCCCAAGGATAACAGAAGGCAGAATACGGCCCTTGTGCAGAATGCAAAGCCTGGGGAACGTGTACGTCGGGTAAGGAAACGCCTGCGGTCCTCAAAGTGGGGCTGCGGGTCCGGGAGGGGGAGAGCATTTAACAGAGAAATACAACTTGGAAATCATTTTCCCCCATAAAATCCCAACTGCGGAGTGTCACCGTAATGCACCGTAATGACTGGGAGGGGGTGTAATTTTAGAAAGTGGTTTTAAAATGCTGCTCTGGAATACATCTGGATTCTCTTAGGAACAAGCAAAGTCTCATCAGGGACCACTTCAAAGCCCATTTCCTCGTGCTTCAATTATCTCGCGTGAGCCTGCTGTTGCATGTACATTGTTACATTATGTATGATTTTTGACTGCTCCTAATCTGAACAAACTGCACAATATTCCATTAGTGATTTTCAATTTGTTCGGAGCCTTAAGTCCTGCAGACAACCCGCCTTGCTGCCTTGGCTTTGCTGGTCTACCTCGGGGAAAATTTCCCAGCCCTCCAGCCTGATGTCCTGCCTAGAAACTGGAATGAATTGGGTTTTTTACTAAGCATGCCAATGTTATATTTATGATAGCATTTAAGTCGCTTTCAGATTTTGCATTTTTGCATACAAAAAATTTTTGCATAAAAAAACCCAAGTCTGTTTTAATGATGCTGCTGCGTACCAGGGCTCCGTTGCACGGGTCTGATGTCTGGTCCCCTCTCCCTGGGATGTCGGTACAACACGCCGCGGTCACATCAGGGGATGTCTGCTCAGGTTTTCTTTTCTCATTTTCCCTCTTTAGCTGGCAGGCGGGTGGCTCTCTGCCCTAAGTGAGGAAAGTGATGCTTTGAGCAAAGCGTGGGGAAGGGAAAACGATGTCATTTGCTTCCCGGTGAGGTCCACCTGAACTCTCCAGATGTCTTTTTGTGTCAGTACCGTGATTGCACAACAGTGCATCAAATTAAACCCATGTAGCTGCCCGAAGCCTACGACCTGCCCATATTTCTCAATATACTCTCACCGAGCAACTCTTTTGTCATTTGGCAGGTTAAGGTGTCTCCCACTACAGCACAGCCCAGAAATTGCTGCTCACCGTATGGTAGGATTTGGAAATGAAATATAAATGTACGGTCTCAGGTGTTTGGTGGGTAACTCACTCCTGTTGGTTGTAGCACTAGTGGATGCCATCAGCTTCCTCTTTAAATCAAATCCAAATCCTTTCATGGGCCAGAATCACGAGGAAGTTCAATAAACCTACAACGGAATTTTTAGCTCATTTTTTTTCCCATTTCCATCGGCATGCTGTCTCATTTTAAATTCCATCAAACCCTCTTTTTCGCGCTGTGGCCTGAAATCCCCGTCTTGGGTCTGTTCTCATGCTGGTGCTGACACGCGGTTGAAGGACGTACATCTAAAGAGATCACGCCTTCTTTAATTTACAGGAGATTTCTGCGGTCTGAGCTAATGCAACGCATCAGGTCACCTCTTGTTGACTTGTCTCGCTTGGGCCAAACTTTTGCAAGTTGATAAAATGCATCGATGCTTTCCTACCGTTGCTCTTCCATGGCAGCAATAGCTCTGGCTGCTGGAGGGATATTATTCACCTGCCAGAGGGATGGAGGCTGGAATGTAAATTAGGCTCCCTTGGAAGATGTAGCCTTTGGTATCAAAATGCTTAGAAGTCTTGATGTTGCATCATCTTCTGTCTTTTTGGCGTATGATTTGCACCATGTTGTCATCCTTCTTGTTCCCAATGTGGCCTTCATTGGGAGTATTGGGTCTGAGCGTTCCTAGTCCTGTTGTTTTTCCAAGACCTTCACTTTGGGTCCATGTCTAAGGGAACAGGACAGTCTCAATTTTCCTGCCCAGAATGACTGTCGTTAAGATTTAACTTGTTGCAGTTCTTCCTGAGAGCAGAACACCAGTCAAAAAAAAAAAAAATTACAGAGCATATATTCTCTTTTTATCAGTTAATAATTTTGTGTGTAATTGGAGTCAATGTGAATCAAATATAGTCATCCTCATAACTCAAGGTAATTAAATGAATCATAAAGCGATGGCAATTACCTTTCTTCTCTTTGGGAAGCGCTGATCTGGGATTTTTCAGGGCTGGGTGGGCTGTCCCATGGGAAGCTGGCAGTTCTGGAGGTGGGCGTTGGGCGTGTGCCAGATGGGGTGGGGGTACACGGTGGAAGGTGAATGGGATAGGGTCTGAAAACAGGGATGAGCTTCAGATGGAAGATTAAAACATGGGGCCATAGAAGAAATTTGTGATTCTTTTGTCGGGTTTTATGGTCCCCATGGTCGGTGTGGAGGGGGGAGTCATGGAGGGATGTGCCGGATGATGCTGACCACTAACAAACGCGTTAACCAGTAACCAAAATGGGCTGAGTTAGGGACTAAAGGCTAGGTTAAATGTCTAATGGAGGAGATAGTGGGTGTTGGAGAACCCTCTGGTGGTGTTAGGTCCCTGGAAGAGTTTTTCTCCCAGATGCTGTGTGCCCAGGATGTCCTGGCACTTGTCGGTGCCCAGTGACTAGAAGGCTTCCTGGAGGCTGTGGGTCTACTGCTCACCTTAGGATCTTGTACATTGACCTAGACGGCAACCCCATGCCCTGAGAGGGTATGAACACTGCTGATGGTCACTGCTCATCATCCCAAACACTGACCGGGTGCATGCAGGGAATGAGCCTCGGCAGCCGGTGCTGCATCCCTGCTCCCTGGAGGGATGCTTCTGCTGGGGCAGGACTGAACGGGCTGCGTGCTGGAAGAGGAAGAGAGAACAATACCTATTACTTCATTTTATAGATATTAAAGAAGATAGTTTCATGGCTCATCAACACACAAGACCATTTAGTTCAACATACTTTAACATGTGCTGTGTATGTGTCCCACAACTTCAGCTCTGAAGCTTTGCAGCAATCCAATAAACCCAGAGCAGATTGTTGCATTTTCTTTTTTTTTTCTTAATTGACTCCAACGTAGCTTGAGGTATATATTTGATGCCTTGACATTACTTCTGATGTGATGTCATATGCAATTTTCTCAAAGCTGTTTGACTTCCAAACCAGCACTTCTGGCTACGCTTTGTTTTTCTGTCATTGGTGGTTTTAGGGGGAGTTTATACCCCTCAAAATTTTGCTACAACATAAAAATTCATAACTTGTGAATGTTTAAAGAAATTAGATTTGCAGGTAACTTGGGTTTGCTCAAACTGAAAGCCAAGGATGTGAATAAATCTGGAAGGATGATGGATTTTTAAAGACATTTAATAGCCAAACAGAGAAAATAGATTCAAGCGAAATTAGATACTTTTTTTTTTTTCTGAAGGTCAACCCCAAACATGTCATTATATCCTAGATGAAATCTGAGGGGTACTTGGAGGTTAGTTAATCTTGCTATTTAACCTCTTTTTCTTTTTAAAGTGAATAAATCTTGCCATTTAATGGCAAATAAAGTGTCAAGAGGAAACATTCTGGCATTTCTGAATTTGCTAAATTCAGGCAGAATTCATATATCATTTCATTTCCTCCCAAAACACTGTTCTTCTGCTAGTTTTTAATTAATTTCTGAATTTATGCTCCACAGAAGGAAACAAATGGGGAGAACAGACTTGCAATTAATTTATACGGAGACCTGGGAGATGCAGCACTGGGGAGGAGCTGCAAGAGGCTGGTGGGTCCGCAGGAGCGAGGAGGTGGCACCTTGGAGGTCTTGGAGAGTTTTTGCACATTTTCTCCTCCCTACCCCACACTGATACAACCTCTCCATCTGAGTCCCTTTCAGGAAAGCAAACAAAAGAAAAACCACAGCAACATAAAGTCTGTCTTGAAATCTGAACAGCAATGGAGCCGTTCTCTGAAATAACCTGATAAAATTCATGTATTTTCTACAAGGTGTCTCAGATGTTACTTCCAACCTGGATATTCACTTGGATATTTTTATAGTTCGGTTGAGGAAAAAAAACCCTGTAGGAATGAAATTTCTCATAACCCTTTTTGCTCAGCGAAGGGAAGTGAAGAAGATGGAATGTTTATGATCTGTCGCAAATCAATATGAATTGGGAAAGCCTTTGACAGATTCCTATTTTTTATGAAAGACTATGAGAGGAGGGAGCATACTAGGAAAAAACCCAATGTTAAAGAACGTTGATGCCGTTGCTGTGATCTGATCGGATGTGACTGATGTATCGTCAGCTGCGAAACCCAGCGAAACACGACCCGCAAACGATGAATTGAGAGCCGAGATGAAGCCAGCTCCCTGGTGGGTTTCCTTTTATTAAAACAAATGATATTCATGATTTATGGAGTGCATGAGAAATCTATCGCATAACTGAAGAGTAAGATGATTTTTATCTGGCTTGAGGATACACAGTTTTATTTATTTTGGTGTCTTGAGGTTTGTAGCCGAACTGCAGTGAGGACGTGTTGCAATGCCTCCAATGTCCATGTTCCTCAAGGGGCACAGCTGGAAGCACAGCTGGATGCGGAGCATGAGGGCCACATGGTAAGGTCACCTGGGCCAAGGGACAATGGTGGAAAAATAAAATGTGGGTTTTTTAGAGCCAAATTGGAATTGCAGTGGCACCGTATCGCCAACCATAACAATTATTCTGTTGGTTTGTTGTGAAAAAAGAATGCCCCAGTACAGTTTGATGCATTTTGCCTACTTTGAGATTGGTTTTTGTAATTTAGCGTTTTGCACTAAAATCAACCAACATTTTGACAAGGGTTGGGAGGAATGTTTGACAAAATGATGGTGAGGTTTGACAAGGCTATGATGAAGAACCAAGGAAAATTGATTCTATGATTCTAAAATCAGCAGTTTTGGCTGAGCTTTGCTTTGAGTTTGGGATTTGCACTCAGAGCAAGGTCAAACATAGACAAGGATGTCTTGGCAAGAGCCAAATCAGTGATCTTCTGGCCCACTCCAAACCAAAAATGAGAACTACTGACCATGAACCTTCTTTGAAACGATGGAGAGGAGGGAGCAGATGCTGTGCTTGATGGAGGAAGGCACTGAAGAGGAGGCATGGCCAGGTGCTCACATTCTCCTCCCCATCGCACAAACTCTGTTTATTATTAATGCAACAAAAAGCGTTTTAAACTAATGGAAGGATCGACAGAGCTGCCCCGTGCCTGCTTTTCACTCACTATTTAATTCGGGTGATTCTGGTTCTTACAGAGTTGGTTTGGTGTTTTAAAGGATGGAGAGTTCAGGTGGCTGCGGTGCAGATCGGGGATTTTCAGCATTCCTCGCCCGCGTTGTGGTATGGATGATTTATTCATTTAACTAAAGCAGTGATGGAAAACTTTGTCCTTACTGTGGAGGCATCAAAGGAAACCACAATACGTGCGGATTGCATTTTGCTGGTTTACATGATGCATGTTGCTTAGGAAAAATGGAGTATGAAGAGACCAGGAGAAAATAAAGGTATGATTTCCTCTGCTGCCACTCGTGGGTTTGTCCTATATAATTTAGAAAAAACACAAAACCACTTAAAAATATCCCACAATTGCCCATGTCTTTGTTTTCTGTCTGAGACGTCTATGGCTTGTTACGCTCTATACTCTTGGCTTTCCTGCAATCTTCCGGCTGTTTAGCACTGAAATAATGTAATCCAATTTTCTTTGTTGCCATAAAGGCCTTAATTACAGCTTCACGGGATATTGTAATCAGAACCCGTTGGATTTGCTCGTATGTCAAAGTGACGTCTGCTTCAAATTCATCAGTGTCCTTGTGTTGTTGAAGGCACTCGGATAGTCTGGAGGTCATGCCTCGCCTCGTGTGTCATTGCCGGAGATGAATTCATTCAGCGTCGGTTCTCCTACAGCAACATAAACTATCAGCTCGCTTTGAATTTTTTGCCTTTATCTTTAGGTTATTGCTGCAGAATGCCGATAATCTCTCGTTTGTGCCGGCGCTGATAAAATCCTTCCCGCTTTGATTTTTCTGTTGACATTTGTGGGAAGAGTTTTCATTCCGTTTGACCGTACGCCTTGCGTTGACCTTGGTCGGTGGGGTGTGGGGGGGGCTGTGCGGGCTGCTGTGAAGGATGGGCAGTCCATGGTGGTCATTTGCAGCCTTGCTTAATTAACACACGGGCTTTGTGTCTGAAGCGAAAAAATAAAAATAATTTTTCAGAGAGCACCGTTATCCTGCATTTGCCGGGGTATGTTTTTATAGAAAGTACATTTTTATTGCAAAGATGGTGTTGGCTTGTCTCTAGCCTGTGTGTTTCCGTGTCACCTCCCCAGGAACAGAGGTGGTGGGGATGGAGCCAGGCTTTGCAGGACTGCCAGGAGCATCTGCCCATGGGGAGAGTCGGGGGGTTTTCAGCCCCAGCATGGGCACGGAGAAGTGGGTTTGGTGCAGGTGTCAGAGCAGAAATGACGCGCCCAAGTAGGAGAACTTTCCTTAAAACATCCAGCGGTGCATGGTGAGCTTGGTAGAAGACAAGAGGCAATAATCTGCTGGGGGCTGTGGTGCCGAGAGGTGGGCTCGCTCCACCTGGCGAGCTTGGGACTCGTTTCTTTCCTAGGAAAGCAAATGAAATCACTTTTGTTATCTGATAATTTCCAAAGTGTCTCGCCCAGCGTGGCGCACATGGACAAAGAACCTGATCTGTGTTTCCGATCCAACCTCTGGTTTGCCGTGGCTGGCTGAGGGTGGGAATTATCCTGTTAAATACTGCTGTAGGATTTTCCAGTACTTTCCAACACTGTTTAACCCCCCCTTTAAAAATAAAGCCCAAGATAGATGATAGCTATTTCCCAGGTTTAATCACTACATATATCACGAATTATTTTATTTTCCCAGAAATACCATCTGAGCGGTGCGTGGCCGACCCCAGGGAGCCCATTTAAGATCGTGCCCCCCAAAGGGAATCCAGCTGGGCGTGAAATGAGCCCTTTTGTCTGGCTGAGCCGCGGGAGGGGGTCGGTGCGGGCGGATCGATACAGCCGTGTGTCTGAAACAGCCCAGCCAGGGACCTTGCCACAATAGGAAACAGGGTTTAAAAGCTCCACGCCAAATGGAAATAATAATAATAATTTTAGCAGGAGCCACAATTGCTCCTCTTGCTCCCAGCCCTGAGCTGGGAATGGTGCCCTTGGATGTTGTTAGTCTTTTTCTAACCTAAGAGTGATGATAAATCACATCTCCGTGCAGATCCATCCCAGAGGCAGGGAAAAACCTGCTTGTTGCTTGCATGGATGCCCAGGGACCATCTCTGCAGGAGTTTTGGGAAGGAAGGCAGGTTGTGGGGATGCAAAGGTCACTCAAAACATCATGCTGGGACCTCCTGGTCCAGAGCAGCATCTTCTCTACGTTTTGAAGCCAGCCCATACACCAGCTCGAGTAGCATTTAGCATTGCTATAACCATTTCTGCTGCAAACAAAAAAAAAAAAAAGAAAAAAAAAAGCAGCTGGATGTTAGTGTTTGTTATGTTTGGTTTTCCCAGTCTGTGGCATTTCTTATTTTCCCGTTTTATTGCTTTGCAGGTGTAGGAAGCTGCTTTGCGGTGAGGCTGAGTGCTTTCACCCAGCTTTGAACCATGGTCCTTGCGCCTTCCCAAGCGGAGCTGTTGTGCAATTTGTTGGTCAAATGCTTCCTCCTCAGAGAAAATGTGAAATCAGATCCGTTAATGGTATTTGCACGGTCTTCTGTTACTTACCAAGATATTTTTGGGAGCTGAGAAAAAATCCTGTAAAGTTCACTTTAGCATTTCCCAAGCCCATCGTTCTGATATTTGGTTTCAAGGCAGCATTTCATTGGCCTATTTTAATCCTAAAATGCCAACAAGGACCCATGACGGAGCTATTTCATTTTTATGGGAAAAAAAAAATTAATTTAACATTGGCAATGAAGGAGTGAATGAACTTTAAATTATTTTTCCCTCTTCTTGTTTCAGAAGGAAAGTGAGAGCCCAGCCCTTCCCAAAGCCCTTCCCAAAGCTCCATCTGGGGCAGCGTCAGGGACCGTAAATCACAGCCACAGCTCCACGCGAGGTGTTACCCCCGCACGGCTTTATGGCAGCTGGAATTTAAGCCTTCACAGACTGTGAATCTTTCTGAGAGGTTAAAGTGCCCTCACCCTGCCTTTCTCTCTCATTACTACTTGTTGGAAATGCTGCTCACACCTGGAGCATCCCTGGGAGCGCTCGCCGTACCTATAACTCGTTGATATTCCCTTCTTAAAAACATGATGGGTTGCTTTATTTTCTAATTTATTTTTGATTTGCAAGTTGTCAGACGAGATAAAATAAAAAAAAAATTCAGTGTTTCATTTATTTTATTTGGAAAATGCTCCCATCGAAATATCCTGTATTTCCTTGGCTTTGTTTCTCCCACAGGATCCGAGGCTTGTTTACCCTTATCCTCTTTGCTTGGGTGTCACGACCCTGCCCTTTTTCTTCCTTCTTCCACATACCACGCTTCATCGTTAAATCTCGAGATCATTAAATAAAATCATTTCTCCGCGGTGCGCTTCCCCTCGGCTTCCAGCAGCCTCCTGGGGGAGATGGGGATCTATCTGCGGACAGCACGTCTCTTAAATAACACTCCTAATAAAGCTTAAAGAGTGCGATATACGATAATTGCTGCCGCTAGCGCACTTGTGTGTCGTTCGCTCGTGCTCGGTGGTCGCAGGCAAAAACCTTCCCAAGGCACCCAGTGTGGGGTTGGTTTTTTTAATTTATTTTTTTCCTCTGAATTTTTAATTGTGGAGTGGGCATGGAAGAAGGCAGCGTATAAAAAAAATTAATTTATCATGCTGGTGTGCTGTAACAGCTCGGCGTGCAAAGCCTCTGTAGACATCTGAGGGCTACCGGTGCTCCTGGACATGAAAGCCGAAGCAGGTGTGTGCGTTTGTCTGCGTGACATCGTTTCTCCTGGTGTTTTTTCCCCTTTATATTTTCCCTCATGTTCTGAGTATGTAAAATGAAGCGCTGCGGAAGGAACTGGAGAATAATGAGGGTCAGGTGGCAGGTTTCTTATTTGTGAAGGACCCCCCTCGTAGCCTTAAAAAATAATTTCCAGCGTTATTGGGCAATCAAAGCCAAGGATAAAAATGGTAAGATCAAATAAATAACGTCGAACTAACGAAGCTCTATCTGCATGCCAGCAAACGTCAGGAAAAAAGGGTTGGGCATGCAGATGCCTCTTCATCCTACTCCCCAGGGAAAGGTTCAGAGAGACTGGAGGTCATCTGAGACGTTGCGGATGGGTATAAAGTGATGCCAGGAGAAAGAATCACACCAAGAGTCTTATTTCCAGGATTCGGTCCCCAGAGAAGCTTACATCCGAAACGAGCTGGGGCATAGGTGTGGTTCTGGGCTGCCAGCTGGAAGGTGTCCGTCTCTGTTGATGGTGAGCTGGTGGGACCCCTTGATCCGCTGGTTAGAAACTGGTCTCCTGCCGATAAACGTGAAGGAAGAGAGAAATCATTCTTGCTTCTGCGTGTCCCAAAACAGCCTCTGTGATATGTTAGCATACAGCCCCAATTAACTGTGTTATTTAATGGTACGCTGGGACACACACACGAAAGATGAGGAGCAGTTCTGCGCTGGCAGCAGGAAGGAATTAGATGAGCTGATTCTCTAAAGGACGAGATTTCAGGTTGCTGTGCCAGCTCCGTGTCCTCAGTAGGAATTCCCTATGGCACCGTACCGTGCTCTGAGTTTTCCAGCCCCAGCGTGATGTTCGACTGCCAACAGGTACCTTTTCTGTCCAAGTTCCACCAGAGACTCTGGAAATGTGCCTATTTACATCCTATATACCTTTTAAAACAAAAAATTATCTTGACATCCTTGAGCAACCAATGGATAAACCTTTTAGTCCTCGCATTTATAAACAGCTGGAAACACTCGTAGCATCTCTGATGGAAAACGAGCAAGAGCATCTAGCAAAAGCAAATAAATACCGTACTTCATTTACAAAATCCATGAGTGAAAAGGCTGAAACATAACCTAGGTCTGGAAGAAGCTTCTTTTTTCATCGCAAGTAGCCTGAGGAGTAGTACATCCAGGAGAAGGTAGAGATGCGAACTCACACAGCAACAACTGAGCTACAAATTTTGAATTTTCCTACAAACTGGCAAATATTTAAACTTCACCACTGGAGTCAGCCAAGGCTACTGTCAAAGTGGTGTGAAGCATGGTCCCAGCTCCTGGGGCAAAATTCTGGATGAGTGGTTAGACTCTGTGTATCACCACGGTGTGTAAGTGCTGGAGCACTGCTTCTGCACAAAGATAACACATAAAATTTTTTTGTTAAAAATGGTGCCTAAAGGGGACCTACAGGAGAGATGGGGAGGCTTCTTGGTCAGGGGTGGAGGGATAGGATTAGGGGGAACAGTTTTAAGATGGAAGATGGGAGATTGCGATGAGATCTGGGGAAGAAAGGTTTTCCTGTGCGGGGGGTGAGGCAGTGGCTCAGGGTGCCCAGGGAGGCTGTGGATGCCCCATCCCTGGAGGGGTTCAAGGCCAGGCTGGATGAGGCTTTGGGCAACCTGGGCTAATGGGAGGTGTCCCTGCCCATGGCAGGGAGTGGAACTGGATGATCTCTAACCTCCCTTCCAACCCAACCATTCCATGATGCCATGCTATGACTTGCTGCATTGCTTCCTTGTGCCCAGCACCTTTCCTACCACCACGTGTGGTGGCCGGGGATGAGCAGCCGGCTGGGTTGGGGTGTTGGAAGAGGCAAGCGTGTCCCCTCGTTAACTCCGGGGCAAGGGCTGGAGCCCCAGCGATAACCAGGGGGCAGCCCCGCCGGAAGGCATCCTGCTTCCGCGGGGATTCGTTACCCACGTTAAGCTACCTCTTGGCTGCTCTCCAAAATGTAAACAGACTTCAGGGCTGGGACTTGGGAAGTAATTTAAAATGTGTTAGCTCCAATGCTGGGAATTTGGGACTCCTGAAGCCCAGGGCCTAAAAGGAACATTGTTTGCCGTCTCATTAGCCCTTTTGCTGAACTCCTGAAGCAGCCTCCTTGGATTTTCCCACCAGTATCTCTGTATCTAATGGGGCTGAGAAGGAAAACCTGTTGCAAGCATTAAATATTTTCTGATGGGTCATATGCTTAATTGTGGCTCTGCGGGATCATATTTATGGTCTACGGAGCTATTAGGGCTGTTTCTTATATTACAGATTTAAACTCTGAGGACACTGCCAGCTGCGGAGGTGAGCTGCCTGGGGACATGTGAGCGGGGTTTTTTGGGGAAAGCTTTCCTTCCCATGCTGCCAGCGGGTCATTTCTCCTGGTGCAGGGATGCTCACACAACAAGGATCGTGCTGCTGAGCTGCACAAAAGCAAAAATAAAAACAGCATTGAGAAACACCTGGGATGTGGCCACGTGCTTTTCCTGCGGGCTCTGCCTGTATTTCTGATTTTCATCCCAATATTTCTGAGGCTGAGCGCTCAGCTCAGGGTCCAGCGTGGGGATGTTTGGTAATTCCCGCATGCGTTGAGCTGGGAGGGAGGACTGCTGGCCACGAGGAGCTCTGTGCCATGGGGACACCTCCCTCCTCCTGCCCACGGAGAAACATCTAGGCAGCAGTTTCATTCACTTGTGTCCTGCTCTCAATTTCATCTCTTTGAATTATTTTTTGCCCTCCAAAATAAGCTGAAAATAAGGCTGGATTCAGCTGATGATCAGGATCACCGCATTAAAGCTGATGGATGAAACGAAGATGTGGGACACTAATTTACCAAAGGGCTTAGAAACACTGGTGACAATGGCCAAGCAAGTTTGTGACTGTCCACTGAGCCCGTGCATGCCCGTGGGTTAAAATCCATCCATTTTATCTGCTCTCAGCAGTGTTTGAAGGGAAAACCATCATTTTCCTGCATCCTCAGGGGGCTGGGAAGGGGCACGCACCTTCCCATGGGGCCACTGGAATTGTGTTTTTTCCCTCCCAGCATCCGAGTGCCTCAGCTGCAGGCACTGAGTCCTGATTTGCGGCGTGGTTGCAGGTGCGGTTACCCAACGCTGGTACTGGGTTGGCACCAAAAGTACCAGGTCCCCTCCATTGAGCACAGCTACCACGGAGAGTCCTGGAGGAAAAGAACCTGCTACCTGCAAGGCATTCAGGAACGAGGGCTGGGTGTGTTTGGGAGGGATGCTCCTCCAGCTTGAAGCGAAAATCTTCTGTTTGGGGTGTTTTTGGAAAGATCGCCCTCCAGCAGTGGTAATCAAAGTCTAACAACCCCATGTCAAGGTTGTGTGGTGTCATATGTGTGAAGGACACATCCCCTACCTTTGGGGGATGGAAGGTGGAGGTTAGAGGATGGAGGATGCAGGATGGAGGATGGAGGATGGAAGATGAAGGATGGAGATTGGAAAGTGGAGTGTAGAGGATAGAAGATGAAGGATGGAGGGTGGAGAATGGAGGATGAAGGATGGAGATTGGAAAAAAGAGAGTGGAGGCTGGAGGCTGGAGGCTGGAGGCTGGAGGGTAGAGGATGGAAGATGAAGGATGGAGGGTGGAGATTGGAAAAGGGAGGGTGGAGGATGGAGTGTGGAGGGTGGAGGATGAAGGGTGGAGGATGGAGGGTGGAGGATGGAAGATGAAGGATGGAGGGTGGAGGGTAGAGGATGGATGCGTGCACACCAGGATGATTTTGCCAGCAGAAGCCTGCAGTTTGCCGAAGCCATCTTAAGGTGGCAGGGTTGCAGCCTGCTGCAGGCTGAGCCCTAGGGCTGGTTGGTTTGCAATCCAAGGGGGAGAAAGGTGTTTCAGAAAAATGATCATTTGTCTTGCAAAGCAGGCTGAGCTTGACAGGAAAGAAGAAGATCTGGAAGCAAATTAGCTAATTAGAAATGAGACGGCACTGAAATATTCAGGTCAATACAAATTTGTAGCTCCCTTTGAATTGCGCTACGCCAGCAAATGAGCAGATGGAGAGTGATCTTCTGCAGCCGGTGTCCCACCCTGCCCATGCAAACTGGGTTCATGCCCCGTCTGGGGCTGGGTGCTGCTCACCCGTGGCACAGTGGACCCCACGCCACCCCAAGGCTCTCCCAGCACTTGTGGGACATTTCTCTTCCCTGGCAGTAGCCATTATGACCCAACATGCTGCAAAATCAATGGCACTAAGGGGTGGAGGAAAGGATGTGATGTTCAACAGCATTCTTGCAATCTAGGTGCTGGAAAGCTGAGTCCAATTGCATGGGTTTAATGGAAATTGTGGTTGAAATGTCAGCCGAGCTGTGCAATGTGTGTCAGGGATCCTGGTACCCATTAAGGCTCTTGCAACCCCTTCCCACCCTTCCATGTGCTGCCAGAGGGATGTCTGAATCCAGGAACATTTTGTTTCCCAAAGGAAAAATGAGATGGAAACGTGTGAGTGTTAGTTGCACTGTTGTTATCGCTTGCTATGTATTATTTAAAAAAAAAAAATGTAAATTCTATCAAATGTAGCTGAAGCCATTTCAGTTCATTATCTCCGTCTAAGACTTTCTGCATTTGTGTGTTTACAGCATTCAGAATAAAAACTAATATAGTGGGAAATAATCCTCAGCACTTCAGTGGAGCTTTTGATGTACGTACTTCCAGGTGACCTGCCTCTGCAGCAGGGCAGCAGTCGCGCCGATGTACAGAGAAGATGCCACAACTGGGGTTCAAGGCCAGGTACTCCTCCCTGGTTTATGCAGCCCATAAAAAAGAGCATCGTCTGGACACGCCTCACCCACCCTTTGGAGTCAGAAGATAAAGGTTATTCATCAAGGAAAGTTTTACACCATAAAGAGCAAAAATAAGGGGTAGCTCCGTTTGGCTGTGATTCTCCACCCTCTGGGAAGTAACGTGGAGGTATCCATGGTGTGTATTGCTGGTACAGTGACAGTCAATTCTGCCAACAGTAAGAAGAAAAGGACCTCAGCAGGCAGGCAAGCGTGTGAGCGCTGGGGAGATGTGCACAGCTTTCAAAATGAAACAAACACTAAATGAGAAGACCCTCTGCCAGCTGCCCCAGTGGAAGATTGTAGAATCATGGAATCATGGGATGGTTTGGGTTGGAAAGGACCTTAAAGATCATCTCGTTCCACCCCCTGCCATGGGCAGGGACACCTCCCACTAGCCCAGGTTGCCCAAAGCCTCATCCAGCCTGGCCTTGAACCCCTCCAGGGATGGGACATCCACAGCTTCTCTGGGCAACCTGGGCCACTGCCTCACCCCCCGCACAGGGAAAAAATTCCTCCCAATGTCTGATCTAAATCTCCCCTCTTTCAGCTTAAAATCATTCCCACTCATCCTATTGCTGCACCCCCTGATCAAGAGTTGCCACGGTTAAAGAGATGCCACCATCAGTGATACAACCACCGCTGATGGTGTGTGGTCAGCTACCCGACGTGGGGCTGTTGAATCACTGCTGGTGCAAAGAGGTCCCTGGTTTTCAGAAGGTGGTTTTCAGACTGTGCTGCAGTCCTGTCTCTGGGCACGGTAGGCTTTGGTGTTTAACCCAGCTCAGAGCACTGAGCTGGCCGCATTTAGGGAGGAGGAAGGAGAGTATGGCTTTATAGGCTGTGGCGCAATGGGAATTTCTTAATGTGCAGCAGCTTAAAAAAAAAATAAAATTTGCAGCCGTGTCTTCTCTGCTGTGACTATCTGCAGTGTTCAATAAGCCATGAATTTCTCATTTCTCGGTAGGGATGCAGTGGGTGACTGCGGTGTGAGGAACTGTGGGCTCCCTGCCTGCCTCCCTGCATGGGTTAACCCATAGTTCATGCTGTCGGTACCTTTACGAGCTCTGAGAAACCCAGGCAGACATGAGACTGGCTTCAAAGGATGGAGAAGAACACGTGAGTTTGGCCCTCAGCTGGCGTTTAACCTCTTCTTGTGGTCAGACTGCAGAGCTTTGGGCAGGAGCCTCCTGGGAGCACGAGCATCCGGTCCCACAGGGTGTCGGAGGGGAGAGCGGTCAGCGCCAACCCTTCAAACCTGGTCCCTGCTGAGAGTAAAAATTTCCTGATAAAAGGATAATTTATGCATTTAATTGTGGTTACTTGGCCGTGGCGAGTATCTGCTGCAGAAGCCCTGAAATGACGAGTTCATCCAGGAGGTATTCATGTGTTGAGGTTCTTTAGGTCCATCTCTGCTCATACCAATGACACACAAGTCTCCTAAATTTCACCTCTTGTGTTCCTGCATCCGATCTCCCATGGATATAGCTCTCCTGCTTGTAATTTCATTAGCAATGCCCTCTTGAGAGCCTGTCCAAACATTCCACGTAGCGTCAGCTGAGGTGCAAACATCCAAATGACTCGAGCAGAAGGGACGGTGTACCCCAGTCCTCATCACTGCCTTTCCTCTTCATTATGCGTTTCCACTGGCTTGGAGCAATCAAGTGTACCACTATCAAGGACATTGACGGATTAGCCTCATCAGTCCCCTGCTGTGACCGCCAACTTTCCGTATATTAATCAGAAAAAATAGCTCCCTGATTGCCATTTAAATTGCACAAAAGATATATTTGTCTTGTGGTAGTCCATGACATTTCAACGCGACGCAAGATCGCGACGTCTTAAAGAGCTTTGTTGTTGTGTTTCCCAAGAGGTTGGGAAAGCAGAAAGCTCGTCGAAAGAAATATTTGGCTTTGTTCTCTTGGTCTCATGCCGAACACACACCAGTGTAAAAAACCGCAACACCTCTCTGAGGCTGTCGTGACATCAATGGATTTTACTGGGGAATATTTAACATAGGTACGAGTCACTGGGACCTGGCTTGGGACCTCCATGTCCTCCTGCTTTTGGACGTGGCGTTTGTCCTGCCTCATTTTTCCTTTTGAGCCAGAAAGAAAAGTGGTCTTCTCCCTATAACTGTTTTTTCTCCTTATACCCTCTTGGTCTGGACTAGTCCCATCATATTCATTTCTGGGCACTTTGTGAGCCCATGGTCCCCTCCTGCTATAGGCACAGCAGCTGTTGTACAGCACAGATTCACAAGACATTGATCCAAATCTGAGGTTCAAAGTCTGATGATCAAATTTGACTTTTGTGCATCACGTGCCAGAGATTCAGATTTTTTGAACAATTATAAGAACTGAAAGGTAAGAAAATAAATATGGAATTAACTGTGTAGGATAAGCCTGATGCAACAGGTCCAGGAGCACTCCTGGAGTATCCCTGGAGGAGAAGATGCACAGGAGAGTGTAAAACTTCTGCAAAGTGCCAGTTGCCCATCCAGTGTGCGTGTGAACACATCCAGAAAGCTTTTGCTCAGTGCTGGGTTAGTATCTAGCAAAACATCCACAAAGTTTTTCAAACCACCTTGGAGCAGCAGCAAACATCTCCCAGACATCTCTCAGCAGGACTCCTGCATCCCTGCACACCGTGAGGGTGGGATGCACAGGCGATTTGTTTTTCCAAGGATGTTTTTGCTGTCTTGTAGAACTATTTAAAGACTAAAAATCTAAAAAACCCCCCAAACCTGTCATTCACAGCCCACTGTGTAGTGTCTGTGTAGCACTTCCTTGTAAACCCAGCTCATGTGCTCCCCTCGGGCAGTGATAGGTGAGAAATTACACGATATACTTTGGTGTGCCCATATAAATTATTCATCTGAAGAATGACTGCACCTAGAGGCACACAACGTGCTTGCCCTGTGTTAAAGCCTCTGTCACAGGAGCTGCTCAGCGTCGTTGATTCTGGCAGCATTGTCTTTTCCCACTATTTATCCTTGAAGACCTTAAAGCCCGTCGAGTCCCATGGGCAGGGATGCCTCCCACTAGCCCAGGTTGCCCAAAGCCTCATCCAGCCTGGCCTTGAACACCAGCAGTTTTCTCCCTGCCCATGTGGCTGGGCAACGCTCTGGTGTTAGTCCTTCAGGAATTTATTTTCTTCCCTTTCTGGCTAGTACGTGCTTGCTTCATTAGCTGCTTATGTGCTCGCATCTCATTTACGCACTGACCTTGCAGCCTCCCATTGTTTCCAGGAGATTACGTTGCAACCTTATTTCAGATGATCTTGCAAAGATCCTGGTCATAATGTAAAAATTATACATTAGACCCAGATATGATATGAGAACATTTTTTTTTTTCCAGAGAGAAAACAGCTTTCAACAGACCATGGAGTGATATGACAAGAAAGATCTGTTTCCACCAAATTTTCTTTATTTTGCATTAAATTCTAAGATAACTTGCTATCCATTTTTGTTTTCTTGGACAAATAATGTCTCTTTTTCCATCTGGAAATTTTGTCTGTGAAGATTTGGGGAATTTTCTACATTTGTCCAAGAGTCTCCAGACATATCATGGACTGCGGTGTCCACCTTCCCTGGTGTGGCCCTTTCTGGTGCCTGTGCAAGCAGATCCGGCCAAGAAATCCCAGCCACAGCTTTACCTCTTTAATTCTCCCCCCTAGGATAGGGTGGGGGCAGGGACTGTGTGAGCGGGTGTGTGTGGTTTGGCCCCCAACCAAGGGCCAACCCGCCAAACACAGATACATCCTTTGTCTAAAATTTTCTGCTCATAACTACTTCTAATGATAACCCATGACAAAGACTTTATTTTCTCCAGAAAGCCAGAAAGTCTGCTTAAAACTTTTTTTTTTTTTGAGTGCATTGGTTGCATTAGTAAATGCTTTCCCTGTGTCTGCCAGATAAAAAGCAAAGATAAGAAACACATTCAGTGCTTAGCACCTTAGACCCCAGCAGAGTGTATATAGACCAGAAAGATAAAATATTATGGGTTGGGTTTTTTTTTTTATTTATTTTGCTGGGTGACAGCCAGGCGATCCTGCCCATTACCTGTGTGCCTCCTGCGTGATTGATGTGCTCTCTGCATGCGGAGAGGATTTGCCATCCTCTTCGGTGGTGGGGGTCCTGCGAGGGGGCTGGAGCTGCTGGTGGGGTGATGGAAGGTGATGTACGATGCCGGGGAATGCGTGAAGTTATGTTAAGTGGACGGGCTGCGGCCCCAGCACGCCGGGAATGCCTGGGGCTTATGTGGTCCTGGGCAGAGCCCGTGGCAGCTCGTGGAAACCCTACGGTGGGGAAAATGAAGTTTGCTCTGGTTGTTGAGAAAAGTACAGAAAATGGAGTAAAAAGCACATTCCTGAAAGAGATGAGGGGCTCAAGAAGAATTTCCAGGAAAGTTTCTATATGATGACTTCTGATGTGATTTTGGGGGTGCTGCAACCACGACTCGCTAACGATGCTGCAACCCCATGTCAATGAATGAGCCGTTAATCAGCCGGGTGACCCATGTGTACTTGGGGCACAGATTGACACAAGTTTTAAGGGCAGGAATTCCCACGTCCTGTGTCCAAAGCAGGAGGATTCCGGCTGACACGGGGTTATTCCTGCTCCGTTCCCCATCCCAGGAGCGATGAGCAGGACCCACCAGCACCCAGCAGTGGTGAAGATGCTTTACCATGACCCAGTTAATTCTTCTTCTTCTTTAGGAATGGCTTCAGCAAAATGGGCTGAATCGCAGTGCTTTTAGAGAGCTGCCCGAGCAGATGTGTCCCCCCACTGAAGAGCCTTGTTTGCTTTTCATGATTGCTATAAATATTTTCCAAGGACATTAAGTAAATAGGAATCGTTTGCTTCAGTTTTTTTGAGATTAAAAAACCACCCCAACACACACCTTTTTAATAGACAAAGGAAAACGAAACCAGCAATGAAGAGTTGGTATGAATACCAATATTTGTGTCCTAGGAAAATATATTGAGAATAGGAAAAGCTCAGGATCATCACAGAGCATCACTCTGCCCATGTGTTGGAAAACTTATTTTAAATTTATGGGGAAAACATACTGTCTTGTACTGACTAAATTTCCCTAAGCTACAGAATGGACCGTTTCTATTTTAAAGAAGAAAATGCATTAAGCAGATCTCATAGTTGTTAGCACGTACACATATACGTGAAGAAGAATTCAAGATGAACCTGGTTCTTCATTTCCCACAGCGTGTTGCATCAGACCTCTCAGCTTCCTCTCCTAAACCACGCTCACTCTTGCTGTCCTCCTGGTCTCTTTGCATTTATTTTTTTGTGGGCCCATGTTCCACTCGTGCATCCTTCCTTCTGATGGGAAAAGACGCAAGATGTTGAGTTATTTACCCGTCCAACTGTTGTATGTAGGATAGCGTACATAAGCTGACGTAATTTGCTACAAGCGTCTTAGTGAAGATTTCACCTGCACCAGCTTACGTGCCATTATTTCAGTCTGTATTGTGTCATCCTTCCTCTTCCATACGTATTTATACATGCGTGACTACAATGGCGTTGAGATAGAGACCAGCAGAGCCACGAGGACACGTAGGCATTAGTCACAAGCACAGCTTTGAAGCAATTAACTCCAAGGTCAAGAACACATTTGTACACACCAGAACGGCAATGAGATGTTTTAAGTAGCTATACAAAAAATAAATATGATTAAAATCAATTGCTGTCTATCTCCATTCTGTTCCTTCCTGAACCAGCCCTCTAATTCGATTCAAGGTTTTAACAACAACAGAAAACTCCGGATGATTTTCATAAAAGCATTTTTTTTGTCTTGTTGTGTACCATTCTCAGCTGCTTATTTTGCCCTGTGTGAGCAGAAGAGGCATTGGAGAGGCTTTTACCTCTCTGGGTAAATAAAGGAAGAACCACGTTCCCCATCAGCATGGTGGCACGTGGGGAAGATGCTGGTGGTGCCAGGAAGCTCATCACAGTCACTGATGCCATTGGTCCATGTTGTGCAGCCCCGTCCCTCCCAGGGCAACGCACCCCTGGACCCCATTTACTTGGGCTCCTGTGTTTGTTGGAGAACAAGATCCCTCATGATCTCCAGCTGATGCCCCACGGAGGTTGCAGAAACCAATTTTCTCTCCAGTAGCACCTTCCCACAGCAGCTCCTCATTAGCAACACCAAGAAGCTGTAGCATCTTCCCTGCCCTTGCAAACTGTTATGCAAATAGTGCTTGCTGACAGCATAAATACACTCATTGCAGTGTCGCACTAATTGATTTTAGCTCATTAGGAGTGATTTTGCCCTAATTTGATAAGGAAGTGTGAAACTATTTTTTTTTCCCCACCAGCAGGTTTGTTATTTGCGGAGGTATTAAGGAAGTGTTAATTAGACACAGCTCCTCTGTCACGTTGACAGTTTGGGGAGTAGTCATCGTGCAGAGCAAATAGGCTCTGAGACAACGGCGCTTGTTGCTCGATGCAGTTGGTTAAATCGAGTTAATTACGTTAACGCGAGCGGCGTGCGGCACGTACGGGTGTGTGTCGGAGGCAGCCGCTCGCCCCTTTGTCTCTGCTTTATGGATATTTCTTAAGCAGGAGGCACAGAAGCTGGTGGCACCTACTACAGCCACGAGAGCTTTGAGTGCTCTTTGGGCAAGGTCTTCTTCCTTAGACATTGTCCCACATCTTGTCGTGGATGCAGAGTCTGAAACCAACCCTGCAGGAAACCCAGGCTAACGCTCCGTTCTTCAGGCTATATGTTGATGAGAAACTTTCCTTCCCATTGGTTTCCCAGGGGCACAGGGGTGTTGGGGTCCAAGATCCTGCTGCAGGAGGGGGGTTTGTGTTTGATGGGTTGGTTGTGTGCACATTCGTAGCAAACTCCACAGTTGGCGGGCAGAGAGATGTCCAAGAAATGTCCCCATTTCGCCACTGAAATGGTGAAACAACAGCTTAACGTCTCTGGGATGGATTGTCCCGAGTGTTCCTAAGGAGCTTCTGGATCCAGAGCTGTCTGAAGGCTGGAATGGCTCTTCTACTGGGAGTCTGGATGTTGCAAAAAAACTGTTTTCATTGCATTTGAAATAAAGCCAAATATTTTCAGACTTACATGAGCAATGAAAGTTTTTAAAAGAAGTTTCGAAAGCATTGTTTTCTTTCCAAAAAGGGAACTTCTGAAAGAAAATTATTTCTTTCTTGTTTTTTTTGTTCTGTAGAAAATGTCATTGACATGTTTGGTTTTTTTTATCAAGAAAAACTATTACCATATGTGGGGGTAAAAAAAAAGAAAGAAAAAAAAACAAACAGTGAAAAATTGGGCATAGCTTGGGAGCTTGCAAAGGGCCCGTGGCTTGTGAGGAGCAGGAGGGAAGAGGAGCCAGGGCTGGGGTCTGGTGACACTCAGCTGGTGCAGGCAGGCACACATGGAGGCATTTTAATCTCCCCCGAATCAGAATGAAATCCTTACCACAAGCGTATGATTGCGTTGTTTTCAAGAAATGACACAAATTAATGACGAGGCTGGGAATGTAGATTGCTCACAGATGGCGACTGGAGACGGCAGCAGTGGTGGGACATGGGCTAGTTGAGAGGAGAAGATAAGGGGGAAAAATAAATCATAGAATCACAGGATGGTTTGGGTTGGAAGGGACCTTAGAGAACATCGAGTCCCGCCCCCTGCCGTGGGCAGGGACACCTCCCACTAGCCCAGGTTGCCCAAAGCCTCATCCAGCCTGGCCTTGAACCCCTCCAGGGATGGGGCATCCACAGCTTCTCTGGGCAACCTGGGCCACTGCCTCACCCCCTGCACGGGAAAACATTTCTTCCTCAGATCTCATCTCAGTCTCCCCTCTTTCAGCCTAAAACCACCCATCCCACCCCTCCACCCCCAATCATGAGTGCCTCCCCATCCCTATATACCTATAATATACTTACTTCTCTATATATCTATTTCTCCATGTTATATCCTTTGTAAAAACAATTTTTTTTCTTTATATTTTTCCTCTACCTGTCTCTTCCTTTGTTAGCTGCGTTTTTTAAAGTTCTGATGAACTTAGTTTGGATTTAGGTACAAAAAAAAACAATGAAAGGATCCATCACTCCTTGAAAAATACCTTGTCCCAGCCTCTGGATTGATCCATGCTGGTCCATAAATACATCTTCCAGTAATGTGCCAGAGCTAATTAAGTGTGACAGCTTGTGTGGTGACCCCAGACTTCTCTCTTAACGAGTTTATTTGTTCTTTTTGTCGAACATTTTTTGTTAGACTGACGGTGCAGGCTGCAGATGGGGGCAGATTCAGACCTCGGTTTTGGGCAGGAGTGCCTGGACTGGGCTTTCTCTTTTGATCCCTTATCAACTCAAGAAAAAAAAAAGATAAAATTCACAAATTTTCTGCCAGAAGGCTGGGTCGGGTGTGGGTCGTGGCTATTTCTTTGACAAAATGAAAGTGGTTGGTCAAATTATCATATCTGCACATTAAAGCCAGTAACATTAGAGAAAATTATGTATTTTTCCCCCAGTATTTCCAGCCCTAAACTTTCCAGCGTGATCTGTATTCTCTTGTGAGAGCAATTATTTCTTCTAGGTCAGAAGCACCGAGCAAGGAGCTGGGGAGGCAGCGCTGCAGCCGGCTCCTGGGAAAGGCAGAGGCATTGCTCTCTCCGGGGCTGAGCCTCTCTTTTTTTTTCAGTTTTTCACAATCCATCCCATAAACATCAACAGTAATAACAAACGTGCAACACCGACAACACCCTCCTCTGGTCTTGTCTTCTACCAGATTCCAAAAAAGGGTGGTTTCTTACTCAGATTTCAGGTAAAAAATATTTGTTTTGTTGTGTCTAAAATGTTTTTAATTAAATACATTTGGGGAAAAAAGCATTTTCAGCAATAGATGATAATGTCTCTGTCTTCAGCAGGAGCCTGCAGATCAGGTGAGAGCAGAGTCTCCGTCAAACCCAGCCCAGCAGCAGCACAGGCTCAGCTTGTACAAGCAGGCCCTGAGTCAGTCTGTTCTGCAAAACAACCACAAAGGGATAAATTTAGCTTTTTTTTTTTTGTCAAACACTATAGCATAGTTAAAAATATTTGAAAGTCAATATTTTGGAAAGTATTTTCCAAGTGTATATGCTCGACAAAGCACATTGCTAAAGAGCCAAGAAGAATGTTGCTTGCTGGGTTGAATTCATCTTCCGATTGCTGCAGCAGTGGCAGGATGGCTTTGGCTCTGGAAGCCTCCTGGACATTTTGGGGGAACACTGACCCTTTCTGTCATTTAACCTTCCCAGCCCACACCAGACCCTGAGCCACCGTCGTGGTGATGAGTCAAGCCGAAAGTGCCTGATCCTGATGTTGCTCACCTCAAACCCAGAAAAATGAGAACAATCCCTCAGATTATTCTGCATCAGAGAGAGGGACTTGCAAATTTATTGTCCTGCCAAAGATGGGAAATTCCTGAATGTGCTGGGTTTTCATCAGCTGAAAGCCTAAGCTTGAGTTTTTTTGTTTTTTTTTTTTCAGAATGGAAATTTCTGCTAATTCTGCAGTGGTGATCTGAAGGCAAAAAAAAAAAAAAAAAAGCCCGCAGCTGTCCTTGCCCCACTTTCCTCTTTGAATATTTGTTCTGGCAAGGCCAGAGAATATTGCATCAACGTATTGATCTCGCTAAATCTTGTTCGGAGGTGCAGGAAGTTCAGGCACATCTCAGAAATACGCTTGCACCCTTCCCCTTGGGTTTTTTTTTTTCTTTTGTTCCTGTTTCTCTGTTAAAATCTAAAAGTGAGCGTTATGTAAATACCTCCCGTGTATACACACATATATTTCTCAGGGATGTTTGAAGAGAAACAAAATAAATGTCTGGGTTGAATGTGGTTGCCCAAGATAATTCCAGTTGGGACAAGAGGCTGCTGTTGTCTTTCCCCCCAAAAGGTAAATTTAGCTGCTGAGAGGGTGAAATTCTCTTCTCCCCAGGATGGAAGGAGGCTGCAGTCATCACACAGAGTGTGATCCAGGGAAGGGGTGCCCTAAATCCCAGAGTGACCGCTCCTGAGACTTGTAACCAATAAATGCTTCTCGGTGCATCATCGTTACCAACACGTTTCTTCACTGGCCTTGAGAAATTTGGTTAATCTCAAAATGTCTCAACTTCCCAAGGTGTGAGCGTGGCACAGGTCTGCCCTGCTTTTCCGTCTGGTGCCCAAAGCATTAAAAAATTCCGTCGTGCTTTGAGATCAGTGCCCAGAAAGCACCATCCAAGGGTAAATAGGGCCCAGTTCTCCGTTTGCACAGGATGATGGACTATAACAGGCGATGTCCCCATCAACGCCAGCATAGGAACGCCAGTAATTACAGGTGTGACCTGCTGGGGAAATCCCAGCTCATTTCCCTTTGTAATGCAGATGGACAGATGGGCAGCAGATAATAGCAGTGACCACAGGACCGCACTGAGCCTCCGAGCGCCCGATGTGCCCACGGACCACCAACGCCTCTTAGGGAGCTGGGGTGGGACCCCTCTCCTCTCCCAGGGCTGGGATACTCCCACTTTTTTGGTTTTAGCTCTTGGAAATTGATTTCATTCTGATTTTAATCCACTACTTTCATCAAAACCCAACCATCGCGTGTGGCCCCTTTCTATGTGCTTACTGGATTTCCACCACGATGGAAACCCATTAAACCTGAACTTCATGTCATCATTAAGGGACACAGAAAAGCGGCTGGGACTTGATGGTTGCCCCAATTCACTCTCTTCTTGCTGCAGCTCTATCCCATTCCAGCCAAGCAGAGCAAGCCTCGGCCACAGCCACCATCTGACTCTGCAGCCACGGTTGCCAACCCATTAAATTGTCCCCATCGACTGGCCATGTTCCAGCTGAGATGTCACCTCCTGGACCAAAAGTGGACCTGAGACCACAGTCAATGCTTCCAGACCATACAGTCAGGGGGGAAAAAAGGGACATAAATAACCAGAATAACATCCTTCCTTCCACCCAAGCATCACGTCGGGGTGTATAGCCAATGAAAACTGCTCAGATCTGATAAAACACCAAGCACTGGAATGGAAAACAGATGGCCTGAAATGTCTCCGGTAAAGATGTAGGGAAGAAGGGCAGATTTTCTTAAAGATGTACTAATGGGAAATTTGGTGTTCGGTGCTTTCGAAAGTCTCACCAGGTGCCTGCAAGCTTGGGCTCACAAATCTGTGCGAAAGAAAAAATGTTTTTTGCCTAATTAACTGTCTAACTTGGGTATTCACAGCTCATCACCCACTTTGAATAAGACAGTGAATAAAGCAGAGATGATTATTGTACTCACAAACCACAAAATGAACCTACAGTGGATTTTTTTTTCATCAGATAGTCACAGCAAAATCCTCGTGACTTTGGGGAGGTATTCATGGCTTTCGGGCAGAGCAAGAGCCTAAAAACTCATTGCCTGTGGTGTGTTCCCTTAAACCTGCAGCACCTCAAGGACACAGGGAATTCACAGTCATCATGCAAATGTACATCCCTAATTTGGACACATAAATCTTGGAAAATGGTCATCTCACCCCACCGTCAGCGCTACCGAAAACAATTGACTCAGAAAAAGCAAACATTAAAAAAATTATCATCAAACTCTCTGCACATTGACCCTCGTCCATCCCCAGCTCGCCCATCTACGCGCTTTCCTTAGCAAGGAGCTTGATATGAAAAAAATATGGATTAAAACGTGATAAAATCACCAGATGACCTATTACAAATGACAAGGTTAATGCTCTCCTAATCCATCACCATACATTTCACAACACGACGGCTCAGATGGCTGCAGGAGGGATTTGTGCATTCATTGTGATGGAGGCGAAGGCTATTCCCCCACCTCTGCAAACCATCTGAGTCTAATCTAGAGCGAGGGGCCCCATCGCCTTCCCGCTCACCATCCCTGCATCCTTCCACTAAACAAACTGATGGGTGGGTTATTTAAAAGCACTAGAAATTCTTCATTTTTCCTCCGGAGCCTGGTGAAGATGGTATCTTTGACAAGCTGTGAGGTAGCTGTGCTTGGACAGGACCACATGAATACTGGACTGGTGGTTACGTGCTGATGGATGTTAAATGTTCAGCCCAGTGGAGCAGGAGCTCAGGGATATAGTCCCACCACCATGTCTGAAGTAACTTGGCCATTAGCTGCCAAACTTGGTCAGAAAGCATCAGAGTTAAGGATCTGGGTCCCTTTCCTCCATGAAAGACTTCTCGAGGAGGGTTGTGAACTCCCTCCTGCTGGTGGCCGTTTGGTCCAGGTTGGTGAAAGGTTTCTCTGGCTCTGAGAAATCCTCAAGCCAAAGGATGCTGCTACTGCTCATCACTGCTTTTATTGTTGTTATTATTCACATTTTCTCCTGTTTAACTGTCAGCAATACAAGCAAACCACCTAAACCACCACCCCTTCTTGTATCTACTGCATGATAGAAGATAAATTCACAGAGGCAATTATTTTTATCATGCCTCGATTGATCGCTATGGGGATGATTTAGGGAGGGGTATTGCCTGCTCGGAGGGGACCCCCTACACTCAACACACCATGCTCAACCCAATGGGTTGTTCAATTCCTGCATGGCCGAGGTCCGTGGGAGGAGGATGGTATGGGATTGAGGAGACTGTCAGTAGGAGGCTGGAAGGACCACAAGGATGCCCTGGAGAAGTTTGGACAGCGTGGCAACCCTGATGAAGTCTCTACCTCCTGGACCAGTGTGTGGCAACGACAGGGAATAAACTGTGATGAGGCTTGGGCTCGTAAAATCAAATTTTACAGGATTGAGCTTGCAGACCCCTGCACCATGGATAAGATTTGCAAACCCAGCTAGAATAATGAACGGTGCGGTGGGAGGATGTAACGCGATGGGACACGTAGTTACTCCCATGCGTGTCTGCCAGCCAAGCGAGGGGGAAAACAGCAAGAGACACCTCGAGCAGCTTCGAGAGCTGAACGGGCACGGGATGCCTGATCGATGATGAGAATTGGCAGAGTGCGGCCCCGGCAGAGGCAGGAGGCCATTCGGAGTCGGTTGGCATCGTGATGGTGGGAGACAGAGGATCACAGCAAAGAGTTAATTGCTGTTCCCTGTGTTATGCGTGAGGCTGGTGATTTTTGCAAGCTTTGGTCTTTCATCAATGAAAACACGACAAAAGGGACAAGAGGCTGCCTGTCGTCTAGTGGCGGTGACAGCAGCTTCCCTCTCCAGGTGCCCAGCCGTGTCCAGCTGGACACATCGATGACAAATGCGTTCTGTATTTATTCATCACCCGTATGGAAAAATGGATGTTGGTGTCAGTGGGCAGGAATGGGTTCTTTGTTGTTTTTTCTGTATTTAATCCTTATGGCAGGTCAAACTCAAGCTCCAAAGCTCTGCAAAGTCTCTCTCTGGCAGAGTGAAGCTTTGGAAATCACCTTGTGACCGGACAGTAATTTGGAGGTGATCGTTACAGCTGGGAAAGCATCGAATTAGTTATGAGTAAGGAAATAGAACTAGTTAGCATCCGCCTTTTTTTTGCTTTCGCTGGGTATGGCACCTCCCCTGAATGGGTAAATCAATTGTAAGTACAGGAGTGGTTTTTGTGGTTGGGAACCTCAAGCATCGAAAAGATATCTTGGTGATTTAGGTAGAACAGGTAAGTAGGAAACCAGCTGATAATATTGATTTGGTTCACACCAAGAGATTTTAGAGGCAAGGACAAGCTGATGACCGCAGTGAGCTCTGCTCGTACAGCTCTGACGTACAGCTCCTGGCGTGGGAGTTTATTGCCCGGCTCCTTTTTCCAAGGCTTTGCATTATGTGAATGAAGTGACTCAGCTGTGAACGGCAGCGGAGACCAGAGCTGCTGCGCTCGCCCGAGGAGCGTTAGCGCAAAGGCAAAGAGTGGAGGAGAAGGGATGAAGACGTTTGGACAGAAATTAGTGCTGGATCTGGTGTGTATCAAATAGCTGGTGTATCTATATTTATATAAAAATATAGTGTTTATTATGTGATAGTGATTTCTGGCTTTCTGGATCCCACAAACATCCAAAAAACAAGGAGATGGAAGAAGATGGGGTGTGAGGTTTGGGGGATGCGCCCAGCCCTTGCCCGAAGGTCGGCTCCACTGAGCAATGGGCAGGCATCGACGTTAAAACAAGCGAGGTTTCATTGAGAGAAGAACTGGGCTTTTGATCATTTGCTAATTTTCTTATTACGAAGCGATGTGCTTTAAATGGAAATTAAAAGTTAATTCTTGCGGGGGACTCTACCGCGTAGCCTGGTTTCTCCTGCCGGTAGCACCAATGCTCTAATTAAGGTGATGTGCGCGCGCCCTTAAATATACACGCCTCGGAGGCGGATGTTACAGCAGATTTTAGTAAGAAGTTATTTAATGTGTGCTGATTTTTGTAACACAATGCTCTTTAATATCTAATTTTCGGTGCAGAAGTCCCCACTGCTGATAAATCCTTGATTGCACTGAGGAAATACTCGGTAATTACTGTTTTACATCCGACGGGTGTATTATCCATGTGGATACAAAGGTGCCCTCTTCCAATTCACGGGGCCAATGAAGCAGTGGTGAAACAGAACTAAAAAGAGCATCAGTGTGTCATTAGTGGAGATGATACAAGGAGCCACGTGCATCCTACAGCCGAGACGCAGAGGATGCCCATCCTCCCCCCTCCACTGTTTGCTGTTTGCTCTTCCCAGCTGTGCCTGTGGGCAAACAGAAATCCCAAGAACTGCTGGTGGTTAATCAGGAAAAGATCTCTGGACAGAGAGTGTAAACAGCTCGGCGAGTGTATATGTTCGGAGACCACAGGAATGAAAGCCATGCAAGGCTCCCGTGCCAAGAACCTCTCATTAGACACATTGAAACCGAAACAGAATTCCCTGTGCTCGGAAGGGGAGCGGGAGCGATGTGCTAGGGGCTGTATCCCACCGTCTCTCAGGGTTAAACCGAGGAGCACCTGGAGCAGGGACCACAGGAATGGCGTAGTCAAGCAGATCCTGCAGCCAGCGAAAGGGTGGGTTGGTTTTGTGCGTATTTACACGGATGCAGTGATGCTAAATATGGCTCAGCATTTCCTTCACCCTTTTTTCTTTCCCACTATGCAGCCTTCTTGCCACAAGAAACTGGAAATCATTTGGCAAGGTGGAACGGCTTTGTATGCAAGACATTGTTTCAAAGCAAAATTTCTCCAAAACCTTGAATTATAAAAAAAAATAAATTTTAAAATCCTGGAAGTATCTTCCTTTCAGCTGCTCCTTCCAAGCCCTATCTGTGCCAAATTTCTGGACTGTTTTGATTCTGGTTCTATTATGACTTGCGGATGTCAAGATCAAAAAGAAATCCGGGTGCCGGTGGCTTTGTGGGGGTTCAACATCCCATTTCTTTTAACTCAGCTCAGAACTGAATGAAAGGGGAGACCCAGGTGCTGTTCCTGGGGGGGGGGGTACATTTAAAATTGTGATGAAAGGACGATGGGATGCGAGCTAGGGAGTTGTGAGTGGCCAGGGAGGAGGGTGGATGGTGGGACGAGACGACAGGAGAAGCATGAAAGAGAAAATGGGCAGAGAGATGGGAAAGGGAAGGAGGCAATTAAAGGCAGATGCTGTCTCTTAGGGTCCCTTCCTCCATTTGCAAGCTTGCGAGGATGTGCCGTTGCAGGACATGCATCCCTCTCCGTGCTGTCCTGGGTGCTTGCCTTTCCATTGGCAGTTTTCCAGCGATCCCAGTAAAATCCAGCATCCCAAGTCATACTGTCTGCAACTGACACTTTGGGGGGACCAAACCTGCCCAGGCTGAGATTCCCCAGCCGTGGGGGTATGTACCAGGGCTAGAAGCTCTCCAGTGCCAAAATTTGGGATGTTATGTCCCCAGGGTGGTTATTTTACACCTCTTACCCTTGGGGCTGGAGACAAGGGCTCTGCATCACATCCTCACCACTGTGCCCAAGCCCATCTCCAGCAGATGCCGAAATGACTTTCTGCATCCTGGGGGAGCTGGAGGGGTGCTGGGCAGTGGCAGTGTCCCAGGAAAACCTCTTTGGAGCTGCAGATAAACCTAAATATAAGGACCAAAAAAATCTTCCAGGACACGTGCCGCTGAGCTCCCCGGCAATTCTCGTAGATTGAGGGCCAGTGGGATCTCCTGGAGGGAAAAATGAGAATATGATGGGAAAAAAAAAAAATGCAAGCAATGTGGGAAACCTGCAAATAGCATATTTTTTTCTCCTTTTTTTTTTTTTTTGTCTCTGCAGGGTCAGGTCTGTGCCCCTCAGAGCGGGGCTGGCTGGCAGGCTGACGGTGGGGGCTATGGGTGTGAAAACACCCCCCTTTTTAAATCATCCTGAAAAAAAGAGGGAAAATAGGCAAAAGCTTGAAAATAAAACCAGACGAAGAACTTGCCTGCCATGGTGTTACATCCTTACATTGCTAAATTTTGCACGCTGCAGCGGGCCGTTAAGGGAATGGTGCATCTCGGACCAGAGCAGTGGATGCAGGGATGCGGGGTGAGAAGGAACAGGGAGTTTCCTCCCTGTTAAGAAGGAACAGGCACTGACAGCAAATGCTGAATATTTCCTGTGTTTCGGAGGGCTAGCAGAGAAGTCATTCACCCCGCAGCCCGTTTTCGGCTGGTTTTACAGCCGCCTTTATGGTCAAGGGGCAGAGCTAGCAGACAAAACATGTAAAATAAAGCAGCTCGGGAAAATTTCTGGGAGATATTTATGGGCATTCTTGTAAAATATGGCAATATTTTAATCTGTCACCTAATGTTTACATTGCTTTATCTTCATTTTCCATTTTTTTTTTAGCAGGCGGCTCTGGTTCTCACTGTGCGTGGGGCTGGGGCCACTTGTTATGAGAGCGCATCCCGGGGCCCGAGGCAGTTCTTTATCTACACCATATAGGAAAAATCACCTTTATTTTCCACCAAAGGGAGTTGAGCTGGTGCGCATGGCGGGTTTGATGGAGCAGAGGTTGCAGGAGCATCTCCCGTACGCCTGGCTGGCTGGTGCCGCCTCGGGGGGCTGTGGGTCCTCATCCGGGGGGATAAGTGTTGCTGAGCATTAATGATGCTGTGCTGGGGAGCCCAGCTCGTTTTCACCCTGCTCAGTTGCTAAAAATAGTTTGACTTGTTTAAAGAATAGTGTGTAAAAAGCCCTGAAATCCCCTTGCCACTTAAAGACACCGAGATAAAAGACTGGAAATTCTGACTAGACAATATGAATGTTCTGGCAAAGTAATTTATGACCATGAACAAATCCCTTTTTTTTTTCCAGCTATCCCTGCTGCGTGCTAACGTTTCCATCGGGGATGACATGGCTCGCTCACTGGCAGAGCAAAAGGAGACAGATCGGCACAAATCTCCCCGCGCGGATGTCCTTCCCCGCGATGACAGCAGTGCTCAGATCCATCAGGATGGATGAGGGGTCCTGATATCTATTTGATTTATACCCCAGCTGGACCACAGTAAAAATGGAAATAAGACTCGTAGGAGTTTCTGTTGATAAATACCAATGTTATCATCATGGCCCCGCTGAGGTCACTTTATTTTCTCCCAGCGATCAGCGAGAGCCAAAAAGATATTATATGGGCCAAGGTATTTATGAGAATATATGACGATGTCTTTATTAAGATAAAAGGGAAACTTTGGGAAAGAGGGAAAAAAAAAGCCCTTCTTATACTTTTAGTAAGAAATCATGGAAGCTACAGTAGTCATAGCACAGGGTTGGAGGGGAAGGAGAAGGAAACGCCGCTGCGGACCCCAATGTTTCCTTTGGCAGACCAGTGCTGCTGAAATACCGCGGGCAACGTTCGTGAATCACAAAAGTTAGCAAATACAATGCTACGGTTTCCAGGGAAACCCAACCTTGGCCTTTAGTCCCGTATCTCAGCGAGTTTCATTATCCTCTCCGGGTTTCGTATAATGAATTGGTTGTTGATGGATGCTGCTGCCTCGGTGCCGCCTCGTTTATGGAGGTTTCCGCTGTCGCCCCATCGAGATGGGAGGCTGGTTGCGGTGGAGGGATGATGTGAGCACCAAAGGCATAGGTGCCCCTTTGGAGGGGTTTCCGCTGGGTCCAGGTTGCAGCGTATTGGGGGTCCTTGTGAGCCAGTTGAGTTTTTTCTTTATTGAAAGCTGGCGCTCTGCTTTCTGTGTAAATAAGAAGCATTTATGGCTTTCTCATGCCTTTCCAGCACTGAAACCATTATTCAGTCATGCGGAAGAGTTTTTTATATCATACCATCCATATCTCGTACGGGTTCTTCCACCTGATCGCTTTATTAATTATCCGTAGAACCAACGATACTAAACACGGTTTAATGAGTGTCTCCTGATTAGGATTATCTGTTGAGGTTTCTGCATGAACGACTGTGTCTTTTCTAGCACCAGTTCCTCCTCCGAACCAGAATTCATAAAGTACAAAATCTGGAGCAAAGCCACTCTTACCGCAAAATCCTTGCTGAAATGATTATTTTTATAAAAGACTCCCAGGAAATCTAGACTGAATGGCAAGTACTTGCTAGTCAAATTTATTTATATATATTTTTATAAATTATATATATCTAAAAGTTCTGGCCTAACACAGAAGCCAAAGGCTGGGGTACTCCTGTCACCAATATCCTGGGGCCAGGCACGCTTTCCAGCACTGGACTTGGAGGGGGTTTCATGGGCATGAACCTGACCCTTATAGACCCTTCCTCACCTCTCCCAGCACAAATTGCTGGAAATAGCTTTTTATCACCAGTTTAATCAGGGGAACAGGATGGTGAAGAGATGTCCAAAGGATATGGGCAACTAAGAGAGAGAGAGAGTCTAGTATTACCCCCCCAAAAACAGGCAATGGGAAAAAAGTACTCCAAAAAGTGGTTGCTGTTTTTTGTGGTTGGTTTTTGGGGTTTTTTTTTTTGGTTGGTTCTGTTGTTGGTGGGTTTTTTTATGGTTTAGGTTTTTTTAATGTTTTTTCGGGTTCTTTTGTTGTTTTGTTTTTATTTTTGTTTTTTACTAAATCAGTCTCTAAATGCATTCTCTGAGGTCACTTAGGGAACATTGTCTACCTGGGACATGCTCATGAGTATGTCTACCCTTCCTGAGCAACACCAAGGCAAGCACCTCAAAAACTGAAGTGAAACAACTCTCCATCCACTTTGTTTTCTCTTCTTAGCAAAAACCCAATTTTATGCAATATGTTTCAAACATTTTTAAAAAAATGCATTAAATTGCACTAAAAATAGCACTGTAAATTTTTACTCTATTGTTTCACTGTGTTTTGAAGCTATATGTCAAAATGGTTTTGGAATACCTGGAGGGGTTCAAGGCCAGGCTGGATGAGGCTTTGGGCAACCTGGGCTAGTGGGAGGTGTCCCTGCCCATGGCAGGGGGTGGGACTGGATGATCTTTAAGGTCCTTTCCAACCCAAACCATTCCATGATTCTATGGTTCTGTGAATAGCCTGTTTGCTTTGACTTAACGTTTTTTATAGTTTAAAAAAACTCTTGAAACATATCAGGAAGTCATTTTTACGACTGATATTTCAACTTGAAGTTGTTTGAACTGAAGGCTGAAAGGCAAACACTGGTTTCAAAATCTTCCATGATATTAAGCAATGGTATTTTTAAAATCACAGTTGACATTTTCCCATTAAGAATAAATAAATAGATGACTAGTTTTCCAGAAAAGCTATTTTTGAGTGGAAAATCCAGCAGGTCTGGAAGTAGCAGGTGCCAGGTGGGTCTCCGTGCAGCGAACCCCAGTCTCACCACAGCATAGACCCCCCGAAAGCCCAGCAACGACCTCTGCAACTCTCTGTTGGGTTCAGACCTCAATGGATTCGGTCTTCTGAATGCCTCCACTACATCTTCTCCTTCCCTGTTATATTTTTCTCCTAAGGTGACTGCATCCAGCTCATGACAGTGGTGACTGTGGCAGAATCACGAGTCCACCCTGTGACTTCCAGACGAGCAATTTGAGAACTTCCAGCTGCTGACGATCGACTTGCTCGCTTTTTTTTCAACAATTTTGGGGGGTGATCTCCATCCTAATTCTTGCTGATTTTCCAGATCAAAATTTTCGGTGTTTTATACAATGGACATAATATATTCTAGGCTATTATTTTGCATTAATATAATTTTCTGTCCATTCTGGAGCAATGAGTCTATTTTACTGAAGCTTCAGACTTCTTGAGACGTCACTTATGCTTTAAGGAAATGCATTTCTTTACTTATTCTATGGGGTTTTTTTAAAAAAAATAGCATGAAGGAAAGCATGAAGATAAAATTTCAATGTGCAATGATCAGTTACAATGACTGATTCAGGCTTCTTGTAGGTGGAGTCCTGTGTTATTCATTAAAGCCATCTCAAAAAAAAATAAAATCTCCTGAAGCAGGTCTAAAGGATTATTTATATTTCTTTCAGCGGGAAAGCCTCAAGGAGACATATTCTGAAATATCTAAAATTGCAGCTTCCAAAATGACAGAATTTGATACTGGATGTCATGGGCTGTGGCACTGGTGCCCCAAGTTAGATTCTAAAGTTAGAAATAGCTCATGCAAGAAAAAAGTCTGCCAAAAGCTCTTGAACTGGATGCCTCAGTGTGATGCATGTTTATTTGCTAAAATTTTTACAAGTCATCTTTCCACTGATCTGCTCTAACACGTACGCCAAATCCTCCCCGAAATTTGCTTTTTCCACACGTTGGTTTGTGAACGATGGTCTTAGATTCACAGGAAACCACCTCCCGTAGCAGGGGCAGAGGGTGGCAGAAGACCCCTCATAGCCCTGAAATCCCCATGGGCACCTTCCTGTGCTTGGGGACTTGGGGCTCCAAGGAAAGGATGCTCTTCTTTTCAATCTTGGCCGTCTTCTCTGCTTTTTTTCCCCTTCCCATTTTGCAAACACTCCTAGGCAGTTCTTTTTCCTCCGGCGTTTTGCAGCGTGGGACAGGATTTGACAAGTGACTCATCATTTGGAGTGCCAAGGGCGAGAAATGTTATTTTAGAAATTAAATGCTCAACATATTCAGAAAACAAACCCCCTTTGAGGTGACTCCCAAAATGCCTCCCAAGAGGAAAGCGTTTGCAATTAAATCATTTTACAAAAATGTTGGCTTCTGTGCTCGGTGGCTGAACTTCTTTCATCTTCTCTTGGTAAATATTGGTAGTGGATTTTGGAAGTTCAAGCAAATTTACCATTTCACCTCGTAAATGAACTGATGATGAAACAACACGCTTGAAAATGTCGGTTAGATTTTCTTGGTCAATTATGTGGCTTGTGATGGTTTGGAGTAGCCTAGAAAATCCGATTGGACCGAAGAGCTTGGGTCGAATCTGGTCTTTGTTTTCGGCTGCATATGGCTGGTGTCTCTGAGCAATTGGGGTGATCCTAGAGTACACAGTTTGTTCTTCAGGCTGGTTCTTTTGTCTTTCCCATATGTATTTCATTTTGTTAGCAACGTTAACAAAGCTTTCTTGATTTTTGTCCTCTTCTAAAACCAGCAAAATATGTAATTGTTTAAATTATTCTCATACGATGGCTCCATTCTGAAATAACGTCATAGAGACAAAGTTCAGAGCAGCCCTCACCTGCTCTTAATTTATTGCAAATATGATTAAAATTTTATCTGAGGTCTTTTTTCCTGTTCTGCGCTGCAATTTGTTTTCATCAAGCCCAAAAAAAAAAGAAAAAAAAGGATTTCTGTACTTTTTCCAGCATTTTAGCCGTGCAAAGCTGCTTGTGGAGGAATTTGCCTTCTGAAAGGGACTCCACTGAAAGCTTCCCATCAGATCATCACTATTTTTCCATCTTGATCCAGAAATGGGATGAATAATGGAAAGACAAGAGATGCTAAAGGCAGCACATCTGAAACGGCCTCCCTGGAAAATGGGGGTGACTTACAGCAAATTCCTCCCCACTGGGGTGTCTGGTCTCTTTTCAGGTGGGAAAAAGATGGGTCTGTTTGGATTTCTGATTGTTGGCTATGCTCTTCTCCCTTGCATTTTTGTCTGTTCTGAGAGCAGTCAAGCTCATTCTTTAGCTTCTTTTTTTGTGCATCGTTGCCATCATTAGAACCGTGAACCTGGCTCTGAAGGGAGGGCTTGCAAACAGATTGCAGGAGCTGTTGTTTGATGTAAAACACACTATAAACATCCTGCAGGCAACAGGTAAAACAGCACTGGGAACCGTTTAAAGAGGGCTTGCAACTGTTCTACTTGGGAATTTCACGTTTATTTAAATGAAACTTAAGAGCAAGGAGCCTTTTCTTTTGCTGATGTTTCCAACAGCTTGACTTTTTGCTCTCGCTGGGGATTCATTCTCTGATAGAGGCATGGGGAGCTGGTTTTTACATCCCTGGCATGCCGATTCCCTCATATCCATTATAATATTCTGTCTTTTATGGGCAATTTCAGGTGACTGCATCCTTAATCACACCTCGTATGGACAAGCAAGTTGGTCAGGAGCAGGCTTGGGGGACTGGGTAGTCTAGATGAGGTTCAGTTATGGGATAGCAGTTTCTAACGCTCTGCATTTCAACACAGAGCTGAATTTTACACCCTGAGAAGCCAGTGCCATGGTCCTTGCCATGGATCAGGTGTTATAATAATGAAAGCATTTTGCATGTTTGTAATATAACAACTCCTAACTGAGCATCCCCGAGGGCTGGGGAAAAATTAATTCAATCTCACACAGGTCCCTTGAGGCACATGAGCGTTAATATTGCCACGGACACTTAGAAGGGCTGACGATAAACACTTTAATTGGGCCCTCGCTGGGGTCATTACAGCTGCAGCCCTGGCTGGTGGGAAAAGGGGAGGAAAGGGTCTGCTCCGGTCCTCCGTGGGGAAAGCAGAGCGGGAGCATCCGTAAGGAAAACACGACTGCTTTTGCACGTTTCGAGGCTGTCACGAGGGAAATGCATTTACTCCTTTGGTTTTGCTTCCTTGCTCCCAAGGAGGTCAGGGAAACCGCAGTTCATTGCTCCCAGCGAGTATCGCCTTGGATTGCAGATGTTACGAGCTAAACTGACGGGAGTTGCATTAAATTAGCGATAAAGTCTGTAATGGCTTTTGTGCAGGGGCGATTGCATTTCCGTGCCTCCGCAGAAAACTTGATTTTCCCTGGCTATGAAGGAGCAATAACCGATCCGGACAGGGAAGAACTGGTGCTGGGTCTCTGCTCCTTCACCAGCAAGCTCGGGAGATCCACAGCCACGAATGCTCAACTTCAGAGCAGAGCTTCCCATCAGCAGAAGAAAGTCTGGAAGCATGAACCCAAGGAAGATGGGGACAGCCCCAAGCTCAGCACGCCGATAGGGGTCCTGGCACACCGACGTGGGGTAAAGCAGGAAACCGCTCAGACTGCAATAAACTTGTTATTGTTTTCGAGGAAAGGGATTCATTAACGATCTATGGAATGGGCCAGATAAATCAAGCATGACAGACAACTTCCAAATCAAATCAATACTTCAAAGGTTGCTTTAAAGTGACTGCGGTGGGGCAGGGGTGCAGCCGGGGGTTCCCACTCAGCTCTCCAGGCCATCACCCATAAGGCTTCGTATGGAACCATATAGTGATGGGGCCAATTCCTGCCTTGATGGAGGGATGGGCTGGCTGACCGTGGGAAGGTCCAGTGGGTTCAGAGGTCCCCAGGGCCATGGCTTGGCCGTGATGCCCAGTGGTGCTGCCCCACTTCTGTTATGTGTGTGCAAGCCCTGATAAAGGCACCTAACGATCATCTGCTAGTTAACCCTTGGGATATGAGCTAAGTTCTGTTAGTGTCCATCTGCTTCCCAGCCCCTGGGGAGCTTGGCGTTGTTGCTGCCAGCAAACCGGCTTGATTTCCCCATCGTGGAGGAGGAGATCTCGGCAGAAATGCTGGAGGAGGCAGCTCTGGGGGTGTATTTATAAGCAAAGTGCTTCTTCCACACTAAATGAAAAAATTGGAAAGAAGCATGTCTTATATCAAGGATCCCAGTGAATGAGCTGTGACTCATGAGTCCTGAATGAGAAACTCGCTGCCATCTGTCTTTATTTTGCCACCCCGCCTGACTTAGCTCATCCGCGCCGTGACAAGCTGCTACTGATGTGACAGTGGCATCACGCAACACCCTCCTAAGAGGACACCCCTGCCCAACATTCCCCCTTGCCCAGGGCATGCAGAGGGCTCTGGGGAGCTGGCGAAGACCCCACCACTTCGGGTGGTGGTATTGTCTCTGCAAGTCCCCAATATTAGGAGGAAGTTTTCAAGGTGAGGGTGGTGAGGCAGTGGCCCAGGTTGCCCAGAGAAGCTGTGGATGTCCCATCCCTGGAGGAGTTCAAGGCCAGGCTGGATGAGGCTTTGGGCAACCTGGGCTAGTGGGAGGTGCCCCTGCCCATGGCAGGGTGTGGAACAAGATGATCTTCAAGGTCCCTTCCAACCCAAACCATTCCATGATTCTATGATATTTGGGGACCGCAGCATCCCCAGGGGATGATCAGCATCCTCCCTTGTCACCCATCCTTGTTCTGTTGCACCAACAGGCTGAGGTGGACCTTCGCTTCCAGTTAACCACAGAAATAATCAGGGGAAATGCATTATGCATGTACGGAGAGTCTGAGTTAATGAAACATAACTGCAGTCTTCCGGACTAATATAACATTTGCATTTTTCTAACTTTAGTAATTTGCCAGACTTTGGCTCTGGCTTCAATGAAAGAATAATTACTTGTTTTCATAAAGAGGAGTGTTGATTTAAAAATGTGAGCTCCACTCTGTGAATTCAAGGGGAAATACTTTACTTCATATCAATCAAGCTCTTTTAAGTGATGCGAGTTCATTTCACGCTCTTCTCCTTGATTTCGGTACCCTGTGTTCAACAGCACGAGCAAAGCCCAGAAATAAAACGAATTCTGTTTGTTTTGCAAAAAATAGCTTTTGCAGAAGAATGTGGAAGAAATGGAAAGCTTCAAGCCAACGCCTTGCTTTGTCTTGCCTTGTTTGTCAGAAATAGGCAGGAGAGCGAGGAAACGGGGAGGACCTTTTGCAGGGTTTGTACCTGATGCTGACTAGCACAGGTCCCCAGCTGAAATGTCACTTCCAACTGTCCTGTGTGCCCTCTGGGAACAAGAGAGGCACCTCCAGAAGGTGAAGCTCACCCAAGGTTTTGGCCATCGTCTGGAAGTTCTCCACTCCCTGAGGAGTTTGGGGTGCCCAATCCCGTACCTTTGGGATCTTCAAGGACTGATGGAAGCTGACTTGAATTTCTGGGTTCCCGGAGAGGGTGGAGAGCATCTTCCAACCCATGTGGCTGCTGAAGAACAGGTGAGGACCAAGGGACAACATCCACATTAATCATCTCACTACCTTCAACCTCGGATTGGGGAACATTCACTGCGTCCATGCCCATGGAGGATGTTGGGAGTTGGTTTCCACTGGGAGAGGTCTTTGAGTTGATTCACTGCTGGAAAACCTTGTTGTGGGGAGTGGAATGGCCTCAGAAAGAATTATAAAAATAACATGAACCTTCAAAAATGTACCTTATAGTAGCTGGTTAATAAAATGGATCTGTCCGGCTTAGCAAAGCACACACTTAGAGGCGAGCCGCAAGGGATTCAGGATGGCAACTTGTGGGAGAAATTTCTGAAAGCTCTGTAACCCGGTGGAAAACGGCATGAGATCCTGCAGCTGGAAAGGCAAATTCAGAGTAGGAATAAGGGGCAACATTTTCACAGAAAAGAAAATACACCTAGAAATAGCCGATGAAGTGATGTGGAGGGGACCCGCTCTTCTCTAGTCGGGGGTCCATGGTGACCCCAACAACCACTACTCTTTGCTGATATTGCGTTTTGAAGACCCAAAGCAAGCATCTCAATTCTTTGGATAAAAAGCTTCTGCTTTTAGCCATAGATTAGAGGCTGACTCTTTTTTTTTTTTTTTTTCCAGCTCACTTTGCTCACTGGAATATAGGATGCATTTTCCCTTTTCTCAGCCTTATTTATCTTGGTGAGATTCTAATTGTTCCTGTAAACCCTGATTCCCAGAGGGCACACTGCTCAACTGAATGGACTTTCCACTTCCAAACCCCATGGCTGCGATGCTTTGCCGTGCTTTTAAATGTCTTTCTTAGTGTTTCGGAAACTTGCCATTCTTTAAAGTGGCTTCAGTTTTGATATTCCTGTTTATTGCTCATGAAAGAAAAAAAAAAAAAAAAAAGAGAGACTGCTCCTCTTCCTCATCTCCTTTCCCAAGACACAAAATGAGCAGCCTTCTTACCGGCTTTTGTAAATGATCACCGACTGACATCTCCTATCAATGCGCTTCCAGGAGTGACATAGCGTAAAAAATCAGAAAGGACCACGAGAAGAACATCCCATTCAGCACGTCTCTGCGGCAGCCAGCCATGGAGCGCTCGGCACCCACGCATCACTGCCTAAGAGGTAGCTCTCCTCACGGGGAAAAAAAAAAAAAGAGCAAAAAAAACAAAGAAAAAAAGAAGGAAACTCGCCGCATTCAATCTGCTGTTCATTTTAGCGGCTGTGGAACAATAACTGTGTATATTCCCAACGGCCGCGGGGGTGATGGTTATACTAGATATGGGCCAGAGAATACAATCGCAGGGCAATTCCTCACTGTCCTTAATGGACTCATATTGTACTTGTAGGCAGCGGAGTGTCCTAATCTCTTCCTAGCGGGGTCTGTCTCACCGTGGGGGTCATTGCAGAGACCCTCTCGGCTTTGCCTGGTTTAGCAAATTCCTTACGGGCCAGATGCTGCCACCTTTCTCTGCTCTAAGTGGTGCCTGCCCCAGGGTCTCCATCCGATGGGAGGGATGCATGGAGCGAAGCGGGATGCTGCGGGAGGTCCCCTCGGAGCTGGGCTTTCTCAGCTGCTCATTTTAATGGAGATTTATTTGTAAGCTGAGCAAACCAAGGCATTCCTCATCTTCCCTTAAGCAAAGAGAAAAAAATCACAACCCAATGACGCACCAGCTAACGATCACTTCTTCCTAACCTGTGTTCTCCTTCACGGATGTTTTTCTGCAGTATTTTTGGCTAATTATGTCATGCAAGACTGAGTGCTCCTTTCCAAAGGCTTTCGGTAGCCTTTCTGAAATATATTCTTTTTTTTTAAAAAAATGCATTTTTAACCCTATTCCTGGAAGAAATTCTACCAAGAAGGTAGAACCACAGGAGAGCCTCACCTTTTCATTACTGCCATGTACTATTACTGCAAAGGCAGGTGGAAAATAATAAGATGCAGAAAGAATTGCTTTTAACTCTCCATCAGCACATGGAGAACATGATTCATCACAGCTGTTTGCAGGCATTTAGCACCATTAGATGCCTTTTTTTTATGGGGAGCAAAGTCCTTGTTTTCTCTTGATGCGTGGGAAGAAATGAGGTTAGCAGGTCGCCACAGAAAAATCTCCAATTATTGAGAAAAAAAAAAATAGCTTTGCCTTCTTGTTTCCTTCTGGCTCCTAAAACATTCACCCTTGTTCGCCCATTGACCTGGGTGTCAATGCCCTTCCCTGCTCCTTGTGCAGGGCACTGTGATGCTGCCTCCTGCTCTCCTTTCCCCTTGCAAACCATCAGGAGATGTCCTGGCTCTCCAAGGTTGCTTCCTTTCCTTCCTTTCCATTTATTTACTCATCCACCGTTGGTTGGAGGTATCACTCCCATCACAGGTGCAATATGGAAGGAAATGTTTGAGGTATTCAAGGGATTTCAAGAGCTGAGCTGCTGAGCACTTGGAAGTCTCCGAGATCCTCCTCATTAGGTTAATTGAGCAATTACGGTTTCTTCAAAACAGGAAGGGAAAAATAAGACCTGAAAATCATGGGAAAACACCAACTTTTGTGTTATTTACATGACCTTAGGGACTGACAGTGGAACCAAGGAGAGAGAGGAAAATGAGAATAGGAGAGTAAAAACAGCCAGCTCATGGAAAAGCCAAGAACTTAGTAGAGGACCCATCCTTGCCTTTGGCCATATAATGAGAGGTTAAATACTTTTATATCAAGTTCAGGGCAACATTTAGGGAGAACTCCTTTTACTCTGCCATTTCTTCCATTTTTTTAGCTAAATGTTCTGCAGCACTTTGAATATTCACCTCGAAATGGAGCTATACTTCTAGTTGATGTTCTCCTCATATTGGACAAGAGACTTGAAATCAGAGTTGGGTTGGGTTTGTAAAGTTTTGAAAAGGTTTAGGAAGTTTGCGGTTCTAAAATAGGTTCTGTTAAAGCTATCCCAACCCAACTGGAACGAAAGGACATGTGAAGCACAACGTAGGGTAGCTTGGTGTTTGCCACATCAGATATTTAGAGCTCTGATATATTTATACTAAAAGATAGCAATGGAGCACTGGGATGACAGCAAAAAAAAGGAAAAATGGAGCTGACCTGTCCTTTCAGAGCCATTTATGTCCCTTTTTATGTCCCCAGCTATTTATATAGCTGGTGAACCTCCTCTTTTCAGAGCCTTCCAAGGCACACGGAGATACCCACTGTTGCATATCTGCCCGAGTTCCCGGGACGACACCTTGTGCGTTCCGCTCCACCGTTGCTGTTAGATCCTCCCCTAAACGTGAACATTTTTTATGTCTGTCACGGGCCTCCTCTCACGTAGATTGCCTTCAGGCTGAACTTTTGTGTAATATATTTTGACACCCCATATGGTCCCCATGGTTCTCTAAGGCACAAGCTGAAATCTCGCTCATGTTGTTGGCAACTGCCGGTATCTGGAAGCAGTCTGTCTTTTTTTTTTTCTTTCCACAGCGATATTCACATTTGGGAAGATTAATGTGATGATCAGGCACTGGCAAGGAGATGGAGTAGATGACCTAATAGGTCTTTTCCGTCTCTAATTCCTGCGTTTTATTAACTTTATTGCCGTGGCACTAATTTGTCTGAGCTGTCACCGTGGAGGGAAGGCAGAAGAGGTGGCACCAACAGTGTCATCGAAATCCATCTTTTTTTTTGGCACCTCTGCCCCTGCGAATCAAGCGTACCATCTGGCGAGTGGGCAGGTTGCCACGCTGGCAGATGGGCAGGAGTGTCTCTAGCTATGAGACCATGTATGATTATCAAATGTGTTGTTGGGCGAGGATTTCCAGCAGGAATATCAAAACAACTTTTCGTAATGAGCTTCTGGTTCCCTGGGTAAAGAGACTGGCCATTTAGCTCCCCAAGAAACCATCCAAAATTCAAGCCCCAGGCTGAGCAGAGATGGAGCTGATGGGGGGATGAAGGCCAGCGATGCTTCCCTGCCATGCCGCTGGGTACCAGTGGTTTCGGCCGGATGCTCATGGACAGCACAAGCCACAGAACCACTTTGTGATCCCAGCTGGAGGTAGATCCTGCTTCTCCTCTCAGAGCTGCAACCCGCATCCGGAGATTTTAATGCGGAAAAATGTACATTTGGTCAAAAGATTCTTTTAAGAATGAACTCATAATTAAAAAAATTAAGATTGCAACTGCTATGCACACGTCTTCGTTTTACACCAACAGGAGCATTTGCCTTCAGGCTTCGTTCCTGTAGCTGTGACATAAACACAGACATGGCACTATTTGGTGTTACTGAATATTTTTGGTGGGGCTTCTATTATTACAAAATTTTTGATTTCCCATGAAATATGCAAAGCTATTTTTCTCTTAACATCTAATTTATTTCTTTCAATTTCATAGTCACCTGACAGAACCAAACCCTCTCCACCTGGGGACAGTGTGAGCATGGGGACTGTCGCTGCTGGTGGCTTCACTGGACGAGCCACGCTGGGCGTTGCTTGGGATGGGGGCACTGGGGTTAATTTTCTCCTTTTCACACCAGTCCCCTTTGATTAAATTAAATCTTGTTGTGCTAGAACAAACACACACAGTCCTCACTGCCCATCAAATCTGGAGTCATGGACCTCCGTTACTCCAGGTAATGGTGAGGGTGGAGATGCCATTGCACAAAGACCAAGACCAGGCTGGATGAGGCTTTGGGCAACCTGGGCTAGTGGGAGGTGTCCCTGCCCATGGCAGGGGGTGGGACTGGATGGGCTTTAAGGTCCCTTCCAACCCAAACCATCCTGTGATTCTGTGGTGCTGGTGTTGCAGCAACTTGCGCTCATCCAATGGGATTTATTAGCATGGGCTCTCTGCCACCCAAAAGTGGCTGAATTTAATCTGGGTCCAAGCTGGCGTGTGATGCAGCATAGCTCTGTCTGTGCCACGACGCGCCCGGGCTAACGAGCCTGGGCTAACGAGCCTGGGCACCGCTCACTCGGCGTGGAGCTGGTCCTGGTCTGCAAAGTGTGGCGTGACTCATCTGAAACTGGATAAACAGCCCAGGAATCGCATCCAGAGATGCACGGAATGGCATTTTTCATATGCAGCTGTGGTGCTCAGAGCAGTACTTTAGATGCTGGGTAAATAGGAACCGCAGCAGGAAAATCAGCCGTCGCTTCATCCCTGCTGACTTGTTTCATCCTCTGTGACACAGCCCTGGGGGTGACATTACCCAGCTCTACAGGTGAAACCCTCCCCTGATTTCCAAAGAGACAGGATTTCAAGAAAAAAACCCATGGTGTACATGGAGTTAGGTGTTAAGCGAAACAATCTGAAGAATGCGGTCTGTAGGTTACCCTACAGAGGTGAGCGGGGAGGAGCAGCATCTTCAGCGGTGCTCTGGTCCTCAGCAGAAGGGCCCTGCTGCCAAAGTGCTTTCTTCTGTTCTGCAACACCAGAGCAGAGATGGTTTTGATAGCGAGGGAATGACGGTTCTTGCCTTGCTGTAGATGTGGAATGGGATCGTGTGCTGTAAAGTTTTTTTAATGCTCTCCAGATTGCTCTTGAGGTGGTTTCAGTGATCCTTTGTCAGGTCTTCTTCCAACACACCTCCTTACAAGTGGATCTTTGTTCCCCAGCACTGTCCCCTCCCCAAAGCCAGCCAGTGCTGGGAGCTGGGTACCCCCCATCTTGGGTGCCCATGAGACCCCAACTACTGCCGTGGTCACAGCCACCACCACATCCAGGGACATCCTCCAGGAAAACCTGCCCAGAAGACCTCCACGCTAGCTGGCCAGGAGACCATGGTGAACTGAGCAATGCCATGAGCTGGAAACAGCATCAGGGGAACTCTAAGACCATGGAGTTTCATGAGAAACATGTTATTTAGGGGGTCCTCGTGCCCGGGTCTCTCACCCTCTGTACATGCAGCTTGTTCAGCAAAGACGTCAGCTCAGGACATCTCCTTGCTCATGCTGCTCAGCCCAAACTCTCCAGGACCTTCAGGAGGAGCATGACGAGTACCACGTTTGGGAGCAGACCTTTCCTTCACTCCAATCCCTCTGGGATAAATACCATCGTGTGAAAGCCCTGTGTGGCTGTTAATGTGGTGTGACTCGTGCTCTCTAAACACAGATATCTCGTGGTCTTTGTGGTCCCACATCCCAAAAAGATGCATGATTACCTCCCAAGGAGATGTCTCTTATGGTGGTTTTCAGCCTACAAGCAATAAGATGAAATTATTTCCTTCCAAAATAAGTTTAAATAGGACTAGAAGACTGGTTGCGGTGACATTTAAAAATAATACGAGCTGATATTATGCGTTACGGAAAATGGAAATGTTCCCAAGTCCAGGAGCTCCAGCTGTACGGTTGGCCATGGTCTTCCCATGCACAACAGCCTTCAGGAGCCGGACCAGGCTGCTGCTGGGGTAGATCCCAAACCCCTGGCCGGGGATGCTGGATTGCCACCAACCTCGCTGTCAAATGCAATACCGCAAAATGTTGTTGACCTGGCAGGATCAAATCCATGGGGTGGAAAATGGTTGAGTTCTTCCCTATTTTTCTGAACACTAGGCTTGAACAATTCATTTTTTCTGCTCCATCCCTGGCATCTCCTGGAGCTAGGAGCAGAAGGTGGCACTCACATGGGTGGTAGGGTCTGCCACAGTGTTTCCTACAGAGCGTAGACTGATGGGTTTCTCCAAGCAGAGGATTTCTGTGGTTGGAGAAGGCAGGGCCAGTCCCCAAGGGCTCAGTATATGACCAGATGTGAATTTCATGAACTAAAATAGAAAAATAAATAGAAAATAAACAGTAGGAAAACAAAATAGAAAGAAGAGACTGCACCAAATGGTTTTCATTAACATCGCAAGGTTGTCCAGCCAGGGATGATTTGTAACTCACATGGATTTCCCAGTGGAAATGCAAAGAAGTCTAATTATACAGAAATGGTGAGGAACAGGAGAAGAGCAATTTCCAGAAACAAATCTGCCATGCAGCATAGCAATGTGTTAAAGGCATCGTTTCCAGACTGGAAGCCAGATCAGTTTATATTTATTCCTCAGAGCAAAGGAAAGTGTGGTCTTATGTGTGGGATTAGGGTACAGAAAATACTTTTTGCTAATAAATAATTCACTTTGGGGAAGCAAATAAGAAAAGAAAAGAAAAAAAAAGCAGTATAAGGACCTGAAAAGCTTTTTTGGGTGAAACAAAGAGGTAAACAGCATGACTGGGTCTTCACAACTAAAGCCCCTTCATACTGTCTGATTTTAATTTCAGATCTCAATTAGAGGTTAGGCAAAAGTAATTGAAAAATAACTGAGATGTGGAATTAAATGGCAAGTGCCCACACAGCTACAGACTTCAGCCAACCAGCTCCTCGCCGTGGATACGGGTTTTTCTATCGCAAGCTGGGCAGATTTGTTCTTGTCCCATTAGCAATAATTCTCCCAGAGCGCCAGAGCCCTTTGCTCCAGGCTGAGAGTTTAATTATAATAAAAGCCCCCCTCGAACATCACCCTCCTGAGTGTATTTGGAATTAGGGACCGTTCTCAGCTGGGGAAGACGCCGCTTGTAAATCAGAGGGTGAAGCTGCCCCTTGCTCTCCAAGCCCATGCACAGCGTAAGCTCCTCCAGCATCGACGTGGTTTTTTTGCACTTGTGCGAAGTGCCCGTGCTCATGTGTGATATCATATACTGACGCACGATTTTAGACATAACAGCAAACAGCCGGGATGAAAAAGAATCAGATAAACCCATATGAAGTCATTTATTAACAGAGGTCCTTCCTCTGGTATTTCTTTAAACTCTGCATGGGGTTTTTTTTTTCCCCTGCCAAATTCACTTTGTGATGTTGAAAACTAATTTTTTTTTTCCTTATCAAGATAGTTATTTTCCACTTGGCAAACCCTGAGTTTTATTATTATTCCTAATGGAGCCTGAAATGATTACGGCTTTTCTCCCCCTGTTTATTTCTCTCGTGTGTTCATCACAATCAAAACCAGCTCATTTATCGGATCTGGGTGATTTTGGTGAATATTACCGTGGGGCTGGCTGGCTGGAGCTGGGGACCAGACTGCTAGAAGGGTTGCAATTTTACATTTTGTTGTGCTGTAGACATCAACAAGTGTTTGTCTTGGTAAAATATGACCAAAGCACTCTAGGGCATCCTTCAGAGGCACCCTTGGAGGAATGCTGATGGAGGTCCCATCAGTACCTATAGGAAAATTTGGGAAAATACCCCTCCTGCTCTTTCTTCAAACCTATGGCTCCATCCATCATCAATATAAAACCCCAGCGCTGGATAAAACCCCAGTGTTGGATTATTTTCAGCCATTTCCCTGCTCTATGCCCTAGCTCCTGGCGTGCTGTGCCACCTCTCCCGTCCTTCTCTGCAGAACCTGGACTAGCCTTGGGTTCTTTCCTTGTTTCCATGGACAAGCAGCTGATCTTCAGCACGTTTCTGCCCACCATAATTTTTATAAGAGACCTGATAGATGCAGGTGTCACTGTGCAGAGACATATTGATGGATCTTGGCTTTCCTGGACCTCTAGCTCCGTGACCTGAACAGCAGAACCAGCCCAGCCTGTGGCTGGACATCCTCTAGAGGCACATCCTGTGATAAACAGAAAAAAAAAAAAAAGAAAAAAGCTGATAATGGATTTTCTGAGAGCAGGATCTGAGTTTTAAATCCAGGTCCCTTTCCTCCACCAGGTGTTTTTATCCACATTATCTCTTGTGATGGACACAGTAACTCGGAGTTGTCGTGTCCAAGAGGGCTGGTGCTGGTTATTTCCCCCCCCAGGGTGTCTCCAGAAAGGAGGACAGAGCCCAGAGCATCCTGGAGCAAACCCGGATGCAAACCTCAGCAGCTGAACTGAGTCACATCCAGTGGGCCATGAAATTAATGCAGAAAAAACTGCAGGCTCTGCAAGGTAATTTGCAACCCAGCGTGATCCAAGACTTGTTAATCCTAAAGGTCTTTTCCAATCTAAATGATTCCATGATTTAAGAGCAGAAGTTAAACTCCCTTCATAGAAATTAGCACAATTTATCTCGCGCCTTTGCATTCACCGTGATTATGGAGGTTGTTTATTCAAGTGACATTTACTTTGTTCCTCTCTTGGGCGGTTGCATAGTTTTTCATATTTCCTAGGTGCCCACACCTCATGAAATCTAAGTTCTTTTGGAAGCTTCTCCAAATTCTTCATGCCAAGGAGATGGGGAGGGGAACAAAGGCAAGAGCTGGGACAGCTTGAGAGCACACCAAGAGGCTTTTCCTGCTGACAGCTACAGCCCAGGTGTTACAAGGGGTCTCCAAAGACCATGTCCCACCGGTGGAGAGAGCTCTGGGTTTGCACAGATCCCTGCAATGCTGCAGGGTCAAAAGCTGGAGTCATGTTTCATGAGTGTCCTTTGATGTAAACACTCCCCACAGTAGCCAGATTAATGGGTTTTTTGCCTAGCTGTTTTTTTTTTCCCTTTTTCTCCCCAGAAAACCCTAGTTTAAATTTTTCACTGCTTGTAAAGTGTCCCATTATAGAGCTCCGGGCAGGAGGAGATTAATGTCAGGTCCCATTTATGCATCACTTTGGATCAGAAGAGCTTGGCTAGCCCTTTATAACACTCGGTTCTTCTGGGGGGGTGGGAGGATTAAAAGTTTACTATTGAAAAAAAAAAAAATCCACCATTGTCAGAGCCTGAGATAGGGCTTTTAGAGAAATTCCCTTTGCCATAATAACTTGATTTATTTTGATTGGCTGGCGACGAAGCGGCTGAAGTGGGTGATCCCTGCCAGACTCATTAAATTATTCCTAATGTTGACGGAGGACTTTATATTGCGGTTATAAAAGCAGAAGGTTTGGTATTTGCTGGAAGAGCCTCTTTCCCGAGGGTGAGCGCGGAGGACGGGAGGAAGCTCGCCAGAGGTACCCATGTGTAAGCAATAAGGGGAGGAATGATCTCGGAAACTGGAGCTCGAATGATTTACTTTGGCATCGGTTGTGGTTGCCTGGGAAGGGAAGTGCTGAGGGAGGCACAGGGGTGCTGGGTGTGGGGCTTCAGCTCTTTCTGGGCTGGGAAAGGGAAGTTTAAGAACTTTGTTGTGGGGTTCTGCTGGATGGAGAACCGAGGAACGCCGGCTCCTTCCCACCGCTGCTGCCAGGAGCATCACGCTTGGAGGCAGGAAAGCATCAGGGTCCTTGTTATCCTCTGGGTCAGGTCCTTGTGGGAAGGACTTGGGGGTGATGGTGGAGAAGAAGGAAAAAAGGAAAAAGGGAAGAAAAAAAAAAGGGTAAAAAGGGAAAAGGGAAAGGGAAGGGGAAGGAAAAGGAAAGGGAAAGAAAAAGGAAAAAGGAAAAAAGAAAGAAAGAAAAAAGAAAAGATAGATAAAAGACAAAAGATAGAAAAAAGATAAAAGAAGATAAAAGATAAAAGATAAAAGATAAAAGATAAAAGATAAAGATAAAAGATGAAAGATGAAAGATAAAAAAGAGGGAGAAGAAGAAAAAGGGGAGCAAAAGGGAAAGGAGAAAAGGGAAAGGGAAGGAGAAGAGGAAGGGGAAGGGGGAGAGGAAGGGGAAGGGGAAGGGGAAGGGAAGGGGGACAGAAGAGGACTAGGGAAAGGGAAGAGGAAGGAGAGGGGGAAGGGGAACAGAAGAGGAAGGAGAAGGGCCCTTGCAGACGTGCTCAGAGCAGTAAGGGGGTTCCTTCTACCTCCCCCAGCCCACTCCCAGCCCGCTCCTCAGGACTCCCTCTATCCCACAGTGGGGCCAGAGTCTCCCCAGCCCCCTGCCCACTCTGGAGACATCCCCTGGGGAATGTCACTCACGGGGACCTGCCTTTGATTTTCTCTCCTGAGGATTCCCCCTCTCCGCTTGAAAGGGTTTGAGTTTGGAAAGAGGGAGCTCAGAGCAAAGCTTAGACTCGTACTTACAGGTGGAGTTGCTTCTTAATGAGCAGAGATGGGAAAAAATAAGCCCCAGTCTGGTGTGGAACGTCTCTGTTGGCTTTTTCTCCTTTTTAGAATTTTTTTTTCCTTTTTTAATTGCAAATCTCTCCAGTCTTGAGCCTTCAAATAATTCTGCGTCTTCTTCCATTTTCTTGCGCATAAAACCCGAGTTGTTCTCGTGGGTATTTGGAGGTGGGAATGTGCAACTGGGGCTTCAGCATTGTGTCGTGCTGTGCTGCTGCGGACGGCGGGATGCCGCACTCCTGGGAGCTGCTGCTCTGCTATCATCCACCCACGAGCATTGCTGTAAATATCAAATGGAAAAAAAAAAAAAAAAAAAAGAAAAAAAATGTTTGCAACTCTACCAGCAGTCCTCTTCCCAATCTACAGTGAATTTCTTGATTACAGCTTTCTTACATTTCCACTGGGAGGATTTCTGATGGTTGAAGCCTGTGTTTGAATTCCAAGTAATAACGTTTTTGAATAGGCTCCTATTGAAAAATTGGGGGGAAAGAATACAAAGGAAATCAGCTACACAAATTGTTCTCCCGAGCTATTTTCCAAATGGCCCCACGGCTGCTGTTTCAGATATGATTTCTTTGCCTGACATGAGGTACACTTACGGCTCACTTGAAAGCTGGGAGAAGAATTGCAGATGTTAACAGTCGTCTCTGAAAATATATTTCAGATTATTTCAAATTACTCTGGCAGAAGAGAAATCTGAGGACATTACCTTCAATATTAGAGCTGCGGGAACAGCAAAGAGGCCCATTTCCATTTTCTACCCCCAACTGAAAATATAAGAAAAATACCCATTGAACCCATTTTTATGAAAATCATCCCCTCCCCATCCCCCCGTGTGCATCTCCCACCCATCAGTGTGTAGCTCTTATTTGAGCTCATGGGAACTTGCTGCTGGGGAAATTTGCCTCCCAGATTGAGAATCTGCTCCCAGGTCATGTCCCGTAGCATCATCTGTGTCCTCAAGGGCATGGCAGAGCCGGGCAAGAGCACCCAGCTGCTGGGATGGGGAGGACTGGGGCTAGGGGGAGAGGCTGTTCTCACCCTGGGCAAACATGCTCTCCCTCCAAATCTCTCCCGTGTCAGCGGGTGGTTTCCTGCAGACCTTTGCCCGGTCATCAAGAGGTGCTGGATCAGCTGCTGTACAACTTTTAAACACCCAGCTCGGGATAATACCATGTTCGACTCATGCTATGTCCTGGTTTCAGCTGGGACAGAGTTAACTTTCCCATCACTAGCCCAGGATTTGACCTCAGAGTTGGGACTGAGACCCAAACTGGTCCATGGTCTGTTCCATCCCATGCCCAGCATGGCCAGGAGAGAGGTGAGGCTCTGGACAGAAGTTCTCTCTCTTGCTCTGGGTTGTCTCCCTCCAGGTCACCCCTCCCTCAGGGTCGTTTCGGTCTCTCGGACACTCAGGCTCTTATCTCTGTTCTGGGATTGTGGTTTCAGGACTCTCCCTGCTCCAGGATTCTTGGCCAGGAACGGGCTGAGCATTGGTCATGGTGTGGTGAGCAGCATCCCTGTGTATCACTCATTTGTATATTTGTATCTATTACTATTACTATTACTATTATTATCATCATTAGTAGTAGTAGTTTTATTGTAGTTTAGTTAATAAATTGTTCTTATCCCACCCCACGTGCCTCTTTTCCCTTCACCCCTTTAATTCTCTTCCTCATCCCTGGGAGCAGAGAGGGTGAGTGAGCGGCTGTTGTGCTGTTTTCCTGCCAGCCAGGGTCAGAACCACAACAAACATCTGATACACATCTATCAATTCCCTTTTTTTTTTTTTTTTCTCATTTATGTCTCAGTTTTTATTCTAATTATGGCCATTGGCACTTGGGGCACGTGTCCCTGTCGGTACCCTGAAAAGCAAGGTGAATGTTAATGAAGCTTGATATTACCATGCCCATAGTGATATGACTCCATGGCAAATGAATCCATCTTCTCCTTAACCTACTGGAAAAAAATGTCATAGGCGAGGCACTTAGGCTAGCAGAATCTGAAGGAATGTAATGTTCTAATTTGAAAAAGTAATAATCCAGAGGCCAGAAAAAAAATGTCATGTGTATTAAATGCGTAATAGGTCATTATCGAAGCATTGTAGAGTCATTATTTTAAATAACTGTATTTCATTCCGGTGGCTGGGACGGAAAGCAGTATGTATTTTGTGTAAAATAGATTTGCACTATTATTTATTCATGAGTTTTAAAAGGATCATTATTTTTGACGGACAGCTCCTGTCAAAAGATTTATATATGGGAGCTCGTGTTTTCCCATAATAATGATTAATCAATAAACATTTGAAAAACGGTGCTTAAAATTCAGCGTTACCAGGATACACATTTACCTCTAATTAGAAACAGGTTTTCATTTGGGAAACCAGATCCCTTCTAATTGCTCACAAACCAACATGTCTCCTTGCCCGCTGCTTGCTATGCCAGCACCTGGAGCACCCATGGGTGCTTTATCCCCCAAAACCCTGGAGTGGGCGGGGGATGCTGCACACCCACGTGTCCCACCTCTCAGCATGGAGCTGAGTGATAACAGGATGGTCTAAAGCCGACAGCACATCCTTCACCATTGGAGAGGAAGGGTTTTATAACTGCCACTGCCTTCAGCCAAAAAATGGATTAGTTTGTGGAAATTATTTATTTTTTCCCCAAATCTTGCTAAACCACAAAGCCAACATAGAACGGTAATAACTTTGATTTTGGCATTATCCATCCTCAGGCCCATAAGACCCCAGATGAAGCAGCCGGGTGGAATTGGCCGCGGGGATTTGGAGCTTTTCTCTGTGCAGAGCTCACCCGTTTTCCCGTGTCAAATGGCTTCTCCTTCCTGTGGGCTGGCGAAGGATGCAGAGGTGGCAAGCAAGTGCTTGTGGGCAACAACGACCCTGACCGTGAACAGAGCAGACTGGCACCGAGGACCGAAGGAAATGTGTCACTGTCACCTGGCTTTTCATTTACATCCCAGAGCTTTCCATGGGGCTGGGATCAGACAGAGTGGGGGGAGCCCTTGGTGAGACAAACTCGGGTCCAAAATGCAGCCAAGAGCATCCCCTTGAACTAACACATCCCCAAAACCTCCTTTTCTGCCCAGAAATCAGCCTCAGCTCGTACATTTTATTTCATTTTTCCATTACCATCAGTGGAGCCAGATCGAGCAGATGGGTTTGGGCTGCTCCTTGCCCATCAAAAATCTTCCTGAACATACAGATACCTTGAAACAAATTTTCCTCCAAAAACAAAAAAAGAGCAATATTTCCTGGGGTAACTCTTCTCTGGGTGCTCCCACCCTGTGCAGGAGGGAGATGTAAGGGGGAAGGTAACTGCATGGAGGTTTTCTAATAGGTTGGGAATTTTAGTGTTAAATGTTTTTTAGAATAATTTTCTTTTTTAATAAATTTACAACCTGAATAGGTCCCTTCACTATAATAGCTTGTATTTTATGTGGTGTCACAAGCCTTTTTGATGTCCCAGGGTAAAATCTGGAGGTATTGTGCTGGCAGAGAAAACAGCCAGAAGTCAGAGTCCCGTCTGTTTGAAACGGATGCTAAACTCTGATCATGAAAGTCTTCTTCAGAGAAATATGGAAAAATCCCCCAAATCCATTTCAAATTAGCCGACTTGAATATTTCGCACCCTAACAACTGTACAGCACCGGAGATGGCTCAAAGGCAGAAGGAGAATTGACCTGAAATGCTCATTAAAATCACAATAAAATGAGGCTTTAGGAAAGGAGCTCCAACTCTTCTTTCACATCCTCCCCTTGCTCCACTTCAAATCCCTTCCCACTAGCGGCTGAAGGAGGCGTTCAGGCTGCGTTAACCCTGTGGGTACCCAACGCCGAGCTGGGGAACGGCATTTTTTTTGCAGCATGGCTGTTTGTAGAGGGATAAAATTCTTGGCAGATGGGATGATGCTACCTCCATCCCTGATTTTGGGGTCTGCAGAGGTGGGGTGCAGGAGGATTTCAGTCGTCATCCCTGCCATGTCACCAGCATAACCCTGAGCATCCTCGGGCACACCAGGAAGGATTTCACCGGCAATATCAAGTGTCGTCCCAGTTTGCAGCTATTAAAATCTGGCTCTGAGCCCATCACATAATACGTGGCGATTAAAGGCAGCACATTTGTCCTGCTGGTAATATCAACATTTTATGAATGAGCAGGTTCTGCTATCAGCTAATTAGGAGCAGGTTTATTGCAGCATCTGTCACCTGGAGTTAAGCAATTCATCCCAGGAGGCTCCTCGCGGGGAAGGGGCTGTCAAAAGCCAGCGGTGGGGAAGGCGCAGGATGCGGGGAAACGGCTGTGCCAGGGGAAATCCCCACTGGAAAAGTGGGGAGAACACACTGGAAAATATCCAGGCAATTTGATGCATTGTGGTAGCCTAATTGCTTAGCTCGCCAATAATTTTGGAGAGACAACCATAGCAACGGTGGGATCACACTGGCTGGAGTATGTGGAGCCGGTGGGCTTCCTTCTTGACTTGGATGCTTGTCCTTCCTCCTTGAAGAGCATCTCATTTAAAGCATCGCTACAGGGCAGCATCCTCCAGCAGTGCTGGTACCCACTGCCGCCCATCCCACCACCCAGGGCTCCCCACACATTGTTGGAGGGGGTCCAGAGGGGGCCATGAAGATGGCCCAAGGGCTGGAGCACCTCCTGTCTGAGGACAGGCTGAGAGAGTTGGGGGTGTGCAGCCTGGAGAAGAGAAGGCTCCAGGGAGACCTTCCAGCACCTTCCAGTGCTGAAAGGGGGCTACAGGAGAGATGGGGGGGCTCTGGATCAGGGGGTGGAGGGACAGGATGAAGGGGAACAGTTTAAAGCTGAAAGAGGGGAGATTGAGATGAGATATTGGGAAGAAATTTTTTGAGTCCACATTACCTGAATTGACCTCTTCGTTTTAAAAATGGGGTATAAATTTAGGTGGTCATAATAAAAAGCCTGGGGTAACCCAACAGACAGTTGTTTCCAGACAGCTGGAGTGGAACAAAGTGGGATTTAATCTCCTGGCAAAGGGTGAACATTTAAAGGGTTTGTGAGGAGTCCCTAAACCTGCACAAAGGAGGAACTGGTCCGAGTTTTAGGCTTGCGGATGCTCTGGGTTGCAGATGCTTATTCCCCCATGACGTGCAGCTCCATCATCCCTCACCCTACTGGGTACCAGGCACCCTCATCCCCTTCCCTTCGGTCACCCCCTTTTGGGGCTGGCACCTGCTGCATTCCTTGCCTCCACCTGCCCGCCTGCCCTCCTCTATTTTGTTCTTGACATTTGTGTGTGATTTTTTTGGATGGTTTCCTGCCAGATTTTAGGTTTCTCCTTCCTATTGCTGGCAGCACGAGTGGGATTTGACAGCTGGAGCCTGGCGTGGACTTCACCTGCTCTACAAAGACTTGGCAGTTCGCTCCTCTGCCCACGCTCCTGCAGGAACATTTCACCATTGTGAGTGTGCAAAACCCAAGGAATTAACTCCACACACAGGGCACTGGTTTAGCACCGTCATCCCTGGCCTGTGGTCGGGTTTTTTCATGATGTGCAAGGAGATAGTGAGCGCTTGTAGGTATCACGTTCAAATGAACCACCTTCAAAGGATGCCATGAAGTTTTCCATTCTTTCATCCAACCCATAATATTCTAAATTAAGCAATGCAAATGTTGATTTTGGTGCTGGATGACGGAAGGGCTGGGGCAGGGTTTGGGAAACAGCTGGTGCATTTCATTTCCTCTGCGCTAGGACAGCCCGTTGGTGTCAGCGTTTCTTCTGTTTGCACATCTGGAACCGGGCAAAGGGCACAGCTGGAAAAAGACACTGGCCATTCCTGGTGCTTCGCTTTCCTCCGGAGAGCCCAGAAAACCACCCTCGCTAAGGAGTAATTAAGCAGAATAGTTAATAAAGTCATCCTAAAGATGAAATGTGAGTTGTGGTACCACCAACCCCGAGCATATGGGAAAGATTTTGGAATTTGTTGCTTTTTCATGTTTAGAAAAAAGTTGGGGCAGGTCCAGCTGGGAGCACGGGCTGCCCCAGGGCCGAGGCATCTTCCCATGCTGGGCTCTGCATCATCTCATTAAATTCCAGTAGCTCCAGCTGCTCCTCAGAGAAGTGCAACAGCAAAGCCAAGGCTGGGAGAAAAAAAAAGTGCATTACAAAAATATGTGCACAAAAACCCATCCTACTGCAGCCACCGATGGGAAATGTATCCAGGTGGGGGGAGCTGGGCAAGACATTCGCCTTTTCATCCTTATTTGTGCTTCTGTGATATAATCTGTCTTGTTATACAAGGCACAGGGGCTCATGGAGATGTTTCTTAGCCATTAGTAAAAGTGAAATCACTCTAATAACTGTGGTTTTACCCACGCTCGGCCCCGCCAGTGGGTCTGGGTTTCACAACTAAGCAAATACTGGAATAAGAAAAAAAAAAATTTAAAGAAAGGAAAAAATTTCATTTCATCTCTCTTAGCCTCAGGTCAGAGAGACTTTGTGACCCGTTGCTATATTAAAATCCAGTTACGTGTGACCTGAGCGCGAGCTGACACCTTCAGTACAGCGCGAATGTTGGTGTTTCAGCTTCGATTACGCAAGGGTTGGCGTTAATCGTGTTTCGATAATAACACAGCTCGCAACCAGCACGGAGTGGGTTTGCAGAAGTGTCCTGGAGTAGGGGAAAGCTTTCAGTGAGCAGCAAGTGCCCAATCAGCCCCCCGCCGATTGCATTCGCCACCATCCACAGCTGCAAAGAGATGATGCAGTGAAAGTTCTGGGAGGTTCCTCCTCACCCACGGGATGCTCCAGCTTTGGAAATGTCATGCTGGGACAAGGACATCCTGGGGAGAAACCCTGTGGAGGACAGGAGCTCTGTTTTCAGAGCGCTGATTTTAGCGTGGAGGTGAGGGCAGGCTGGAGCAATGTTTTCCAAGCAAAATCACCAGCCTCCACTCTCTGATATGATTATAACCTTCTCTTTTATTTGCCCACAACTGTTTCTGGATGCAACGGCTGAATCTCAAGCTGCTCAGCATCTCCTAACGCTCTGCTCTGGCATGGGCATGGACCCAGGCTTACAGGACATCCCAGCCTATCTTCTCCTCCCATTGCTGCTCTTGGGACCTACTTTTGGAGTCTTTGTTCCCAATAAGAAAAGAAAGCTTGGCGTATTTTTAATATCCCAAAATGCTCATACGCAACCCAACGGTCCCCAGCACAGTGTGGGTCCTGCACAGCCCAGGGTCCTCCCGCAGTGCAATAAATCTGGTAAATATTGATAAAAACAGTTCTACCCAGTAAAGGTCTGATGAAGGGCTTATGCCGGAGTGAGGCTTTCTGAAAGTGTAACGCTGGGAATAGCCCTTCCATGAGTGATTTGAAAAGCAGAGCGAGGTCTGCATGGATGTAAAAGGAGATGCCGAATTCAGGTGTGTTCACCTGTCTGAGATCCTGTAAATCCTTCTTTATACAGGAAAGCTTTCCTCAGGGCAGAGCCACGGTAGGGAACAGAAATACTGGCGTGAGTAAGCCCCTGGGAAGGCAGCTAGAATTTAATTCACTCGGAAAAAAAACCCCGCAATAAACCAACACAATAGCCAGACGTATAAAAGAAGAAGAAAAGTGAACTTAAAATATAGCTCTATAAACCAATACCTATAAAACAGAAATGTTGGGAAAGGAGTTTTTGATGGGTTGGGAAATGCACTTTTATGTTATAACATTTATTTTTCCAAAGCCCTGTGACAAAATAGCAAGGGTTGGTCAAAACCTCCGGCAAGAGCCCAGCGCTTGCGTTACTCCTTCTCCGCTTCCATCTGCGCTGCCGTTGAGGCTGAGCAGCAACGGGGAACGGCACTGGATTTCCAATGAAGCCCCAGATCATTAGGGATTTAAATCAGGATTAAGCAACATGGCTAATTAATTGTAACAGCTGACTTCAGCGCGAATTTGGAAGCCTGCATTAGGTTAATTCCCCAGCGCTGATATCCTGGGGGTAGTCTCCCGACCGCAGGAGGATTCAAAAGCCCCTCTCCAGGTGGCTGAGCATGTTTTAAATAACCCAGCTGTGGGCAAGGCAGGTGGGGAGAGCAGCAGGGACCACCTGGGAGCATCAGCCGTGGTGTCCCTGGCCAGGGGGTGGGAACCATTGACCCAGGCAGAGGTGATGGAGATGGAGATGGCCATGGTGGATGGGTGCCAGTGACGTGAAGGATGCTGTCATGTGGTCAAGTGGGATAAACGTCCTATTTCTGGCCACTTATGTGCAAAACCTGAGAGAGGAGAGGTTGAGATGAGATATTGGGAAGAAATGTTTTCCTGTGCGGGGGGTGAGGCAGTGGCCCAGGTTGCCCAGAGAAGCTGTGGATGCCCCATCCCTGGAGGGGTTCAAGGCCAGGCTGGATGAGGCTTTAGGCAACCTGGGCTAGTGGGAGGTGTCTCTGCCCATGGCAGGGGGTGGGATGGGATGACCTTTATAGTCCCTTCCAACCCAAACCCTTCTGGGACTCTATGAATTATGACTGTGTGTCTAATTTGTGTGGGTTCCCCTGGGCATCCCTAAGCACATGGCTGAGCGAAGGGGGAAAAGCCATGCTCAGGGGTGGGGGGTTCACTTTCCAGAGCACAGAATGGGTTCTGTCCATGAAACACGGAGGGTTTTTCCTAACCCAGAAGTTGCAGCTCCCCAGCGAGGGGTATCATGTCGTGCTTCCCACATTTCAAGGGCTTTGGTGTTTTGGCTGCTTTTCATTAAAAACCTAGCCCACTTCAGAAATGCACATTTTATGATGAGTGAATGCAATCTGAAAGAAAATGTGGCTTTTAACGACGCATTTTCAGCAACGTTTTTATTCGAACCATTCCTCACATTCTTCTCCTGTGTTTTTCTGCACTAAACATCCATTTTCATATGATGCTGGGGAGACGTTGGGAGTAACTTTACCCTTCCCGTGAGACTTCCCTCCAACCTCTGCAGCACAACGATAGGCTGAGGGCATGGCTTTATCACTCGTTCCTGCCCCAAGACCAAGCTAAGGAGGGCCGAGGGCAGAATGCCAATGTTGTTGGGGGTTTTTTGGTTTTTTTTTGCAAAAAGAAATATATCCCAAGAGGAAGTTATTACTCAGGATCATTCAGGAGAATGGACTTTGATCATAAGGCAACAAAATGATGCTTAGGTGTAATTGAATGCAGATAGAGTAAAACAGGGTCTATAGTAATTGGCACTGGTAATTCATTTTCAGAAGTGACACAGTGCTAATGAATGTGTAGAAAGCGTCTGCTTTCTGTGGGGTGGGCAGAAGGCAGCTTTTTGGAAAGGTATTTTAAAGGTAGACGTAGCACAGGATGGGAAAAAGTACAAAAATAAGCACTTGAGCAAAGCCAGCACAGAGAGATCTGCACACATGGCCTATTCCCATCTGTGTTTTTAATGGGATTTATTCCATTGCTGGCAAAGGCATTGCTTTTGTAGAGAAGCACATGGTATTTCTCACCTTTCATTAGCTGGAAAAAGAATGACAGGTTCAAACCTGGTGCCACCTGAACAATAAATAAACCTCCATCCACCAAAGCATTTCACATTGTTTTGCTACAGGAAAAAAAAAATACAACAGTGCTGGAATGGGGCTTCAGCCTTCCATGGGCTAAATCCTGCTGGAACCAGCACGGCATTATGTGGAACTTCAGCAGCTGTTCTTCCTTGCCAAATTCAGAAACTTCCCTGTGTTTCTGTTACCTGTGTTCATCACGCAAAATTGCATCAAAGAATAAATGGAGCTTATAGAATCACAGAACCATTTGGGTTGGAAAAGACCCTTGAGGTCATCAAGTCCAACTGTCAACCCAATACTGCCAAGTCCACCACTAAACCGTGTCCCTAAGCGCCACATCTACGTGTCTTTTAGATACCTCCAGGGATGGTGACTCCACCATGTCCCTGGGCAGCCTGTTCCAATGTCTGACAACCCTTTTGGTGAATAAATTCTTCCTAACGCCCAGTCTAAACCTCCTCTGGCGCAACTTGATGCCATTGCCTCTTGTCCTATCCCTTGCTACTTGGGAAGAGACACCAACACCCACCTTACTACAACCTTGCTACAGGTAGTTCTAGAGAGCAATAAGGTCTCTCCTGAGCTTCCTTTTCTCCAGGCTGAACAACCCCAGTTCCCTCAGCTGCTCTTCATAGGTCTTGTTCTCTAGACCCTTCACTCATGGTCCAAAAAAGGACCATCAAGGACCTTTCTGGTCAAGGACCACCTCCTGGCCAATGACCTCCTCCTGGTCAGTAACCATCTCCTGGTCCAGGACCACCTCCTGCTCCAGGACCACCTCCCGGTCTTACACTGCAGGGTCACGGAGGGAAGGGAAGGGAAGGGAAGGGAAGGGAAGGGAAGGGAAGGGAAGGGAAGGGAAGGGAAGGGAAAGGGAGCAATCCTTCCTTCCCTGGGCATGGAGCTGCTCGCTGGAGGAATGAAACATGTTCCAACCATCCCTGCAAACCTAGGCATGCCCCAGAGGAGCTGGGGAAGATGTGTAGCCCTTGCACAAGGCACTGGCTGTCCCCACTGCAGGTTTTGCCTGCCCTGGTCAACGCTGGCTGCTCCTCAGCAGTTTTGGATGTGCATTAAAACGTCACGATTTGCATGGGCAATAAAAAAGCAGTTTGAAGGGTGTCTCTAGTGCTGGCGCAAGGAGATGGGCCTGGGAGGAACATTTGTAAATCTGCTACGTGCACCCTGTGAGCAAATCTGCTTCAGGAACAGCTTTCTCTTGCAGCGGTGTTAAGCCAGGCTGGTGAATTAAATCCTGTTTTGAGACCAGGTCCAGGCGGGGAGAGCTGAGCCGCTGCAGGTCACCTGCTGGGAATGGCACTCGTCTCAGGAAGGCTGAAGAACTCCTTTGTGGAACCACAACGTTTGATACTGAGGGGACAAGGGGACAACGTTTCCATCACCTCTCCTTGTGCAAACCTTCTCAGGTCTCTCCTGAATTCGTGGCCCAATGCAAAGCCCAGGGGTTGTGTGGTGGGCTTCCATCCGTGTTCCTCAACACCTTACCACCAGTATTAATAGCCAATTAGCTAATTAACTTTTGTCACCTGCTTTTTCAGGTGTAAGCTCCATGGGAAAGTGGTGTGGGGATGGGGCAGGAGCAGGGAGGGCAGCCTGTGAGGGTGGTAGGGCTGTAGAGCATCAAGGTTTGTGCACCATCAATAAATATTCGCATGGCCTGTGCTCAGGGAAAATAAACAGCAATCTTCGCCCAGCTGAGAGAAAATGCTACCAGCTGGGTATCCAGTGCTGCCCAGTCTCCATTGCAGCACATTCCCACTAGTACCGGCCAGGTGAGCCCACTGCGGGCACCAGCTTCATTCTTCTACCAACGCGAGAACAATTCCCCCTAAAGACAATTACGTGTGCTCCAGGATGTTTGCTGCTAGCAAGTTATTTTAACCCTGCTGGTAATTTCCTTTCCTGCTGGCTTTTTCCAGCCCTTGGCCCATAGACTATTGTTCGCCAAAGCCACCCAGGTGTGCCGAGACGCCCCCAAAGACAGAGCAGCTGCTGGGGCTGGGACCCTGAAGCCGTGCTCAGTTGGCTCGGCTGCAATCACGTTTAATTTCTCCTTGTAGTGAGAAAAACCAGAGGACATTCCCATTTTGCAAAGGGCATCCCCATCCCTTTGGCGTAACCCCATCCTCTTGCCTACATGGATGCACGTGCTGCTGGCCCAGGGCTGCATTCCACAGCATAACGAGCTCATTAGGAAACTTCTCATTAATTGCAGCAGGTTCTGGAGCAGATGTTGGGTTGACATCTGCAACCATGACCCAGATGGAGATTCTGGGTGCGGAGTCCCACCATGTCCCTACCGGTGGGCATGGGGATGGGGAATAGACCCAGTGGTGCTGAGATGATCCATTCAACCACACGACATTTTTTCCCCTAAATAAAAAATTTTCAAAAATATTAATAAAAAAAAAAGATCTCAGATAAGAACACAAATGTTTTTCTTCCTCCAGCTCCAAGCGAAAGAACTGTTTTATAAATCATTTTGGATAAACAGAAACAATCGAATCTTTGTTTTCAATTCACGCTGGAGATACTGTGCAGGCACTGATAGCCTGGGATTGCTTCACTCCCCGCCAATAAATCTGCCACTTGCAATACAGGGGCTGCCAGGAAAATCCCCCTAGGCTTGGGCTGGCTTCAGCAGAGGATATATGAACGAGACTGTATAAATATTGCAGTTTTAGGCCAGTTCTCTCTCTCGCAGCTTTTGCAAACCCCAGCAACTTTCCTCTTGGCGATGCACACATCAGATACGAGGCTGGCGTTCGCTTGTGCAGCCTGATTTTCAGATTTTTTTTTTTCTGGTAATTAATTGTTTTTTACACGCTGGTGGGAGTAGGGGAGCAAAGAGGATGGTGCTGCAGCCCATTTCCCAGCCTTGGCCATTCCCAACCTCTTTGCAGCTTTGGGACTGGGGGATGCCAGGGAGGCTGCACGCTCCCTGCAACCGCGGGGCATCCCAGAGAGCTGCTGCTGTGGCTGTGGTGCTGCAGGGTGGACCTGGGGATGGGGAAGGGTGGCCCTGGAGGACCCCAGAAATACACTAATGCTCCAGGGGAGGGGTAGGAAAAACACTTTCTTCTCAAGATAAGGTATTTCTAGCAAAATCAGAGCCCTAAAAATGTCAGTGTCGAGACTAAACCAAGGAACTGTGCCGTAAGAGTCAGGTTGGTGGGCAGTTTTTATTGAAATATTAAAAATTACAAATATTCTAGAACATTTAATGTATTTTTTTTTATCCTCTTTTTTGCACAGAGCTGGACCATGCAAAGCAACATTGGTGGCTGGGCAGCCTCGGGGCTGTGATGCTCCTGCCTTGGCCCCTGGTGCCAAGCAGGGCCACCTCTTACGGGGTATTTGAAAAGACTTTTTTGTTTGCTTAGAATGGTTTATGTATTTTACACAACCCTACAACAATGTGATTGGGGTTTTTTTTGAGGAAGCTGGGAAAATCCTGATTTTCCCCCTGGTAGAGAGCTTTGGCTCAGTGTAGGGAATATGGTGATCTGGAGATAAATCAAAAACACTTAAATACAAAGCTAAATGTATACTTTGATAGATATTATATAAATGTATACTATATATTATATACGATCAAGACACATATGCATAGGTACATAGGCCAGTGAAAGTCAAGGTGTGTCTATGCCACATGCAGGAATAATTTATTCTCATTTTACACGAGGATTTGGCAATTCTGCTGTCCAAGGATGCAGCACTGGCGATGCCAGGTTCCCATCCCGGTGCTCTCCCATCAGGGGAGCGATCTGTAGGAGCTGGTGCCATGCAGCAGCTCCAATAAATCAAATAAATCCAAATAATGTGGCAGGTAACATGACTTGAACCCCCTGGGGTTTCGGGAGGTGGTTATTATTTGCAGCAGAGTTGCTGTATCCAAAACCCCTGGTGAGAGCAAATTGTCCATCCATCCCTGCACTGGCCATCCCAGGGATGGGACCACCCCGGGCAGGGAGGGCCTGAAAGTCATCTGAGCATGTTGATGGCCTGTGTCTGAGCCTGGAGCATCTCTGTGCTCCAAGGAGTGGAGCATCCTCCTTTCCATCCATGGGGAAGCCAGCAGGAAACCTGACCTCAGCGGCTTCCTGGACAACGTGGTGGTCACGCTGCCTGCTCCCATGGACGTGTCTCACCGGTGGTGGTTTTTTTCATTTCGTGGGAACAAAACAACTTTTTTTTTTTTTTTTTCCCCCTTCAATTTAGGGAAACGAGTCATTCTTGCTGCAGCCACCTGGGCAAAGCCACCCGAAGCAGGCAGCATCCCTGGGAAACTGCCCCACGGCTGCTGAGCTGGGGGTCCCCAGGACCCTCTGCATTTCACAGGAGCTCCCAGGGTTCCTCCACACCCTGGTTTTTGGGCAGGAATTGGGTCTACGCAGCACGGTGCTTTGCTGAGCAGCCCTGGAGGAATGTAAACCCAGGCGGATCCAAAAGCAAGCCAAGTTAAAGCTGAAACATTTCCCTTCCCCATTGCACCCCATATACGGAGGCAAAGCTCGCGGGATGAAGTGCAGGTGGTGTAATAAATCCTGCATCCGTCAGGGCTCTGCTGCCATCCTTCGCTCTCCTCCATCCCCTGGTCTGGATTTACACTGCGGGGGAAGATGAACATGTACCTTCACACCCAGCTGCTGGAAAGGGGGAGATGTGTGGCAAAGGCATCCAGGCAAAAATATTTGGGGTACTTGGGATGGGAACTCAGCAGAGCCAGAGCTGGGAAACCCTGGTCCATCCCCATTTTTTCTGCAGAACGCACCAACGTGTTGTGCATCCTGCTTCCAATCGCTCTCCCCCGATGATGGAGGTGAGCTGAATGGCACATTTGTCTTGAAACAAATCTGGTTGCTGGCGCAATGTAGAAAAAAAATCAATTTTTACCCTGCAAGACCCTCTTTGCCTTGTTCTCGCAGATGATGCCCCCAGCCCTCTCCGAGATCCCTGCCTGAAGACATTGCCAAGGTCGGACTGTCCTTGCATGGTGTGGGGCAAACAGCAGAGTGAACTGGGGGGCTCAGACCTGCTGCCATAATTAGGGCTCCTTAACATATATAATGCGTGCAGCAGCCCCCAGGCTTATAAACCCGCAGCATCCCGACCCCAAGATGTGCAGCTCCTTGGAAAGGCAGGGGCTGGAGTCAGCAGGCTCCCAAAATGCTCAAAACAGGTAGGAAAGAGAGGGGAGTAGGTCTCCCTCCTCTTGCAGGTTTTATTTTATTTTATTTTATTTTATTTTATTTTGTCCTGGGCTGGTAAAGTCTTTTAGGGTTGTGAAGGTAATATGTTAATTTTTTCATTAATTAGAGCTGTCAGTTTTTAGCCTCTCTTTGGACAGATTGGCAGCTCTGAACTCCTGTCTCTCATATGAAAATAAAAGAAAAGCTGCAAAGCAACACTGGAAAGAGGCGTTGTTCCTCCTGGGTTGCTGGCAGGGGTGCAGAAGCAGGACTTGCATCCCCAAGGAGCACCCGACAACCTTGCAGCGTCACCCCGAGATGCAGAGCCTGTGCTGCCAGGGAGAGGCGTGGGATTAGGGAAACGTATCATGTGCCGTTATGTGCAATTTCCTTTTTAGGTTTCCTTTCTTAATAATTATTCCTATTATGTAGTTGGACAGTCTCTTAATACAGATAAAGACCTTTGCAGCTGCTCTGCCGTTGGCCTGGTGTTTAATATGCACTTGATAATTAGCCTGGACGGGGAGCCCCACGGCCACAGGCAGCCCCTCTTCTCTCAGATTGTTTTTAATCTGAGCCGGGCTCAGCTGGGAAGGGCTGATAAGCGCCTCTGTACGTGACAAACAGGGCTTTAATCTCTCCTTTCCATTTCTAGCGCGCTCGTTACACAAATTTGTCTCCAAACGACCCCAACATGTTAAAAATGACCCATTCTGGGTGCTGTATCCTTTATTTAAACTTCCTTAAATCCCGCAGTTTAACCCTGGGGTTCACTGATGCGGGGAGGCATTCACGGGGAGCTGAAGGTCCCCAGTTCCCTCCCACAACCTGGCAAACCCTTTGCTTTTTCATTTATTTTTATTTAGTGGCCGCCAAGCCCTGAGAAAAGCCTTTTCTGGGTGACCACGGTGGTTCCCATCGCATTTAGGAGGGATGCTGCAGTGGGGTTGGTAGCAGGAGTAACAAAGTCCGATGATTGGAGTTGGAAGCTGGGCACTCTCCGGTTACTGGTCACACGTGTCTTCAGCCATGAGGATAGTTCATACCCTGGGTCAATTCTTGAGTGATTTTGGCCAAGCCAGGCTGGGTTTTGCTGTAGAAGAGGTGTCTATAGCCCAAACCAACATCATAAGCAAGATACTAAATTTACCGGGCAAGTTTTTTCGCTCTTCGCCTGGAAGAAGTTGGGTGAGAGGATCCCAACTTTCATCCCTCCCAGCTCTCGATGATCACATTAGCAAACCAGATTTGTGTTTGTCTGAGTGAGATACGGCTCCTTCTGACCAACAAATTCTACATATAATTTTTTTTTCCCAAAAAATGCATTTTTTGGTATTTCTGCGCATCTTTATCCCATGGATGGAGAAGTGGATGGCTCTTGGGAGTGCTCTTGTTCACTCATGTCCTTGTTGGTGGGGAGAAGGGCTCACAGACCCCCCCCAAAATATTTCAAATTGTGGTAGAGGATTCCTGATGGGGGTCAAGTGAAAGACTGCCCCAAGAAGATGACGTGGTGGGACCTCCTGTGGTGCTAGTGGCTTCACGCCCAGCCCCGGTGACACCGACCTCACGACCCCAGACATCTCTCCTGGCTGCAGCCAGGAAAAAGAGACAATAAAAGACATAGGAGTTAATCAGCTCTTAATTAATAAGAAGGTAAAGGTTTTGAAAGGATATAGAAACAGATCTGAACTTCCTAACGGTGTTAGAAAAATTGCTGTTTGCTCCTGAGTTAGAAATGTGAGTGTGAGTAAAACGGGCATCATGAGTCTAAGCCAAAAATTTACGAAATATACTATTTCTTTCCTTTAATGAAGTTCGAGCTATACCAAGATGAACAAGGAAGGGTCTTTGCAACAGCCCCAACTACAGCAAACTCCCCCAGAGCCCTGGTGGTTGCAGCTCAACCGCCTTTAATATGAAGTGGGGTGATAGCGAAATAGATTTCACATTGAAATTGTCATACTTGGTCTTGACATTGATTTTCTGAGAGATGCAAACCATTATTTGCACTTGTGAGATCTACGCAGAAGGGTATTTAATCTGAACATTAAATATGCACAATTCGTCAGCCTTAAACACCTCGGAGACTCGGAGCTAAAGATAGCACGGATCTGGCACCGGGAAAGACATTTCCTCTCCACTTCCAACAAGGTTTAACTCTGACCCACGATCTCCGTTTCAGGAAGCACTAAGCTGAGCACTGCTGTTTGCTTTTCCAGAGGGAAACTCGTTCTTGCCATAGGGAGAAATAATCTGCATTTATTTGTTTATTAATTCGTTTTTGTAAATTCATTCATTTGTTTCCGCCGAAAAAGGAGGCTCATCTAAGATAAAGAAAAGAGATTTTTAAACTTGGCCTTTAAGACTTGATGGGAAGAAATAACATGGAAAATTAATAAAAAGATGCTGATGTGTTCTTGTGAAATGTCGGCTTGTGGAGTTCAATGTTGACTGTCCTTAACAGCGAATAATGTTGATGTGTTTTAGCTGGAGAGTCCCAGAAAGCTGTGGACGATGCTGACACTCCACATGGCCAGGAGAGCCGTAATGGTAAAGCAGATGAATAAAATAATTTAAAACTTCAAATGTGGCTTTAAATCAGATTTTCCCAGCTGCAGGATAGAGCATTGGTATGGAGGGTGTGTGAAGGTGCACCGGGCATGAGAAGGACGGTGTCATCACTGGCATTCTGCCTTGAAGGACAGGAAATAACTCCCCAAAACCCCTCTCCCAAAGGCAAAACACCTCTGGGCAGGGTGTCGAGCTACAGGAACCCCACCAGCTCTCCACCTGCAACCCGCAAGCTGGTTCCCACCAGACATCCACCTACAATCCTCAGCATAGTTCCCACCAAGTGTCCATGTACAACCCTCAAGATGGTTCCCACCAAACATCCATGTGCAACCTTCAGCCCGGTTCCCACCAAATGTCCACCTGCAACCCTCAAGCTGGTTCCCACCAAATGTCCATGTTCAACTCTCAGACTTGTTCCCACCAAACATCCACGTGCAGCCTTCAAGCTGGTTCCCACCAAACGTCCGTGTACCACCCTCAAGCTGGTTCCCACCAAATATCTATGTGCAACCTTCAGCCTGGTTCCCACCAAATGTCCATGTGCAATCCCCAAGCTGGTTCCCACCAAGTGTCTGCTCTCAGCCTGGTTCCCAGCAAATGTCCACGTCCAACTGCGAGGCCATTTCTGGAAAATTTGGTGCACCAAGTGTGTGCAGCATCCTCCTCCTTTTGCTGGTTCTTCTCCTCGTTGACCACAAACAACCATTCTTACACATCCTCAGACTCCTGACTCCACAGCAGCACGACATTTCGGATAAAAGCTGGGTAAAGATGGCTGTGTTGACATCTCCTGCAGGAAAAAAAAATATGTGAGTATTAGGCTGGAACTGTTATTTTCCCAGGAGAAATCTTGGCTTTCCATGAAACCATATGTTTTGGAAGAACTCTCCGCACACAGCTTTTGACCTGTTCAGCTCTCAACGGCGATAAAGCGTTCGCAAGCATACCCACCTTTGTTTGCTTTTAATTTGTCAGGAATAAGGGTGTCTGACACTCCCGAATCAATAGTAAATAGAGACGTGTGTGTCATCGTTCATGAGGGGTTTACCAGCGGGCACGGGCGTTTCGTTGCGTGGTGAGCGGCTCTTGTTTGCTTTGCTGCAGTCAGCTGAGCCTTCCAAACCCCCAAATTAATGTGATCTTATGAAGATTTGTTCAGCGGCACAAAGGCTTCTATTCAGATAGTTTCAAGGAAACAATCCAAGAAAATGTTCCTTTCAAACGTCTTCTGTGCGAGTACATTCAGACAGTTTCTTGAACTCACAACCAGCAACAGCACTCGTTTAATTCTATATTTGTTTAGAAAGATTTATCTATTCATGCGACACTGACAAATGGAGATGCTACGGGGTGCCTTGAATGGCATGATGCAGCGTCCTTCTGTATAATCTGTTCTAATTTTAAATTTTATCCTTAAAATCATTTTTCTTGCGTGTTTTCAGATGCAATTGTTTTTTAACAAGACGATGAGAGTTCTTTGCTTCCATTTACAGCTTTTGTCCTTGAGATGAGGTGTAGGAAGCACAGAATTGAAAGGAGAAAACAATAAAGCTCTTCACTTGGGCTTTCAATGGCCTGGGTAGTGTCAACATCTAGATATCAATCGCTCCTTGCCCTGCTAGCTGAAGAATATTTTTGCGTTCTTCAGACCACCAGACCCCCGTCTGAAAATGAGACATCTCCAGAGATCTGTTTTCTTGAGCTCAAGGTTGTGCGTAAACTAAGAGGCTCCGCTGAAAAAATGGAAATTATCCTTCTCCTTGGGAAGTCTTTTGAATAAATGATTCCATCTGTTTTCTGACCAATTACTTTGAAGACTCCAATTTGTGGTGATTTAACAACACTTGAGAGGAGAAGCCTAATAAAAAGCTTGTTCAAGGTGGAAATCACAGCGGCAGTCGTGAGTGCATATTCCAAACGTCATCGCGAAATAAAATGACATAGAAGAGTAATGCGAAATAGAAAAAACCACTTCCATTTGAAGGCAAAAATAGAATCAGAACATTTTACTGAAATAATACAACTCTGGTTAATAAAAGCAGAGTTAGCTGACAATTGCTTTTATTACTTTGTGTACTATTCTTGGATGCACAAACCAAGAGCCACCACAGTTCCGCTCAGCAGCATCACCAATATTCCTGAAAATTCACTAAAGGTAATGAACAGGTTGAAACAATCTGACAAAAAGAATTCCAGCCTCCCCGTGGGGATAACCTGCCCCGATAACACCATGTCCAGCCCCTGTAATTCTCCAAAGCATTCGGCACTCAGAAACCTCTGCAGAGGAAAACCGATTTATCCTCGATGATGGTTTCCTATGTGATGTTCCCAGAAGTGCTCTGTGGGGCCAGGCTGCAGGTTTGGGGCAAGAAACCTGTTTTTTTTGCATCGTATCCCCACCCTGAATTTCAGCGATGGTCCCAGCTGGCGATGGTTAAGCTGGAGGTTGAGTTTGGAAAAGTTGCTGTGAGCGGAGCTTGTGCAGCTGAGCTCAGCTTCACAAAACATCTGCTGGAGTTTGCAAAGTAGAGATCGTGTGCGTGCATGTGCATGGAGGGAAGATGTTCAGCATCCCTTTTTTGTTATTTAAAATAAAAATAAAGGCCTGGGGAGTTGGACAGTGATGGGGCTCAGGACCCCTTTTCCAGGAATAACTTTGTGTGTGTCACCTCTTGCAATTCTTCTCGGGATCCTATTTAATAATAATAAACATTTTAATTGTGAATCAAATTTCCAAAGCCAATTTCAGGTGGCTACAACTCTCATGGCCAGAGGTGAGTGATCCTGGAAAAATTTAGTAGAAGCTGTTTGGTCTCTGTCAGATTATTTGGAGTGGAAAAATTTATCCAAGTGCTTAGTTTTACTCAAACTTGGTTTATTTTTAAAATCTCATTGACAAGCAACAAGAAATCTTCAAGGAGTATGTTCCAGTACTTCAGCTAATCCAGCTCGTACCTTGAGCTGGCACCCCAATATCTTCCCACAGCTTATTGCAGACACAAAATACTGTATACAGCTTACAGAAATAAATTTTAAATTCCCTTAGCTAAGATTTGCAGGTATTTGACAAGTCTTATTAAGCATTTGAACTTCTTGTCTCTATTTCCCTTCCATACTAGCTGCAAAAAATCCAGCATCTCGGTGTCTGAGTCACCTCTGACTCACAGATCAAACCGTCCACGCTTGTTTGGGATAAGCCAACAGTTACAAAGGCGGTCTGTGGCATGCCGAGATACCTCGGAGCATCTGTCTGCCCCAACAGAAATTCAACTTCTTTGCATGAAACACGCTGGCTCCCGCCAATCGGTTTAATGAGCTGCACGCGGCTGCCAGGATATCATCCCCACTTTGCATCTACTTATCCTCTCACCCAACGTGCTCCGAGACTATTTCATTCCAGTAGCGTGTTTGGATTTAATATCTATCAGTTTCTGGATGGAAAGATGTTTTCTCCTGTTTTTTCAAGTCTGCAACTCTTCCCACTTCATTGTCCTTGCCAGATGGACACCCGAGAGGTGTTGTCCCAGCTTGAGGAGCACCATTGGGATTTTTCTCTCTTCAGTGCCCATCAGCTGAAGGATCCAGAAGAGGAGAAGACAACCCAGGCCAGCTTTGCGGGGAAGAATAGCAGGGTGAAAGGGTTCTTCAGGGAGCAGAAAAGTGGAGGAAGAGGCTGGAGGAGTCCCCTCCATGCCAGGTGATGGTCACAGGGATGGTCACTGGGACCTTCACCCATGGGTGGGACCCTCCAAGCCCTCCATCTCTCAGCCCAGCCCAAATTCCCTGGCAGGACTCCTTTTGGTGGAGAAGTGTGTCCCTGGGAGGCATGTGTGTGTTCCACCCTGTTTACTTCTTGGTCTTTCAGAAAGCAAATGGAGCATCTCTGAGCAGCCTGAGCTGCGGCAAGGCTGGATCCAGCCTCCAAGGCAGGACCAGGCTTCTCCAGGCTGAGCTTTCCACCCACGTGTCTTGTGCTGCATCTCTTCCATCCAGGCCAGTTTCTTTTTTGATGTATGTTTTATTTTGCACAATACATTATTAACAATATATTATAGCTCCGTGTCTTGCCCAAGGCCAAGTCTCCCTTTGGAGTGAACAGACCCTCAAACGTGCCAGCGGTTCCCGGTTTGAGCATCACTCCCTTCTTCTGACTCGGTGGGGCAGAGGCTCCCCATATTAAATGTGTCATTTTAAATGTGAATTATTGTGGGACAAGGTCATTTGGTGAATAAAACATTTGCTTGAATTTTCCCATAGCAGAATCACTCTCTTTTAGCTAATTTAACCAAAATTGCCGGGTGTCTCCAGCTTCTGTTACCGGATTAAGCAAATCCTTTGCTACACAGCTGCTTGTCGGAGGGTCTTCTGATTTAAGGGTCATTTGGACATATTAATAGTTGGAAAATTGGCCATTATCAGCAGGGGTTGGAGCTGGAAAGGAGGAAGATGGCTTTATAACCTCTGTTGGCCGGCTCTGGGGGGTTTTGAGCACCGAGTATTTGTTCTAAGGGTTGCTCAAAGGATGCAAGCGTGAGTAGTAGCGCCCAAGTGGTGGGAGCATGAGGACGTGCGTGGTAACACCATCATGGAAGTGCCCAGCAGAAAGCTGGAAAGAAAGCAGGTGGAGGAGCTGCCTGAGAAATGGGCTTTTCCTTTATTTCGTCTCATTTACCAGTTTTTGAACGTTTTGGAATCAGAATTGATGTTTCCCTCAGAAACCCCCCAAGGGTTGGACCATCGTGGTCACCACCACCCCAGAAGACTCCCTGCAGGTTCCATGTTGGGTTTGCTCCCGTGGTCCCAGCAGGACTCATCCCGGGAAGTCCTGGGGATGGACACAGACACGGCAAAGTGGAAATGGGATGATTCAGCTCAGCTCAGGGCTGATTTTTCTGTGCAAACGGCCAAGGTTCTGCCTGAGTCACATGCAGCTCCTCCCAGCCCGCGCAGGAGCAGAGCTTTGCCCTTTGCCCATGGGAAATGAAACTGGGAAACTGCAAAGCTCCGGTGCTTTGTCCACCGGAGCATCAGTGTTCCCAGCAGGGATGGTTTCTTCTCCCAGCAGCGATGACATCTCGAATCAGACTGGCTTTTTATGCAAGACTGCCACGTACTTTCCTGGAAGGAGAGCATTAAAAAAATAAAAGCAAAAAATGAGAGTTTTTTCTCCAAGGGGTGAAACTCAAGACCCAGCAGGTCGCCTGGTCGTCCCTTACCCTGAGAAAGTGCAGGATTTCTCCCCGCAACGTTTGCCTCAACATTTTGTCTAGTCTAGTTTTCAAAGTCTGAAGTGGGGAGGATTTTCTCGAGGTCTGGCATTGCTCACTGGCCTCTCTGGTTAATGTTGAAGCATCCCTGGCAACGCGGCTTTAATCTCCAACTCTGCGGAGGGATTATTATATTTAGGCAGAAGGGAAACAAAGGACGAAGACAAATAATCTACAGGGAAAGGAAAAGAGCAGGTCGCTTCAAACGAAACAGATTCCAGTGGGATTTAGAGGCGGTGCGAGTCGCAGGGGGTTTGTGCCTCACTGGGATCCCACTGCCTGGGGGGGGACCATGTCTCGTGTTGTATGGTCCCTGTGGATGGGTTTGCGTGGGGGACAAGGGAGGGGACATCCCTCGGGCCAACCTTGGGGCCGGTTCGTTGGCTGTTACGGTCCATGGAAAATAGAAATTCCAAAGGGAATATTATATGTGTCTAGTTTATTCTAATTTTATTTTTTCCTGCTTGCTTGTTGCAGTGATGGATGCTGGTGAATGGGCACCTGGCACCATCCTGCACCCGCTCCACGTGGCCAGCGTTCGTTGGGCTGAAACCAAAGCAACCTTCAGAAGAAACACACAGCATGTCCCACCCAACTGCTAAACCTCTGCCCCATTTGAGGCCAACACCATGTGTTTGTTTGTTGGTTATTAAAATTAAATTAAAATATCCTAGGTGATTATTCATTACCATTTTTTGGGGGGGGAAGGCTTTGCAAACATCTCGCCTGGTGGGTAAATGTCATTCGGATCATCTGATGGAAGGCAAAATGCAAACCCATTGTCTTTGACTCTGCCCTTGCTCGAAGATTTCTGTTTCATTAGTACTGTATTAATGAGGCTGGATTTGAAAGCAGGTGTTAAGTGCAATCAGAGTGGCTTTATTAGGCTACAAATTGTCTGGAGCTGACAAAGGCAGGCGGACAGACCCACGCTCAGTTAACCTTTGCCTGCGTGCATGACTTGGCTGGTTAAACAGCGATTGATAACAACCTTCAGCCCGGGGAGCCTCCGAAGGTGATGCCACATAGACTCCGCTGTGCGGAATGTAAATCTTTACAGGATCATCACCTTTTCCATTTAGGAACCCATAGAACCATTTGAAAATTAGGCAATAGCATGCTAGGGCGAGGAGCGAATTTACTGGTGCTAAATTGGTGTTTTGAATGCAGGTGGAGAGAGGGATGGCAGCATGGTTGCATTTAACAGAAATGAATATTGAGGATTGAAGGATATCAATATTTAAAATAATGTCTAGCAATCCAAGTATATGAAAATACGGGATTTTATGGGGGCTTCCTTTACGACTCCACTCAGCCCCATGGACATCCCAGCAGCCCAGCATTAAACTCAGCCCTGCTCGGAGCGGCTCCTTCCTACCTCCGCTCGGGAAAATAAGCGGAAAAATCAGCTGCAAACCTCATGCCAAGGAAAAATCATCAAATGCTGCCAAACAGAGCAGCATGAATCGCTTTTTTTATTTCAGCTGTATTATTTGTTCATTAGTTCATTACTAAATCCGTTGGTTGAACCCAATGGTATGTCCCTCCTCACCCTCCCGTACTTACGAATCGATTTCGCTGCTACGGGACTGTGCTCCCCGGCTCAGCAAAGCCTGCTCTGGGCTGATGGGGGCTTCACCTCTTGCAGCAGCGAGGAACACGGCTTGTCCCTCCTCTAGCCCGAAGATATATAAGGATTCATTCCTTTTGGAGCTTCTGGAGCCAGATGCGCCACGGCCAGGTACCAGTCCTTCCCATGCCCGACATTTGCCCGTTAAAATTGCTGCGGAGACTCGGAGCTGCAAATGTAATTAATTTAATTTAAAACACTCATTTACCAACTGATTTAGCAGCATCCAAGTGGTTTAAAGACCATGGTTAATGTATGAAGACATGCAACTCAAAAATAAATTCAAAACCTTTGGAGACTCCCCTGCGACTTCCTATGGCTGGACCATAGGAGTCCCCGAAGCCCCCCAAAAGTCCCCAAAGCCAGTACAGGGCGAGGAGATGCCGGCCCAGAGGCTAAGCCCGGCTTAGAGCTGCTTTTCCCAGAAAAGCCAACAGCTGCTGAAGAGCTGGTGGTGTTTTGACTGTTGTGTGGCTGCTTTAGGAGATGTTGGCAGTGAACACCTGGAGATCCATTTATCTGAAGATGTTAGGACACGGGGGATTATCACCTCAGCGAGATGTGTTTCCAGCATCAATCAGCAATCCCAGCAGTGCTCGGGTTTATTCCCCGCCGTGCAAAGCAACGACCTAATCCCGTCGGATGGGAAACTTTGGCCTTTGATCTGCGCAATCAAGCCCGGGTTGGGAGCAGCTGGCTGCGCTGTTGGCTCAGAAAGAGAATACAACATTGCACACCTCTGGCGTTAGAGACACCGTTCTATCTGTATCCCAAGAAAAAATCCTGAATTGCTCAGTGTTATTTCCCTGGAGGCAGCAACAGCACCCAACTCTCCATACGCTTGAGGTTGGTGCCCCAGCACTGGCGCTGCTCCCCTGAAGCCACACAGCACCGCAGGGCAATGCATTTATTGTCTCTTCTGTACATCTGCCTGTTTCAATGCACTTTCCCATTTCATTGCATTTTCCTATTCCATTGCATTTTCCTATTTCGTTACATTCTCCCATTTCATTGCATTTTCTTCTTTCAATGCATTTTCCTATTGCAATGCATTCCCTATTTCAATGCATTCTCCCTATTTCATTGCATTTTTGTTTTTTTCAATGCATTTTCCCATTTCAATGCATTCTCCATTTTGGTGCATTTTCTTATTTAATTGCATTTTCCTATTTTGGTGCATTTTCTATTTCAGTGCCTTTTCCTGTTCAATTAATTCTCCTATTTCAATGCATTTTGCTATTTAATTGTATTTTCCTGTTCAATTAATTCTCCTATTTCAATGCTTTTTTCTATTTTATTCCATTTCCCTATTTGGTTGCATTTTCCTATTTCAATGCATCCTCCACGTTAATGCATTCTCCGTGTCGATGCATTCTCCTATTTCCTTGCATTTTCCTACTTCAACGCGTTTCTTTTCCTCCAGCTCAGCACCTACGCTTTCCTCCACCCCCAGGCATTCAGAGGTTTCCCCTCAAGCCCCCGCTGCCCTGTGCGTCCCCAACCAGACGCACACAGGGGACCGCGCACCCGCAGCCTCTCCTCGCATCTGCTGGTGCCGCAGCCACACGTCCCGGCGGCTGATGTTTAATCTTTCGGAGGATGACTCATGGGGAAATGCCAGCCTCATCCGTTGAGAATTTTAAACAGAGGCTTTAAAAAAAAAAAAAAAAAGAATTGAAGAAAGCAACCATCTGTCTGCAGGGAAACGTGCTGGTTTTCTTCTCTTGCTGCCAGGAAAGGGACAGAGGGAAGGAGGTGAAGCCGTGCCGGGTGTTGGGTCGTACCCATCAAATGTGCTTCACCACATTGTCCCACCAAAGCCACCCCAGCTCTGGCTGGCTGTGTGCTGATGGCATTGCCTGTCATGACAATATCCCCTCAATAAAAAAAATCCACGGGGAATTTATCATAGAATCATGGAATCAGAGAACCACAGAATGGGTTGGGTTGGAAGGGACCTTTTATCTTATTGCTTGAAATTAGGGACTGAGGAAAGGGAGCATCTCAGCAGCCCCTAAATAGAAATGATGGAGAGCTGGGTCTGACTGAGCTCAGAGCTCACTCAAAGCATCCCACATCTCCCAACATCGCCGGTGTCCAGCTCTGCTCCACCTCTGCCAACAGGATCTACCCAACCTGCCCTTCAATTATTTGTCCGACGGGCATGGCTGACCTTAATCCAATTCTACAAAACTGTGGGGAAAATCCTCAGGGATGCAAAGAAATCATAAACAGAAAAAAAATCATAGGGACCTCTGCAAAATGTTTGGGGAAAAAAAATTCCCTCCTTCTCCTGGTGCTGCCGGTGGCACGGATCCAGCCCCAAGGATGCGACAAGGAGGTTGAGAAAGGCAGAGGGCACTCGCAGAGAGATGGAGAGGGGGAAGGAGCATCTTTGCAAGGATGGTTAAATCCCTGGCACACGTGCTGGATGGAGTAAAGCCCCCAGCACCCCCAGCCCAGCGCTGGACCCCATGTCACTTGCTGAGCTCCCATCAAAAATGCATCAGGAAAAGTTCTTTTCCAACAAGTGGCATCAAAATCTTAGGGTACGCCCTGTGCTTTCTGCTGGTCTGGCTGCTGAAAACAGCTCTTGGGGTGCTTTTTGCAAACTTTTCACAAAAAAAAGCCCTTTGGCCAGGAAGCAGCTCCCACAGGCATCCTACCAAATATTGTTGGGTTTTTTCCATCTGCAAACTTAAAATTCAGAATTTTTTTTTTAATGGACCCTCCTGGGCTGAGGGAGCTTTTTGGGAGCATCTCCGCAAAGCTCAGGAGGGTCGTTTCTGATGATGCTTGACTCAGGTGGCACCACTGGGGACATCCACGCTTGGTGTGGCCATTGCAGGGCTGGCATGGGAATCCCAGCGGATGCAGTGGACGCCCCTGCTTTCTGCACCCAAGGGATGGATTTTCGGGTGGGTGCAGCCAAAGCTGCCCAGGTCTCCTGGGAAGGGGGAAAATTTGGGGGGGAAAAACCCTCTGCAAACAGAAAGAGGTGCTGGAGGCACGGGAAGGGCTGTGTCCCCTGCTGGCATGTCCCCTTCTGTCCCTGTGTGGGAGCGGAAGAACCATGTCTGGGGCAGCCAACCCCATGGTGGGGGCAACTGCTCTTCGGCATCACTTTGCTGGTTTGAGACGTTGATGTGAACTCAGAGCCTCTTCTCCAAGGAAAAAGGACTAGAAAAAAATCCCGAATTCAGTTTGCAAGGTTGATCTTTTTCTTTCTCTTTCTTTTTAATTTTTTTTCTNTTTTTTCCTCTTTTTTTTTTCTCCCCAGAAAACCAGGAATTTCCGTGGCCTAATTCCCTCCAGACACTTGTGTCACTATCACCGTCTGCCTGTGCTGCCCAGTAACTCAGCCGGTGGCTCGGGGACCGCTCTCTGCTCCAGCCCGCGGGAACAAACCGAAATGGAGAGGATGCTTAAAACCATCAAAAGCTTCATCAGCATCATGCAGCTCTTCCCATCTGTGCCTGGGCAGCACGGGCTGGCCTTTTATCTCACTGCTTCCGAAATTTGAGGAGAATTAGCTTATTCCCTGGCCTTTGAAAGTCTCTCTGAAGTGCCGAGTGGGGCTGTTCGGGTGATGAGGAGATGGATGGGCACTTCTCCGCACTCCTGGGTGGTCCGGCTGGAAGCTCCCCGGCATACCACGGCTTTCCCATCCCACGGACTGGAAAAAAAAATCAAGAAGCCCTGGGGAATTATCCTGGGATTTTGACAGACCTGCCATTATATCCTGGTTAAGCCTTTGTGACCTTCGCTATCCTGTACGGCTGTCTTGCTGGGGGAGTTCATCAGTGAAATAAGGTGTTAAAAATGGGATCTCCTTGGATTTACGTTTTGCTCCTTTTGCAGTGATGTTTTTCCCTTGGAATTGTCTGATGGGATTCAAACATGTCAGTCCCAGGATTGTCACCTTCCTGGGATGCTGCAATGCCTTCCAGGGATGCTGTGGTACCTTCCCAGGATGCCGTGATACCTTCCCAGGATGCTGCAGTACCTTCCCGGGATGCTGTGGTACCTTCCCAGGATGCCGTGATACCTTCCCAGGATGCTGTGGTACCTCCCCGGGATGCTGTGGTGCCTTCCTGGGATGCTGTGGTACCTTCCCAGGATGCTGTGGTACCTTCCCGGGATGCTGTGGTACCTTCCCAGGATGCTGCGGTACCTTCCCGGGATGCTGCAGTGCCTTCCCGGGATGCTACAAGGACTTCCCAAAATATCTGGGGATGCTGCTGCTGTGCTGCGGGGAGAGGGACCAGAATGGATCCCACTCCGTGGACCACTGAACCCACGTTGTGATAGACAAAAGCAGAGTTACGATTAAAAGTGAGTCAATCCTGCTAAGATATACTGCATAAAGATAAAAATGAACCTTGACAATTTATTCTGAGATCTTTCTATTCCATTTCTTCCATTAAATATACTTGGGGAGGAAAAAAAAAGTGATTTTTAATATCCCCAAGTGCTGGAAATGTGGACATCTTGAAAACGCCTTGAAAAGGCTGGAAACAGTCCAGCTGCCGAGCACAGAATCTCACGCTCAAACCTACAGCAGGGATTTCAAAAAGTGACGGCTCAGAGCTGTAGCCATGGTGAAGGGTTTGATAAACCAAAATATATTGAAGGGGGGAAAAAAAAAAAAAAAAGATGGGAAAAGAGGATTAAGGGCAGCCTGGATGGGAGCCTGCCGTGGAAATCTGGCGGTGGCACAGGGCTGGGGACAACTCATCGGCACGGAGGAGGATTGAAATACCGCGTGTGAGCGACCTGAGTAGCAGAAATAGGATAAAATTAACGGTGTAGGAATTTTCTATGTGTGGGAAAGATTAACAGAGATCCGCGATGCCACACGTCAAATCACTGGGAAGCAGCGGGCGTGCGAGGCAGAGGGCACGCTGCCCAAAATAATCCAGGTTTTTCCATAACAAAGCGGACTGGGCTTGGTCAAGAGGAGGAAAAATATTTAAGAGTTTACTACGGGTTGAAAACTGTGAGTTGGGACCTGGAGGGATTTTTAAGGGTGGAAAAGAAAAGGGTGTTCCCAGGGTGCTGGAGGGGCATCGTCCCCAGGCTGGCGTGGAGGAGATGCACTGAGAGCCAGCCCCTGGCTGAAAGGGGAAATTTGGCACCATGGGGAGTGTCGGGTTATTTCCCCCAACGTGCCATACGCAGAGAAATGGAAAAGGGGTTGGGGTGGGGGAATAATGGCCTTTAACACTGAGATTGAAAAGAAAAAAAAAACAAAAAACAAAAAACAAAAAAGAAAGAAACCAACCCAAACCATTACCATGACCATTGTAGCATGAAACACAAAACCTTCCGCACAAAGCGGCGCGGAGCACACCAGAGTAATTAATGAAATGAAAGCCCCCGTTCCTTGCAGATGGAGCCGCGGGGAATAAAGGAGCTGCGCCGGGCGGAGCTGCCATGCCTCGCATGCTACATCTGCTATGGAAATCAGCGGCCGGGGGCCTTTTGTTCGGGCGAAAGCCCTCCCACCGGGGATTTGGCTCGAGTGGATTTTCTTGTTATTAAACATGATTTCGAGCTGGTTGAAGAGCAGATGCTCCGGCAGCATTTGGAAGGAATAACCAACCTTCAAGTGGGCAGCATCCCTGAAAAGTCTGGGATGGTCTGCGAGAGCCGTGCCAGCTCGGAGCCGATGCGCTGCCCGGGGTCCCTGCTTTGCACATGAATGCTGCTGACACCAGGCGAGCCTTGGTGTCCCCCCCCAGCCCCCTCCCAGCCTTTTCATTGCCCAGCGAGATGCACACACGCATCCATCTCCCTGCCCTTCTGCATCCCCCCGGGCAGCACAAAGCCCTCCTGGGTTTGGAAAGGCACCAAGCCCCCCCTTCCCTGCAGCATCCCCGAATCTTAAATAAATCCCTCTGCCTTCCCCACCCGCCTCCAATGCTCAAGCAAACCGTGTCTGTGTGCACAGAAAGGAGCGAAGCAGCCCAGCGCGGGGCCGCCTGCCTTGGCCAGAGCCGTTGGAGTTCCTGGTGGGAGCGCAGAAGGAAGGGACAAAGGCGATAAAAAGCCATCGGAGCATCCTTCGGGCAGCACACCATCGGCATCGCAGCTGGGTGCGGTGTTTGGGGATGGTGCTGCCTCGTCAATGCCAGAGAAAAGGGTCCTGGGGAAATTATCCAGTGCTGAAAGGAGGCTACAGGGGAGATGGGGGGGGGTCTGGATCAGGGGGTGCACGGACAGGATGAGGGGGAACTGTTTGAAGCTGAAAGAGGAGATTGAGATGAGATCTGGGGAAGAAATGTTTTCCTGTGCGGGGGGTGAGGCAGTGGCCCAGGTTGCCCAGAGAAGCTGTGGATGCCCCATCCCTGGAGGGGTTCAAGGCCAGGCTGGATGAGGCTTTGGGCAACCTGGGCTAGTGGGAGGTGTCCCTGCCCATGGCAGGGGGTGGAACGAGATGATCTTCAAGGTCCCTTCCAACCCAAACTATCCTGGGATTCCATGAAATGGGATGTGCAATATCTCAGAATCACGGATGCTCCGCTTACATCCAGCATCAGTCACAGGAGCCGGCAGCATGGAAGATATTTCCCTAAAGGCTAGACAGGCTAGAGAATAAATGACTCACTGTCTGGTTTAAGGAAAGTCTTGAATCTCATTTGCAGTTATTGCAGTCAGAATGAGCTTAATGGCTCAACTTACAGCTTCAAGTCCTTCCCTGACTTTGGGAGGGCCATTTTTGGGGACAGAAAATGCCCCGCAGCCCTGTAAACTTCCCACATTGGAAAGGTTGCACAGCTGGGTGCATTTAGCCCATTCCCAAAGACAGGAACATCCCCAGCGCTCCGGATCAGGCTGTGGAGGCACAGGCTGGTCCCTGCCCCTGCGGCAGGGCGGTCACAGCAGAACGACTGGTGTTGGGGGTGCAGCTCCTTCGCTCTTACATCCCCTGAAACATTTTTTCCAAACAACCTCCTCTTCCCTTGCCCAGTCCCCCTGCCTCGTCCCCAGCACCGCAGTCGCACAAGGACCCACCGCAGCTCCTCCAGCAGCAGCCGAAGATGCTCCAGGGTGTCACAGCTGATGGTCACCGCTGATTTTCCATCGGAGATGTCCTTGGTGCCTGTGGGCGATTGAGCATCCTCTGCCCCGTTCCATCCCAGGGCACACCAAGGCCATGTGCTGGCTGGGCTGACCTGGCCTCCAGCCAGGGATCTACACCTTGGAGCCATTCCCAGTGTTTATTTCTTCTTCTCCTCCTTCAAATCGGGCGCTTGCTTCAGTCAAAGCTTCTTTCTTTGGGATTTCTCCCCAGAAAACCTAGGTGACACTGGCAGGGGCCAGGGCACAGCCCATACACAGCCAGAGCCCTTCCCCTGCTTGGGGACCAGATCTTCACTCTCCATTTATTTAATATTACATATATATATTTAATAATATTACATATATATTTAATAATATTATTATCAGCATTATTTCATCACCCATGCACCAAAAATTCCCACTTCATTTCAGGAGCACACCGCCTGGGCGCACGGTAGCATGTGACTGACACCTCCCCACTCCCAGTATTTCATATTTTCCTCCTAAAGTCACTGAAACAGCTGCTTTCATCCCAAAGTGGCACCTGGGGGGGGGGGGCTGGAGGCTAGTACAGGTACACCAACAACTGGAGGCTAGTACAGGACTACAAAACCCCAAACATTTCCCCCTTTGACAGCTGTAGGAAAGCTTCCTTTTCCACAGAGCCTTTTGAAAATTGTTCCAGATCTTTTTTTTTTCCCCTTCAGATTGTTTCTCATCCCTAATCCTCCAAAGTAATTTAGGGAGGAAAAAAAAAAAAAAAAAAAAAAAAGACGCATTTGGCAGAACATCCTTCCTTGATACTGAGCAACTTCTACCCTCGTAGGGCTCTTGTGCTGGGAGCCTGGACCCTGAGCCAGGGCTCAGCACCATCCAAGGGTCACTTGGGACATTTAAGGGTCCCCTGGGAAGCTGAAGGAGATGGATGGGCTGCAGGAAAATAGAAAAGTAGCTTCTGCTTGAGCGTAGAAACTGGTAATGGCTGCTGGGGACGACAGCTCTGCTGCATCTCGGTGGCTTTTGCAGAAAGGCTGGCGGTGAGCAGAGATTGGAATGAGATGGGAAGTCCCTGGGAAAGAAAAAAAAAAAAAAAAGTTGATAAATCTGCTGTTGTAAGAAAGGAGCTTGGTAGGAAGAAGCCCAATGATCTGAGAATTCCTAATTACTTGCTTTTCAGCAAATAATCCCTCCCTTAGGAGAGCCAACGTGAGGATTAGGCAACAAAATGCCACATTGACAACAGCAAACTATTAATTAGCCAAGTTCCCCCGTTTCTCTCTGCAGATCGGTGATGAGAATGAGTCCAATGGGTGAGGAATGAGCTCAGGTCCTTCCCCAAGGATGTGATTATTGCGAACGTTAAGGTGCTGAGTCGCGCATCCTCGGCATGGTGAGCGTTTGCCATCCCGCAGAGGTTCGGTGCTGGGTCTAATTCTGCCCCGCAAACCCACTGTGCTCTGCATCGCTGCTCTCCCGGGGATACCCCGGGATTTTCTGCAAAGGATGGGTTTTAGTAACCCGCCTCGATTACCGTAAGCCATTGCACAACCCGGCTGTGCAATAAAACAACAACAAGAAAAAAAAAAAAATTGCAGAATTGCAGTGCTTTTTTTGGAAGTGGCCCGAGTCATGGCCACCTGCCAAATTTGTTTTCCAGGGATGGAATGGAGCTGAAGAGAAACATCTGAGCACGCCACAGCTGAAAATAATTCCCCGTCACCCCTTCCTGACTCCAGACAGCAACTGGAGAGCTGATGGGGGCAATCGTCTCGCCAACACCAAAATCAAACTGTGCTTCTGCCGATGTCACCTCAGCTCAGGCTCCGGTCCTTCCTCTGGATCTGGGGTTTCAACTGCCACCGGGCAAAGCTGGGGAGAAATGTTCCATGTGAACACTGCCACTAGGAATTCTGGTCTGAAGGAGATGGTAGAGCAAAGAGCAGGAACAGAGTGAGTGGCTTTAGACAGAACTTCTAAATTTTTTATCCTAAAAGGAAAACGTGGATAAATCAAGATCTCTCCATCTTCCAGCCATCCAGAGCAAAACAGAGGACTGAGCTGGTGGCACCTGGAGGGCAGTGATCAGCTTGTGATCAATGTGTAACTGAAAAGTCACAACATTTCTTGCGAGCTTTTGATGGATCTCAAAAGAAAAACTGGAATCACCAGGAAAGCACACCTCCAGCGAGGCTTCAAAGAGGTTATTTCTTTGTCCCAACTACTGCACCATCTTACCAAGGCCCAGGAAACAGCAGGGACACCTCCCACTAGCCCAGGTTGCCCAAAGCCTCATCCAGCCTGGCCTTGAACCCCTCCAGGGATGGGGCATCCACAGCTTCTCCGGGCAACCTGGGCCACTGCCTCACCCCCTGCACAGGAAAACATTTCTTCCCCAGATCTCCTCTCAACCTCCCCTCTTTCAGCTTAAAACCATTCCCCCTCGTCCTATCAAGACAATAAATAAGTTCAAAAAAAACAAGGGAGCTCTTCAGGCACAAGGATGATTGACCCCTGGCCACCCTCACCCTGCCACAGCCTTACCAGAGGAGCTGTTGCAGGGCTGGTGTTTCAGGGATGTGGGGGACAGTGGTCCCCAGGGATGCAGGAGCCGCTGGAAGGGCACTGCAGCAGGGAGAGCGAAGAGGCAAGGACGACCACCCCAGCTGCACTCTGCATCACATCCTGAGCACCCAAACGGGAGGTGTGTTGGGACAATCCTTCCAAGAGGAGCTGCAGCAACCACGATGGTCAGCAAAGTCTGGCTGTGCTGAGCGCGCAGCAGGGAGCGAAGAACAGCTCCTAGGAACAACCTGGATGTGTGAAACCTTTTAAAAAGCAGCATTCAAGGCTTCAGAGGCAAAGCAAACCTGATTTTGCTTGTTTTGCTTGCTCCAGTCTCCTCTGCCTCTGCCATTTTTGGGAAACACAACTGTGTTGCGAAGGTAAGACTGATTTCTATTCAAACTACATCCCAAATCCCAGCTGCACCTGGGCTGTAGCTCAGTACAATCATGTCCAGAACACACAAGTATCAATAAACTAACACACAAAAGTCATTTCTGCTACAAGTCAATTACTTTTTTTTTTAATTCAAAGAAAAAAAAGGTATTTTAATAAATACTGCAGAAACATTAACCAAACATACAAAGTGACTTCAACAATTAAAAAAAAAGTAATGAATGTCCTGTTTTATAACAGTTATAACTTATTTTTTTCCACAATATTTAAATACAGAAAGCACTTACCAGCTATTTTGTAATACTGCCCTAAGCGCACCGTTGCATCAGTCAAAAGCTTATTATGGTGGTAAAAAGGTCTTTTTGTGGGAAATAATCAGAATGGGTGGGTTGGTTTGGGTTTTTTTTTTTCTTTTCTTCTTTTAGCAGATGAAACAAAGTGCTGGCAACACACAGAACTGAGTTTTAATTATGGTAACCCTTTACCTTTGCACAAGTTAACATGAACACAGCGGTTTAACACTTCAAAAATGAAGCATTACCCTTGGGAACAAAACGCTTGTCCTCAACAAGCGACAGCCACACCGGTTAGAGCTTCCAGAATCCTTCTTTCGAGAGAAGCTATGAAGTGAAGTCGGTCAGTAAACAGTTACAAACTATTTTAAAGGCCAATTTATTCCACGTAACAATAGTATTCAGTAAGCAAAAAGGAATTTAACTGGTTCACTGATGTTTTGTGATTATTCTCTGGATACATATATATTAAGAGACTGAAAGGCTACAGGCAGTATCCAGTTGCCTCTGGGGATCCCTTCAGGCATCACAGTTCCTCAGACCCCATTTCCTCACCACCAGCACACGCAGTCTGCAGCGAGAGACAGCTGCCCCAAAAGTATGAGCACCACAAAAGATAACCTGGCTCTGCTGGCTCATTTGCAGATTCTTGGTTTTTTGGGGTTTGGTTTTTTTTTTTTTTTTTTTGCAAAGATAATTGCAGTGAACCACACGACAGAACAGCACTTCTCCATAGCATTTACAGAGGACTGGATCCGGGGATCCACCAACTCCTAGCAGAAGCAGAGGAGTTTTAGGGCTTCCCTGGATGGGCAGTAAGGCTTAATGAATTATTATGGTTGTAAAAACTAAGTATCATTTGTCATCATAGCTCTTAGCACCTTTCACTTCAACCTACAGCGACATACCCATACAGCACACCAGAACTGGAGATCATTTCCACTCTAAATTACAATCACAAAGAGGAATGGAAAGTCAGAGAGTCCTGCAACGGGCAGGTAGTTTGCCCCTGCACCCCAATTTGATCTGTTTAATTTCCACAGTGCGAAGGCACCAGTAATACTGGGAAATCTGAGGCGGTTGTCTTCATCACCAACGTGCCACCATCTCGGGAAGGCAAAACTCCAGACTTCTCACATACAGCGTTTTCCTCTCAGTGACACACAGGCCTCGGTATCCTCTCCATTTTAACAACGAGCTACTAAAAAATTAGATCATATCCTTTGGAAAACCAACTATAAGGTCACAGGGATAGTTCCTTAACGAGGAAGGCATATTAATAACATCTTCTTTTAAAAAAAACAACATTAAGGTATTATTTTAATGAAATCAAAGTGGTAGCATCCAGGAGTAGAGCGTTAATAAAAGAAACAAGCACTGTCAATGACATCTCTCTTCTTTGCAGGGTTATTCTCCCATTCACCCTCTCTTGTCTCAGCCCATTCAACCATTTTCCCTTTTTACAATTTTTTTTGGCATTTTCTTCAATGTATCATTTCCTGATGCCACCCCGTTTAGAGCCATTTCTTCTCACTGCTCAGTTCCTAAGCACAGTCTCACACAAGAGGTGAAGAGTCTCCATTAAAGCACCGGCATAAGCCCTCGTTCAATGCCATGTGGCTGTGTACTTCATCGAGCCTCCACCCCTCCCGGATGCTCTCTTCCTCCTTTCTCCAGGAAAATCAAGGTCCTTCACATCACCGTGCAACTCTTTGCTTTGTCCTTTCGCAAGTCCGTCGCCACTGTGGAAAGTTCTGGCCTGCCAGGCATGTGCGAAATTCGCTTTGTTGCCCTCTGCGATTTGTTTCGTTTAACATTTTTATTTGTTTTATTCACACACGCCAAAGTGGCAACATGAAAAATGTCTCTGACGCTGTTTTCTGACTGTAAGGCTGAGCATTCAATATACGTAGCTGCTCCAATCTGTTTGGCCATATTTGCACCCTAAGGGGAAAAAAGAACACGCGATCAATACCAAGTTCCCGCAGAGAGCCAAAGCAAACCATACAATTATTTTTCAGCACTGTTTTCCATACACAATGTTTTGTGAAAACCAAAGCGAAAGCTCCAGCGTGACAGCCAGCAGCTAATTTTGCAAAATAAACAAAGCTTTGGTTCCAAGATGCATTAAACAAGTATCCAAGCATTATCCCCCAGGCCAATAAATACAAATTGGAAGAGAGAAGAGAAGCTCCCTGACCTGCAAACAGCTGCAGAAAGCCAGAAGAGAATCAGTAGAACCTACTTAGTGCTTTCACCCTTGCAACTTCACTTGCATCTGTAAATCACATGCTCACTGGGAAAGGTCTGGACCTGGCAGCTTCCAGATTTAAGCCTGCTATCTCCAAAGGGAACAGGGATTCTGACTGCCTTAAGGGCTAGCCAGAGCGTCCCTGACCCAGAGCAGAGCCCGTGTTACGTCCCCATGAAGGGGACAAAGTTCATAGGGGAATGTGCTGTGGGTTTCTGGGTCAGGGATAGTTATATTAACTTGTAGCTAAGGAACAGGCCAAAAAAAAAAAGAAAAAAGGACATTAGTGGTTATATGAGCCCTTCTTTTGGGATTTTAAGTGCATTACAAGTCAAAGCAGGGATATTTGTTCCAGCAGCACAGGGAAAACAACATGTGACTCCCGCAAATGACAACACCCCGGCATCCTGTTGTGGATTTTGCTACTGGAAGACAATACAGCATTGTGTGAAAAAATGAAGCTCTTTCAGTGGAATTTCACTTGTGAGGGACAAAATCTTTTTAGTAAGTTATGAAATCAAACCACATCCTTGATGTGCCACTCCTCCCATATTGAGATACCGGCACAAGTCAGTCCAACCCCTCCTCTTTGCTCTAGTGCCAGGCTGATGGCACTAATCTATGTGGACCCACGTCTTCAGTGTGCACTATTTGCACTGCCCTGATGCAGCCATCTTCTTATCAGCTGCAAGCAGGAGTGGCTGATAAATGAGTATTAGTCTGTAGGACAAGCCCACCCCACAGTTAAACATCTCGACTCCTACTAACCAAGCCTAGCCTATACCTTAGAGCCTGAGAAATGTTTGCTCAGGTGTAGCTGGCTGGGAACTGGCTAGCACACCAGAGGCAGGGTGTCACCACCAACTGGCTTTTTTTATCCTCCCAACGCTTCCTCCTGAAGTTAAAAGGAACAGGGAAAACACCACTGAGCTCTTTGATCCCATGTGGACTTAGCAAGGCAAGGGAATTTAAAAATAAGATGTGCATCTCCACCCCGGAGGACCCTTCCCTAGAACCAGCACAGGAGAGCACTGGGTTGCCTCATGTCAGCAGGGATCTGACAACAAGAGAAGCAATGTATCAACTTGTGCAGGCAATATGTGGCAGACAGATTTCCTTTTAAGATTAATATTCAAAGAAAAACAGCATGGAAAAATCACAGCTCTGAGGCTGAACAACATGAGTATATCCACATGCACCACTGGTAGTTTGTAACCAAGATGACATCTGCAGCAACCAGCAGGATTTAAGGACACTTGGAATTGTTTTACACTAAGGTAAAAAACTGGCATTTAGTTTCATAGAAGATTGTCTGAGATGGAGGGATGTTTACGGAGTGAAGTGTAGAAAAATGTCATAACTAGCATAAGCCATCACAGTACAACACTCCATGTTCTATTTTAGTCAAGATACTCACCGTATGGTATCTTTGCATTTTCAAATTTAAACATGCTGTAGGAGGCTGCATGATTAGTAATCGTGTATTAGCAGTTGGCTTGGAAAAGCTGAGTTTGTGGGTAAAACATCAAAATACGATAGTGCACAGGATACACACACTAGCTAAAGTCCCTTCTGGAGGTACCATTCTCACCCTTACACCCTGCAGGGCAGATCTCAAACCACCGCTGTGATTCAGCTGCAATGCAGGATACATGTGTGAGTAATAAGGGGAAGTTTACCTCAGAGCCCAGTTTTCCCTTCTTCCCTATCTCCTGCTCTCCCACAGCCTGATTCCTTTTGCTTTCACCTCGGTTTCTCTATCCCCTGATGCCTGGCTGCAAACTTCTCACTTCCCCAGCAGCAGAGAACTGCTGCCAAGAATAAAGACACTTCCTGGATTTGCTGCCACCTTCGGAGGGAGATAGAAGGTGTTTTCCCAGAAGACGTTTCCAGGAAATGGGAGTTTTAAGGGGTCAGACTCCATGCAATGCTTGTCATGATGCTAAAGTCAAAGGTATGAGATTCAAATCCTAAGTTTGAGCAAAAAAAAATTGTACCAATTTATCAGTAAATAAACAGGACATGTCACATCTCAGGTACTGTTTTGATCTCTGTAGGCCCAGAAAAGCAGTTACTTAAGTGGGTTAAATGACTTTAAAAAGCTCTTTGCAATCAATAAGGCTAAATTCTTCTGATGCTTAAAGCATGCACTGTGGGGCTGCAGGATTTTCTGCTGCCTCCAGTCTGCAGAGAGGCTTTGCCTTTACCGATAATAGTTTTCAAATTCACATCCACCAACTACTAGAGTGTGTGCATCTGATTTCTTGGATGTACTCATGTCAACAGGGGGAGAAGTTGTTCATAAAGATGGGGAGAACGATAGAAAAGTGTCTGATCTTCTACCCCCGAGTACAACGAAGGGTGCGGCACGTACCTGATCGTAGGACACGGGTGTCTGCCTGTGACTGGAAAGTTCCACTAGCGTGCTTACATCCGTGCGCAGATCCGACTTGCAACCAACCAAAAGCATTTTGGTGTTCGGACAAAACTCCTGGATTTCACCTTTCCACTGTAAAATTTTAGGTGGTTATTACACTCGAGTAGTTAAATGTTTAAATCCAAAGAAGCAATAGCTACAAGATGAAGTTTAATGAGTCATGACATTTCATGTGGCAATACTCTTACGTAATAGCTGTACCTACCTTCGGGCTAATTTCTAAAGGCATTAGTTCCAGCAGAATCTGGTCACGGATGAAATCTTACAATCTCATACACTCATTAATTCCACCGACTTACTAATCAAGAAGGAAGGAATTCAGATTGTTTACCTACATGAGTAAAGGTCTGCAGACCTATCACTCCTCACAGGTGGTAAACACCCAGCCAGAGCCATGTGCAGACAAGAATCAATAAAATCCAGTGTCACCACATCCAGTGGCTCCTCAAGACGGAGCTAGAGAGGCAGGTTTTGTATGACCACAAAATAAGCGTTGCTATATATTGGCTCACGGCTACATCCCCACACCTAAAACTACACAAATCTGTCACGGGTTCGGCTACTGTCAATCAGTAATAAGCCTTTCAAACAGAACTTGTGATAGGTTCCTTGTTTTTCTTCCCCCCCTACACGATTATTTTGAGATCACACAATCTCTAAAACTTAAGGATATCATTTGAGTTTAAAAGCATATTAAGAAAAATCTTACATAATTAAGCAGCAGTATAGTAACCAAATCAGCAGGGACAGAAAAGAAAAAGACAGTTCTAGATACTCGTTGGCACAGCTAGGAGCTGAGAGAACAGCCTGAAGTATTTTCTGTAGACACTTCATTCCCACAAGAATCACTGGCCCCAGCTACAGAAAAAAAAGGAACTTCAGGTCACTAAGCCTTAAAGACAACACCGCAAAGTTGAGTCATGCCCAGTGACCAAGAAGAGGAGTGGGACCAGCTTGCAAACACTGAGCTTGATTATCAAAATTCAATGTTTTAACTCAGGGAAAGTCCAGCACTGAATCTCAGATCACTGAGCTTGTGAAAAATTCTGAGGTTTGTGCAGGATTGCATTTCTATGCCACTGCTAAGTCTTCTGGTGGCTTCCAGAGGCATTTGTCACTGGCTCCTTCTAACTTCACGCTGAGAAATTATGTAAAGCCATGGCAAAAGTCCAAACATTTGGCAGGGACGTCTTAACCGTCTTTGCAACATGGCAAAGTTTCTCAAAGTTCTCATTATATTCTCTGAATATAATGCAAGAGAATTTATTGCTGCACCCAGCCCTGCACCTCACACCACCCTGAACAATTCACTGCTGTCTAAGGGCTGAGGAATGAGAATTTACTTCACCCTTAAGTGTCCGTTGGGGAATTTTTGTTTTCAATTAACATTCATCCCTTTCAAACAAACAATCTCAAATCCTAGCAGTGCAGAGAGCGGTCATGCCATCTCTCCATTAAAAGAAACAAACTGAAGCTTCCAATGTAGGCAACAGCACCACTCTTCAGAGATTTAAAGACAAGCTACTCAAACAGTTCTGTACTCAAAATGTTTCTAGAATACTTGCCTTTTTTAGCACGCTGTCAAGAGTTTCTGGCCGACTGATGTCAAAGCAAATCAGAACAGCATCAGAATCTGGATAGGAGAGCGGGCGGACATTGTCATAATAAGGAGACCCTGTAGGGAAAAAAAACCAACATTTTTATTAGCTTCTATTTTTCACTTTTTGGAGTCATTCAACCTTATTCAGAAAGTTTAGAAAGGTTTTCAGTGAAGCTCTTTAAGAGCACACAGCTACCATTTTTTCTTCAATAGCACTGTATTCCCAAAACACTCCTTGCAGTTGCTCATTTCCCCACTTCCCTTTTGTTTCTCACCTACAAAAGCAACAGCTTCCCCAAGTAATTAAGAGTGATGGCACCCCAGTGATCCATCTCACACCAAAAGCTTGGGATGCCCCCAATAACAAGGGAAGGGAAATGGGGTCAGCCCAAGTTTAAAGTCCCACCATTCTCCTGCAGGCATCTGACTTTGAGAACAATCCCTTCACCTCCAAAAGGCTTCTTCAAAGAGGATTTGTCACAGTTGTGCTTCCATGGAAAAAAAAAAGCAGAAAGTTTTGAACTAAATCAAGTTTTGATTCTTCTAAGATTTAAAACAAATCGTTCCAAGTGCAAAAAGCATCTTTAGTTGTCATGGATACTGACAATTTTCAGAAGAAAATCTTGCTTCAAATTAAAGCATTTGTTGCAGTACTGCAGCAGGAAAGAATCCCAGTCCGTAGGCAGGCACGTGAGTTATCTGTCATGAAGAGCCACCAATCTGTAAACCAGTGTACGCTTGCAAGCAGTGTTTGTTTAGCCCATGAAACAAATTTTATCAAGATCAAAGTTAATCTAGTAACCTGATGGAACAGAAATAGGTCCAATATTGCACTTCGTGCACATTTTACTTCCAGAGATGTTAAGGGATATACTGTTTTCTTTAAGAACTGCCATGAAGTGCAGAGTTACAAATAGATCTCCAAAGACAGAAATCTCATTTTTATCATCTGGTCAATCTGGTAACAGGGTGGGGAGGGGGCAGAATGGGGAATCTTCCTTTTTACTAGGAAGTTCCAGTCATTCAGCCACCATTTGGTTTTGCCTTAAGCTTCACTTACTGAGGAAAAGACATTTTTTGAAGGGTACTTCAACAGTTAAGTGGTCCAACAGGATAAGGGTTTGGGCTTTAAAATACATAGCTGCAACATAAAATGTGTTTTCTTAGTCATATAGTCTTATTTCTGTATTTTCCTCTCATGAACCTAAAATACAGCATAGAACATATGCAACAAGAACAGAGTTTTCAAGAGTTTTGGTGTTATCAGCTAATTATATCACCTATTTTCCACCTATCTAGAACTAATTGGCTGTAAGGTCTCAGAAGCTGAGCAGACTATTAACTGGATTAGAGAAATTCCTCAAGTTTTTAACTGACAGACAGCTCATGCTGTTGCACAAAGCAGAGCGGGGAAATGGTGTGAACGTATCGCAGATGACTTCAGTTGGACAGCTTATACTGGAAGGAAAGAGTCAAGAATCCCAGGAATGTTGTTTTTGAAATGAAGAGTAACACATGGGGAATGAAGCATTACCAAACTAGGTAGCAGAAGGTAATTTGTTGAACAAGACTATTTTATTCAAACACTCATGTTCATAAATGATGTCAATCTAACAAAGAGGCAGCTGTCAAAAACTGCTCTTCAAAAAACAGTTAGCTGTCTTCAGCAGTAAATGACACGTTAGAGAGAAATCTAAGCAAGCCGAGCTGACCGGTAGTTAACGATTCATTTGAGCTCAGCTCTGCTTGCAGTCATTACCAATAAGCATTTTCTATTACTAATTATTCCCCAGTTATCTCCAGCACTGCTATTACAGTGCCTCCATCCTGGAGTCAAGTTATTTATCCTGGAGCCCCAAGGCCAAATTATTTATCCTGGAGTCTCAGGGTCAAATTATTTACCCTGGAGCCCCAGGGCCAAATTATTTGCCCTGTACAGACAAATCGCAGAGCAGCGTGCCATTGACTAGCCACTTGCATTGCTCTGCAGTGTTGATGGGGCCAAAGCAGTGATTCCTGCCCAGCGCCTGCACACTGGCAAGCCCCACTGCCTGGCTGGCACATCTGCCTGTGGAGCTCCAGCAAGTAAGGGCAGGATTGAAGATCATTAATGCTTGGCCAAATGGTTGCTGGCTAGAAAGGAGTCTCAAAAAAAAAAAGCCTCACCCAGAAACTAATTCCTTAGACACATACCTATCTCCTCACTCACCAGACTTGAGGGATACAACATACCATATATGTCCATCAGCATGTATTTATGTATACATACAGTCACCACCTCCAGCCCAGAGAGTCCTTTCTCCTGTGTCAGCTGAAGCTGGGTTTGTTTTGAGGGTTTTTTCTTTTTAAATTTTCCTTCGGAACCTCTCATATGCAAGATGCTGAGCTAGAATAAGTGTACTTTTATAGGAGCCTTTCTGCTGGGATGCAAGCTAGGAGGAATATCTGACACTCCCTTTTCTTTGGGGTAGTGTGTGGCAGAACAAACGGGGCTGCAGTATCGACAAAGGAAATTTCCTGGTCTCATTCAACAGCAGTAACTGAACCTTTATTACTGAGCAAATAAAGAGGGGCTACGGCTCTTGCTGTGCGAGCCTATTCAAGCTGGCATTTCATCCTTTCGCCCAGAGAAACCCTCAGAAGCCAGGAATCTCAGGAATGAGGCTCAAGTCTGAACAGACAACTTGAGCACAGCCCAGTAAGGCTGCTCACTCTTTTTTCAAGTTAGTCTGCAGATTTGAAGCCATGCCAACCCTAGAAAACAGAAGGAGAATGTGGAGTTACAGCTATGGTATTTGGGGGGGGAGGAAAAAGAAGCCCATTTCTGTTTGTGATTTTGCTCCTACAAAATAAAACTTTAAGGACAGATTATTTTTCTGCTTTATCAAGGAATTGCTGATAATGCTGTAGTTCACCTTATTTTGTGGTGGAAGTGTATTCCAGTTGCAATCCCCCTTTTTTAATCTGTTTGGCAGCTTGAACAATTTAAGCCAAACTAATTTAAACATTAAGAATGGCGTACTTTTTAAAACCTTATGTTTCATGCAAAGTACAACAAACTGAAATAAAACCCCTCACCAGTAATACAGTTGGCTTTGGTCTACAGGAGATACCAAAGCTTAGCTTTAAATGTTGCCATCTTAATAAATAACAGAATTACATCGTTAGAAGTTAAAGCATACTTGATTTTTTTATGGTTTATTACTATGTAAAGATGTTAAATCACAGAGGGATGAAGCCTTACTCATCTGCAAGACCCAAAGTAACCACCACCAGTTCCAACCAGAAGGTTCATGCCCACGTCCCACCCCCGGAGCTGAACCTGGGCAGCTCCTGCTCCCCACGCTGCTCAGCCTCCGCTCGCCTGCAGGGCCTCGGGGAAGCGGTGCTCAGTAACAGGCAAGACTTTACTATTTACACACCACCAAGCAGCCATCAGGCATTAGTCTTTGTAGCCTTTTGGACTCCAGTCAACTGAAAGAACAAGAGTTGAACAGCAGCATTCTCACTCCCAAACCCTTGGGCTCGCTAATTATCAGCTACAGAGAAAACACATCAAATAGAGCAGTGGCCGCTCTAAGCAGCTGACTCACCACTTTCCTCCTTCCAAATCCACCTGGGCTGTTTTGGAGAAAATACAGGTGATTTTGTGTACTGAGCATCACAGAACACATCATCTCCAAGCACATGACTATCACAATATTCATAACGTTTTGGTTTTATACACTTCTGCCACTCAAACAGAAAACAGGACTTTGGTAGGCAACCTGGCATTCCCAGTTATCAATTCTAATTATTTTCCCTCTAAAGGCGGGGGGAGGAAGCCCTATAAAGGGTAATTCCTGTCATGAAAGAAAAAAAAGAAATCACATGGCTCAACATAGCCAACTTGGGAGTGAACTGTAAGGCAAAGAGAGAAATTTGCCATTTCCTTTACAGGGTTTACTGCCAGACAACTTGGGAAAATAGTTAACTGTGTGTTTCTGTTGTCTTCAGGAAGATTTCAGCACAAAACTTCATTATTAATATAATGTTTCTGTACGGACACTGAATGCATAGCACACGTTCAAATCTCAGTAAAGCTAACTCGATTTAAAGCTCTAAGGCCCTTCTGGATTTAATTATATGCTACTCCCCAACAGTGTGTAAATATTTCTGGTCCTGTTGAGAATTACTTTATTGGAGTAACCAGTTCAGTTTCCACAGTTCAACCAACAAAAAAACCCTAAAATATGTTTTAGGGAGACATGGGTATGTATACCTAATTAATGGTATGTGATTTCTACACTGCAGCTGCTGTTGTACCAGCAAGAAATCTAAATATCAAAGTAGCCACTTTTCATGGAAAAAGCCAAAAATTCAGTTAATGCACATTAGACCATGCCTATAGTAGACAAAGACGTCTAATATAGAAGTACTCTTCGCATCGTCCATGAGACTACAAGATGAAGCTTTAACCTGAAGAAACTTCTAGTACTCTACCTGGCACAACAAGCACACAGCTCCCAAACAGCTCAGGATTGCCATACCACATTACCACAGAGGAAGATAATTTATGGTGGAGTTCGATTGCAACCAGACATTCCTGCTTTGAAAGCAGGGTTGGTAGTCCAAAAACCAATTGAAATTCAAGTTCGCAAGCGCTTCCCTTAATGTTGTGGCTAATTTAAATCCTTATAATGACTTGCAGAACTAGACAGTACCAGAAAACATTTGAATAATGAATTTTCCCATTCCACTCTTACTTGTAAGAATGTTTTGTCCCATATTCCTATGGGCATATCCAAGATACAAGAAAAACTTCCCCAATAAATTTACAGCTAGCTTTAAAACATTCTACCAATTGCGTGTCTCTCTACATCATGTACTTAAGAATCCTTTAGCAAAAAACACTATTATTACTATTATTAAAGGATTATAAACCAAAACCATGACAGCAGGGCCTGTTCTCACCCTAACACAAGGCTATTTTAACCAAGGCCTACAACTTTTCTCATTTTCTCAGTGAGCAAAAAAATGCTTAAAGTAGCAGTACCTCCCTTCCAAAGAATTCAATGCAAAAACCGACCCTTCAACTCAAGTTAGGGACTAATTTGCAAGGCAGTTTGTTGCATGCTTTTAACTAGAAAATAGTTAAAGGGGGTTAAAGATGAACACTAAATAGTAAATACATAAAGATGATCAAATCACCTTTAAAGCATCTGCAGTACATTGTAATCAAATTCAGCTAAATAGCATCCTTCCCTCCTCCCCCAAGAAACACTGAAGTACCTCAAATGACTCGAGCCGGTACTGCAATGGACATTATCTTCCATTAGTATTTGTCAGTCATATTTTTAAGTTAACTAAGTCTAGTCCTGCTTTAAAAATGTCATTAAGACATTTATCCTAATTCAGATGAGAAACAGGACAAAGACTTGTAAAAAATAAATTACCAATAATTTAAGATAATGCTAAAACACTGTCTTATCTTCTGATGTCTCTTATCTGGTGATGTGATTTTGCACTGGGTTAATGGGTTTGGTCTCTTCTCGCAGTCAGTGAGAAGGGCTGTTTACAGAGAGACAATGCTTCACCCACAGAGTCCCACAACTCCAGGATCCACTGTTCAGTAACACTTCATAAGATCAAGCATTGGATCTTTCAAACATTTCCTCTTCAGTTTCAGATTGCAGACAAATTAGCTGCTTGATCTTATGCTTCTGAGTCAAATTTTCTATTAGTTCCAGAACAGGCCTGAGAGGATGACATGCACACGCAGAGGCTGGCAGGTGTTTCTTCCACTGCTTTTGTCTTTTGAAGTGCTACAGAATACTTCATTACATGGGTGTCTCCAGCCTTTGACATACAGATTCCAAACCTTCCCATGACAAACAGCTTAACCTGTGAGTGTGTTGTATTTTAATAGCTAAAGATAAAATTTTCCAAAATAACTTCACCAACTATTAATTTTTAATAAGCCCTTACCCCACAGTTTGTTACAGACAGCTTAGTAATCAGGATGAAAGCTCAAACCAGACACACTCTAAAAGTCTGCAAGTCTTACTTGGCATAAGATGAAGAAAAAAATCAGTTCAGAGCCTCGCTGATATTGGTTGTGGGCAGAAAGACTGCTTTCTTCCCAGTAATCGTGTTGCAAGAATTTGGAATCATTTCCTCAACAGCAAGAGGAAAGCCAACTCACCGCCTAAACTGTTTTTTAAAAAGGGATTAACATTTTCATTTCTGGAAAAAAAAAAGCACTCCTTCTGTATTTAGAAGGAACTACTGGGTCCAAATCCAACATTCAAAAGCTATCTACACAATCTGCCTGAAGAAGAAAGGGCTTGCACACTCCAAAGTTCCTCCAGCTTTTTTTCCAGGCACTTCTGCAGAATAATGCTGGTCCACACGTGTGTTGATGGTTCACGGTGTCATTCACCCCGGCCACCTCTCCGCGCGCACTCGGAGACTTGCTGGCTATCCACACTCCTCTCCAGTGCTGAGGTGGGATGTTCAGGGGTGCACCCTCACGCTAAGCTTAGTCCAATCTTCAACAACAGCAGAATCTAGAGGAGTTCCTGGCCTAACATGAGGTCTAAGACAGCCAAGCACCAAGAACCTCAGCTTTTGAGGCATGTGAGCCAGGGTTCTTGACATGGTTGCTGAAGGTACAACTGCAAGAGTGATGAAGACCCTAAATACCAACCATAGTACATAAGAAAGGACGGTTCCCCATACTGAGAGGGGCAGAGATGCCTACCTCCCTGGTCTTTCCAGGCTTTAAAGCTCGCAAAAAACAGGAGAAAAAAGTATTTTACAAAAAAAACATAAACAAGCACAAAGGAGGTCAGAAGGAACTCAAAGGCAAGCTGATGTCATGTACCATTACCATATATAAACACCTCTTTGCCCTCCTGCTAGGTGAAGCCGGGTTTCTCAGCAGCAGAGGAGCACAGGCACCCCTGCAGCTCCTCAGATAAGCTCTTTCCAGTCAGGCAGGTGAGGACACATACCCCTGCCCTGCCCGCCTTCCCCTGCAATGCTGACGAACCGCCTCATGCAGCCTCGTCCACACCCTGCTCCCTCCCCAAAACTCACGTCTATCGCCCAACTACACCTCGGATTTTTTAAAAAAACGAAACCACCCAGAAGCAGCCGCAACCACCCGTCTCTCACCAACGCCGCTCGCGTGTGGAGCGGACCACCAACCACGCAGGGGCCCTCTCCGCCTCCTCCCCCCCGCTCTCCTCACAGATTTTACCCCCCCACACCCCCGTGCCCCGGGGGAGCGCTCACCAGAGGTGTCCCAGAGGCTGAGCTCGATGCGCTGCGTGTCGATCTCGAAGCTGGCCGTGTAGTTCTCGAACACTGTGGGGACGTAGCTCTGCCGGGAGACACCACACCGTCAGCCCGCGCCCAGCACCGTCGCCACGGCCCCCCCGTCCCGGTCCCCGGTCCCCCCGGCCCACCTCGGGGAAGCAATCCTTAGCGAAGACATGGAGCAGGGCAGTCTTGCCGCACTGGCTGTCCCCCACTACCACGATCTTGCACTTGACGTTCTGGTTGGGATCCATCACCGCCTTGCTCGATAACTTCTGGCTCGCTCTTCTTTCCTTCATTGATCTCGGCTTAGTCCTTCGGCCGGCCACAACAAAAGAAAAAAAAAAAAACCACCAACCAAACACGCCTGGTTCCCTCAGAAAAAAAGACAAAAAAATAATAATAATTAAAAAAAAAAAAGTGGCAAAGGTGCGGGACACGCCGCTGCTCCCGGCTCCTGCCGTCCGCCCGCCGGTCCCGCGCAGACTGCTTTGTCCCCCCACCGCCCGGCTCTATTTATGGCTTCGCATCCGCCAATCACCGCCCGCCGCCGCTGCGGGGCCCGCCCCTCTCCCCGCGCGCTGCCGGCAGCCTGTGCGAGCAGAGCGCCCCCTAGGGGAGACGCGTAGCGCCGCAGCCCCGAGGTGCGGGGAGGGGGGGTCCCGGTGCCGCCCCGCCGCCCGCAGCCCCTCCGCTGGGGATCCCCTCGGTCTGGCCACCCCCCCACAGCCCTCCCGGCTCCACGGGGCTCGGGCCCAGCCGCTGAGGGCTGGGGTGAGCCCATGGCGGTGGCAGAGCCGTGTCATCCTGCCAGGGAGGTGTGGGGCTGGCTGTCAGGAGCGGTGTGTGGAATAAAGGGTGTTTTCTGTGGTGTTTTTTTCTTAATTTTCTATAAATCTCAGTGCTAGGAAAGGGAACCTGTGGGTGAAGGGTTCTGTGAGGGGTGGTGAGGGGCGACAGGCCAGCGGGTCCCTCAGAGGGTTGCCACAGGCCGGGCTCAGGAGAGCTGCCGGCTTCAGCCTTGCTCAGCTGAGTGGTAGCGGCAATTGTGGGCAAAAAAAGGGGTTTTTCACTCAAAATACGGTCATAAGAAGCTCTTTGGGATCTCAGAAAAGCATCCCCACCATTAACATGCTCCTTTTTTTTAAGCTTTTTGGTCACAAAATCACGCAAAACTGGGTGACGGCTTTCCGGAGGACGGAATGCTGCTCTGGAACAGCAGGGTGAATCTGTCCTGAAGTGACAGCCGCGAGCAAGGGACGGTTTGTGAGCGGTTCCTCCCGTACGGCAGGCGGGTGTCCTCGGGAAGAGGCTGCCAGCAGGCAGGAGGGCTGGAGCTTCGCCTGGCGCTGCCCAAGGCAGGGCTGGCCTTCCTGAAGGTGAGGTTTTGGCCTTATCTCTTGAGTGAGTCATCCAGGCCACCAAGGGTCAGTTGCCGGCCGAAACGTAAGCAATTAATAAATCTTTACAACATCCTGAAACGGAAAGCACTGCTTCCTCCTGAATGTTTGGCCGTAGGGAGATACTGCAGTGACGCAGACGAGAGAATCCCAAGCGTGACGTTTCAAAATTCGGTGCTAATATTTTTGATTTTGTTCTCATGTGTCATATCTTCATCTGGACAAATGACTCAGCTCTGATGAATTTTCCAAAGAGTTTAAGCCTTGGTTCCTGCATGGAAATCACGAGCGCAACACTAAAATTTGCAGTGTGTGTGTTATTTGTAAGGCCTTACTGAAATGTTGGATCAGACACCATTCCATGTCGCTCTTTTTTAATTAATTAAAAGCTAGTCTCAGCTACTTTCCAGTCTCCATCCACCACTGCTGTCCACCAGCACGGCTTCAGCTGTTTGGATGTCTGATGGAACAGGCAAACAGTGAATAAGCAGTGAGGAAACTTATTGCTCTCAGCAAGTTGGTTTTCTCTCTTTTGTTCAGCTGTGTATATTTGAACAAGAGATAAGTCTGCAAAAATAAAGTTAATGCTCTAATGTCTTTTCTAGAGTGCAGAAAATCCTGTTTCTTGATTCCTCTCCACTCCACACTGAAACATGTGGCAGTGTCGTGGACTGCAGGTGGGACAGAGCTCTGGAGGCTCAGCTCTGGCTTTATATTATTTGTGAGTAAAACATACCAACCGAGGCATATCTGTCTGAGGAGAGAAGAAGACGGGCTTGAAAGAGGTCTTTGTTAATCCTGAGTGGGAGCTGGGTATGAACATCTGCTCCCTATCAGTTCATCAGTCACCTCTGTACAGATGGAGGCAAGATGCACCAAAAGCGGTGCTGATGCTGCTCCTTGGAGGTGGCTCAGCTTGACCAGGGTGGCCGGAGAAGGAATTGGTGCTCCCAGGCACCGCACACCGGGGCTGGGAGAGACAGCTCCCTCGCACAGCTCATGTGGAAAATTCTGCTTCATCCAGCTATGTGAGGAATGTGGAAATTTTAACACGTACGGAACACTTACTCATCATGACCACAGAGCTTTCATCAGCACGCTTCTCAGTAATATCACGTTTATGTGCTTTGTTTGCTCTTATGGTCCGGAGGCTACCAGCGTCACCCAGCTAAACCCTGAGGCTTTCGGGGTGCCCTGCAGCACTTTGGGTGCTTGTAACAGTCAATAAGCTACAAGATACCATGGCCTGCTCTGAAACCACTTGCTTGTTGTAGTTCCTTGGGGAAGCTGTTCTAGATATGTTAATCCCCGTAAAACTATTATTCATGTCATACTCTTAAGTTTAATGCCTTTTCCCATATCTTGATAACTAGGGGGATAACGCAGTGGGAGTTAACATTTCCATCGGTATTTTTCACACGCAGTTGGGATTCTGATTTATAAGGCAGAGTTTTTTTGCTTTGCTTAGTTCAAATTCCACATTTTTCTTCAGACCTGATTCTTTTCTAGACTTTCACAGTTTCTCCGCTTTCCACTCGAGAAAGCATGATGCGTATATGAAGAACATATATACAGCCTGTTATTATCTGTGGTAATGACTACGGATCTAGTGTAAGATTTTATGGGAATATCAAACCACATTTTTCTCCTCTCACAAGTAATCTGCCTGAACACTTTCTATGACTGTAATAAAGGAGTCGAGAACAAGTGCTTTTAGTATCAAAATGACTGCTTGACGATTTAAATCTAAGATTGCCATCAGAATATCTCTCCATGCAATGCCAACAACTAAAGCATCTGTGGAAATTGTTAAACAATATACATAAAACATGAACCTTACCCATCCTTTCTGCATGCGTGTGCGCAGCTAAATGGAACGAACATTAAAAGAACATTATTAAGGTTTAAGGTCAAACACTTGTGTATTAGGAAATGCGTATTTCCTGTGTGTCGGAAACGTGGGCTCCCTTGCGAGTACGCGGTGAGAGTCATTAATTTCACAATCACGTATTATTTTTTCCCGAGAAGCTATTCAGCCCACAGAGCGATATTGTCACCTTAATGAGCAGCTATTCAGAAACATCTGTACTCCTCACAGGCCAGCGTGTAATCCCTGCCTCATTTAAGGACGCTATTCAAAACCTTCTCAACACATACCCGCTTGTTATCGCTTTCCTCTTCTACAGGACTTATCAATGTCATATTTGAGTTCTTAACAGATGAAAAGAAATTACTTCTCGCCTCTGCCTTATGAGACGGCACGATGTGAGGAGGCCTGTTCAACAGACCAGAAGCAGTAAGGTCGCAAGTACCCGCTAATTCTGCTTGAGCCTCGGTTCTTTCCCGATACTCAGCAGGATGCAGCACCACAGATGTTTAAAACAGAGCTCCTGCTACTTTCGTGTGTAGCCAGGAGGCCTTAGGACTTCAAATCAGAAAGCACTGCTCCACATTGACTGCGCAGGGAATAAAAAAATCTCCCTTAGGGAAAAATCGGGCTCAAGTGACTCGACTGCCACTCGCAGCTCAGCCCACTGCCGAGGGGCTAGAGCTTTGTTTGCTGAAACCAAAACTGAATTTTCTTCTGTTCCAATGAGGGTTTAAAATTGATGACAGCAGGATGAGGATGAGCATCTCCTGTTTCGTCACGGTGGTATAATAATATGCAGGAACAATGGTGATTGTGAAAATATATACTAATTACCTACGAACTGAAACCAAAATGAAGCTCAATACTCTCATAACCTGAAATAAGGACATGCGGGAGGTGATCACCCTTTTCCCGCATTTGCCCTCTTCCCAACACACTGCCCAGATAAGGAGGCTCTAGAAGCCACAAAAATTACTTGGATTATTCACACAGATGCCTTGTCTCTGGAAAAGTTTGATGTCTTGAGAACAGGAAAATTGATTTATTGGGACCCAGAGAAATGGTATCTGGGGCCACCTCTTGCCAGGGGAAGGGGTCAGGGCTCAGATACACTCCTGCTGCTTCACCTCCTTATCCCACCAGCTGGGGAATTGCCTTAAATCAAAACTTCCCTGAAGCAGGACTTATTCCTCTTGGGTGAATACATCTAAAGCAGGAAAACTCCTGGATAAACACAGTAAAAGTATCTCATGCAAATGGGAGGCTGGCTGCTTTGCTGTTCCATTATGTATGATTTGTTAGTGCTCGCAGGAGGAACAAATCGCGCGTCGGGGGTGTTCTGCCATCCGTGAAATCACGTGCGGCTCAAGGACGTGTCCTGCTGCAGGATGGTATAGAGAACAGCTGGCAGTGAGCAAGAACGCATGTGAGAAGCCAAAAAATGAGGATTCAGAGCCCGCAGCTTTAACTCTGGTATTTTGTCTAAATTCCTGAAGCTGTTGTGCATTCCTCACTCGTGCAAAATCAGCACAAACATCTTATGAAGTACATCTATCCGCAGACATCAAAGAGTACAACTCCTTAATCTGGATGACAATATCAGATTGAATTTCAACAAAAAAGGAAGAATTGTTTGGGGATTTATTTTTTTTCAAAGCCGCATCCGAATTTGAAGAAACATCCAGAGTTGTATGAAATCGATCTGGATCTGAACTCCGATCTGAACCAAGCTGATCTGAAGATCCTTTGAAATTTGTGCAGCAAATCCTATTGAATTTATTGTGCTTTGGCTCTGAGTGAAATGATTTCTCGCTGTTGTTTGAGAATACCCTGCAGACAAGAAGATTTCATTTTCAGTTCCTGGAGGTTAATTATGGAAATTCGTTAGAGAAGATCAGCAGTCTCATTTGCTGGGGAGACAGTAAAACTATTTGGTATGAAATTCTAGCCTAGAGCTGGGTAAAAATCTTCTGACAGAATGGTTTTTCCATCAGAAATATTGATATGCTGAAGGCTTTGCAGAACTGCTTCAATTTCAGTGAAATTTTATATTAGAAACTTTCTGAAACAAACCTCTCTGATTGCACCATTCTGATTTAAACTTTTTTTTTAATGAGACATTCAATTCCAAGATTTTTTTACAATATATTTTTGGAAATATACAAGAAATGTGTGAACTTGAACATTTTGACTTCAGTCAAAGGATGGATTTGATTTCACGGGGAATTTTGAAATCTTTTTTCCCTTAATCCCATTTTGGGGTGGAAAAACCAAGTGAATTTGTGTAATTCCCTGATTCTCACCCAGCTCTGCCCTATCCCAGTGGGTTCTGGGGGCCAAAGGCAGGAGCTGGGAACAGCTTCCAGGGCAGAGGGAAGTGGATTAGGTCAGTACTGCATGTCCTCACCCATTCCTGCAAACGCTGCACTTCACAGAGCTTCCCTGCAGGCAAAGCGGCTTTAAATTATAGCTGAAGAGCAGAAAGAACTCAGCAAATAATTTTTTTTTTCTTTTTTTGGCAGAAATACCACCAAGGCTGTTTAATTGTTCCGAGGAAAACTGTTTCTTCTCTCCTGGAACTGCTGCCAGCTGGAGTCATGCTCCCCACCCCTTCATACCACACCAAGCCTCAAATATTCGGTGAACCAAAGCTTTCCTGGCTGCACAGACATACTTGTAATTCTTGCCCATGTGAATGAGTAACAGCAGCGGCCGGGGCAGCAGCAGCACAGACCCTCGGAAACATAGCAAGAATTTTTTCAGTGCCATTTGAAACTCTTAACCCGCTTTGGCCGTTGATTTTTATTATTTTCTGTCCCATAAGCATGCCCTTTCCCACCATAAAGTCGCGGGGCCGAGTTCTGTGCTGAATTTCTCTGCTTATTAGGCTTGTGAAGCTGGTAGCTGTGGTGCCAGGCGGTGATTAATCTGGCTGCGATCTGCAGAAAAACCTCAGGAATTTTTTTCTTTTGAGGGGGGAAGCAGTAGGGTTTGGCAGGACAGCCACAGACACCCAAACCACCCGTGAGCTTGCCTCCAGCAGCAATGAGCTGCAAGTGGTGGGGTTTGCACGGACAGAGCCCGGCACTTCTATAAGGCAAATAGCGGAGAGAAGAAACCCTCAGTGAGAAGCAGGGACGAGCAGTGTGTTTTGCAGGGACACGTGGGGATTCAGGAGGTGCAAGGGCATCCGTAGGAACTGGGTATTTAAATTTCTGGCCCAAAATAAGAACAGTAAGTGTTCAACTTTATTAAACTTCCTCCTAGCCAATCACTGAAAACCCAAAAGCTGCAAAGGCAAATCCTTGACCCTAAATTTCCAATTAACTGAAAGTCGTTTTTTTTCTCGGCAGGTACTGTGTGACCACGGTGTCGGCACTGAGGGATTGCTGCTTCAGGAGGAGCTGCTTGAGTGAGGCTGCTGACCAGAGCTGCAACGCGAAAATGAGATTTAAACTGAGCCCTCGGGTCAGGCAGGACATTTCTGGGTCATGGTGACCCTGGCCTTGATTTTTACCCCTGCTGCCTGCAGCCAGGAGGATGAAATGCAGAGTTTTGCTCCAATTTTTTTGCTTCCTTTGAGATGCTGTAGTGGTGCACAGAGGGATGCGACGTGGGCTCACTCTGCAGCATTTCCAGGACCTGCAGCTCTGAAGGCACTGGCGTAGCTGGATGGATGGTGGTGGGCAGCGGACTGGGGGAGCCTGTCCCACCTCGGCAGCTCCTCAACCAGATTAGGCTGAAAAAGTGTGAACGTCTGTGGGTCACGCGCTTCGACTCCCTTCAGAGAGAGGCAAATGTGAGGCTAATTAGGCAAGTGTTGGTTGCAGCAGGTTTCGCACGCTTTCCACCCTGAGATTTCCATAGACAGGGAAAGTTAGTCACTCTAATTAAATGACTCGGAAAAGTCTAACTGGTCTTCTAACGCTTTTTGTGTTTGGTTTTGTAGTTGGATGTTTGCGAATGAATGATTCAAAATTTTAAATATCTTCTTCCTACATTTCTGTTTACTAAATAAAACGAGTTTTACAGGAAGGCTACAGAAAGCAAAGGCTGCAAGAGCAGCTTCACTTTATTTGCAGCTTGCTATATCCTAAAAGAGGGGTTGGAGGGAACCCACAGGACATCGCTGCTCCATCCCTTCACCTCCAAACCCCACAAAGCAGCGTGTGTGCTCCACATCGGCAAGACGTGGAGGAGTCCAGGGCTTTCTGAGCCTCTGGAAAGTGTCGCTGGGTTCGCCTGCATTGCTCTGGGCTCTGTGCAGGGAATTGCTGGGAGAGCAGGGCCTGGTGCAGGGCTCGAGCATCACTGCAAAATTCCCCTTTCCCTCTCCAAGCCTGGGAGCAGCCTGGCAGCAGCAGCAGGAATGAGCATAAATCACTCCAAATCTCTCACTTGCCTATATTGGATGCATTAAAAATTAATTACTTAGCTTAGTTATTTCATATTGAAGGCAAGACTGAGCAATAAGAACTAAAGCCTGTCCTCAGATAAAACCATGACATCAGCCGGCGCGGAGCGGTCTGGGAGCCTTTCGGAGCCTCGAGCTGTGCTTTGCCTTTTGCATAAGCCCATGCTCAGCACATCCAGGTGAGCGGCTGCACACGCACGCGGCCGGGGATTAATGCGCGGGTTTGGATTTCAGCTGGAACATGTATTTGCGAAGTCAAAGGAAAGCCTCATTTTTTTTTTGTCTCCATAAAAGGTAAGGAGCAAAAATTCCAGAGCTGAATTTACATGTCCTGCCTGCTCCTCAACGTGGGAAAAGAATGCTGTGTCCTCCCACGTCGCTGCTTCCCATCCCAGGTCTTCCTCCCTCCCTCTGACTTGTCTGTGCAAGTCAAACCTTTTCTGCCATGAGCCAACAATTAATTATAAGTATATAATCACCTCTCATAAAGAAAGATACATGCAGGAGCCAGGTCTGGTTCCCTCAATGCTTACATAGTTGGTTTTTTTTCCAGTTGTATTTTCTAAATTAATTGGAACGGTGCATGGTTTTCATGGGTCTGGGGGGGACATCTGGCACAGAAATCGCTTCTGACCTCCTGCCTGATAAATAACGATGGGGAGAGAGGATTATCCAGCAGCCGAGCTCGTTCATGCCATGGTGGGGGGTTTATTCCTGGTGGGAATGGGATGCCTGGGTGGGGTCAGCATCCCTGCTTGGGTGCTCGGGGTCAAAGGCACAGCACTGCTTCACAATTTCATCCTTGTGAAAATCAGCAGGGGATGGAGGGTAAATCTTCTCCCAAAAAAAGGTATTTGGAATCCCCATCCATGGGAAATGAGAAGGATGGTCTTGCAACAGTTTTCTCCTACTGAAATGAGCACAACAGAGAGGGCGATGCACTGACAAGAATTAAAAGCTAATTTTGGACACTAAAATGGGTGAATTCTGAGGTTTCTGGAATCTTCTGCTCCAAGTACAAAAGAGACTTCCTCTGTTCCTGGTTCTCCTGCCAGTTTGCCAAGTGGGACCTGGAGCAAGCTGGTTCACGTCTCCGTACATCGTTCCTTATCTGAGGCTCACAGTAACTCCCAGGCTCACAAGGACACCGGGAGGACGAACCCATTGCCACCACCTCTGAAAGAGCTCTGAGTGCCTCTTGGGAGCCTGGGCTTTGGCTCCCAAACACAGTGGGTACCTCTGCTGCCTCCCTGCCAGCTCCCTGAGTGCTGCCTGGTGGGTTCAAAATCTCAGAAGCATATCAAGGAACTGTGCTTCAACCCAGGATTCGACCTCAGGTTCAGGACTGAGACCCAAACTGGCCCATGGTCTGTTCCATCCCATGCCCAGCATGCCCAGGAGAGAGGTGAGGCCCTGGCTGGAAGTTCTCTCTCTTGCTCTCGGTTGTCTCCCTCTGGGTCACCCCCCTCTCAGGGTTGTCTCGGTCTCTTGGACACTCGGGCTCTTATCTCTGTTCTGGGATTGCAGTTTCAGGACTCTCCCTGCTCCAGGATCATTGGCCGGGAGCAGGCTGAGCCTTGGTCATGGGGTGGTGAGCAGCATCCCTCTGTATCACTCATTTTATATTTATGTATATTACTATTACTATTATTATCATCATTAGTGCTAGTTTTATTGTAGTTTAGTTATTAAATTGTTCTTGTCTCACCCCACAAGTCTCTTTTCCCTTCACCCCTTTAATTCTCTCCCCCATCCCTGGGAAGGGGGAGGGTGAGCGAGCAGTTGTTGAGTTTTGCTGCCAGCCAGGGTCAAAACCACAACACCCTGAAAACCTTAGAGGTGATGATCCAATGGTCCTCAGCCCGAGGGGCCTGGCCCTGATGAGCTGGAGACTGATGAACGAAAGCAGGTGGCTTTTTGCCCTTAGGTAGAGGCTGTGGTTGTGTTGGAGGGAAGATGGGGCTTTGTCAAGCTGGGTTTAATCATCAGTCACTAACAAAAGAAGAATATTTACAAGGTGGTTGGTGCAAAGCCACGCCAAACCCAACAGGAGTGATGCCCACCCTGGGGATGAGAGCTTGTCCAGGCAGTGTTTGGCTGTTTGTCCCCAAGAAGAGGAGACACTAAACCCAAGTGAGCTGAACCCCAGCACCAGGGAGCAAAGCCTGGGCCAGAGGATGGATTGTGGTGGAAGCCCTGGGGTGGTCCAGGGGAACTGGGTGCACGCTCAGCTGCTTTTACAGAAAGGATGGCAGCTTGGAAAGGGCATGATTTGCACCCGCTGGAGGATCGAGCTAACGTACCAGCGAGCACAGCTGGTTCCTGGGCTTGGGCAAGGAGGGACATGGCATTTGTCACGCTGGCGTCCCTTCCCCAGCACTGGTTTAACCACATGTGGAGCTTGCGGTTGCATCAGGCAAGCCAGCTCACGTCCCCAGCAGTGAATCAAGTCCTGAGAACTCCTTGTTTCCTCGACGGAGGATTTATCAGTTTTGTTAATTTTGGGGACATCAATGCCTGGGCATCACAGGGAGCAAGGAACTGCATCTTATGGGGGTGGCAGCTCCCCAGCCGATGCCGGGGAGTTCCTGTGCCGGATCTTTTGAGCAGCACAGCGCCAGGTCCCGATGAAGAATCCTCTTGGCATCAAGTAACAGGGTAATTACAGGAAAGCTGTGGGGGGGATTTTTCTCGTGTTTAATCCTACCCGTGCCTAGGTCTGAACGGATGTGAGGGGGCTGCATGGGGTGATAACGGCCGTCAGGACGTGACCGGGCTGCCCCCGCTCTGGAGTTTGTGCTCGACAGGGCTGGAGGTGGAGAAATCGGTTGTGAAACCCTGGTCAAAGTGTTGCTTCATCGCTGGCATTAAGATCAAGTGTCCTCTCTGCCCCAGAGCCGATGGGAGCCCTCCCATACTGCCCGTCCCTTCCTCAGAATTAATTTGTTAATTTGTCAGCTCCTCAAGTTCCCTTCCTAGGAGGAGCTTGGTGGCCAGTTTTAGCGATGCCTCTGCAATGACAAAAACAGAGGAGCATCTCCGGGGGACCACTGTGCTCTGGAGACCATCTGACCTCAAGGGATTCACACTCCCTGACTCCTTCATCTCACTCACCCTTGCAAAATCTTGAATTTTCAAGAGGGGATGAGAGGGGTGATTAAAAGGGATGTGGAAACAAAGTCAAACAACTCCCAATGTCTCCAATGGTGGGTATAATCCAGCCCAAGCATTTCACGGGGAAGACAGAAATCTCCCAACATCTCAAACTCTGGTGGGTATAATCCAGCCCAAGCATTTCACGGGGAAGACAGAAATCCCCAGGATCCCAGCAAGGAGAACAGGGAGCCTGGGGACCAAGCCATGGACAAGAGGGGCTGGATTTTCCTAGGAAAACCCCAGCCTTCTGTCAACACTGAGACACTGCAATAACCTCTGGGGACAGGGACAATCCCCCCGCGCCGGTGGGACACCAGCCCTTGCGTTCGAAGCACGGCTTCTATTTATTTAAGAGACTCTCCCCCAAGTGCAACACAAGTGAGGAAAGTGGCCTGGGCTAGGAGCCAGGGTGCTGGCGGAGGGATGCTGATCGCTCCTTTTCCTTCCTTTCTGGCAGGTGGGAATCCCCCTCCCAGCCCTCCAGCCATGGGCTACGATGCAATCGGTGACATCAGCATGTTCCCAGCAGTGCTCCTGCGGGCACCGCGTTCGCTTTGCACTGAGTCACCCTTCAGCAAACAAGCAAGATAAGGAAACACATGGCAGCGGTCCAACCGGCACAGATGCTGGGTTATTTTGAACTGCAGAAATGATTTATGCGCTAGAGGAAGGTTACCGGCATCTTCTCCTCCCAAAAGTCTTTTTTTAAAGTCCCCTATTTCTCCCTCTTTCCCCTTGTTTTCCTGCAACAATCCCCTATCACATCAAAAACCTTCGCTACAGGTACCCTAAAACCAAGGAAGGGCCAAAGCAAATATTTTGGTGAGAACAGAACAGAGCCAAAGCTCCAGAGGGACGAGAAGAGGTTTTGTTTTATCAGAAAAGCAAACACCCTCTTCAGAAGCAAAACGCTGCTTTCCCCTCTCTTGGAACTGCGCTAGGAAAATGAGGCCAACGCGGTTTTTCATTTGCAACGCTAATTTGATGAACTCCAGCGGGTTAATGATATTGCCGTATTTAATTAAAGCAGTCGTTAGTCTCGCTGAATCCCTCCTCCCTAGCAAGGTCCTGGTGCTTCGGAAGCCCTGCCGACCTCTGGCCCCGGAGCCCAGCCTCTGGCCAGAAGGTCAGGATGGTTTCATGGGCTTTGCCACCCTGTCCCCTTCCAGCTCAGGTTGGGAAATGAGAGGCGAAGGTTTTGCTGGCAAGATGCGCAGGGATGCGCCCACGTGCTTGCGATCTCCGCTCAGCCCTTTCCAAAATTTCCTGACACTGATGAGGAGCCTGAGAGCTTTGGAAATCACATCAAGAGGTAAAAGCCCTGGGAAAAGCCCCTCGAATTCTCTTCACACTTAAAATGAGACAAATACAGTCATTGCCATTGCTTTTCCCGGTAAGAAAGATCCCGAGCGTGATGTCGCTGCAAGGCGTGAGTCACTGCTTGGGTCACCTGGCACGACATGTGTGTTCTCCGGCTTCGTATTTACCCTGCAAACCTCGTTTCTGACCTGGCTGTCCTCTAAGTTGTCGATAGCTTTGTGCTAAACTTCCAGCCCTCGGGTGCGTGCGTGGGGCTGTCTCAGCTCTGCGCTGGGCAGAGAAGCAATGGTGGGAATACGATGGAAAGTGGGAAGAGCCCAGCAAATGTCCCTTTGTCAAACCTGGAACGATGGCTCTGGCTTTCTTCCACATCCTGAAAACCCTGGGCTTGCCTCTCCAGGGGATTTTGGGCAGGAATATTGCTCTGTCCCCAGATCGTGCAGACACAGAGGATGCTCTGGCTCGTGGTGGTCAGTTTTCCAGTCCAACCCTGCATCCCTGCTTGCAGATCAAAGTCTTTACCAAACAGTTGTGTCTTTGCTGGGAAAATGCATGTGTTCTTTTTCCTCATTTGAGTTCTCTGTGCTAATTAAGGTTGGAAAATAATAATAACCCACTGCAAATCAGTGTGGTGTCTGTCCAGCTTCCCTATCTCCTGGCACATTAGCTGCTGCGATGCTCATCCTCCTGCCAGGAAACCCTGGGGGTGAGTAGCCTTCATGGGTATCCCAGACACAGGGATCCTTCCTTGGGGACATTCTGTAAGAGCAGCACTTTAATTCTCATCCCTGAGTTTTCTCTTCCTGCCATTAAGCTTATAACCACATTGTTATGTTAAGCGCATCTTCATTTTTTTGTAGGCACAATACCCGAGGCATTTAACTCGGCGGAAGATAATAACGATCTGTTTTAGCCAGGGATGAACCCTCAGTCTGTCTGACAAATGCCACAGGAGAGGGTGACATAGAAACGGGATGAGTTGTTCGGGTACCCACAAGCTTTTTTAGGAATAAAAACATTTTTTAAAGGCTTCAACACAAAAAACTTGGTAGCTGTTAATATGCCTTTGCTAATTTTAATTTTTTTAATTCCTGGTGACATCCCAGCCAGTAGCAATGGGACAACACCTCTCTGTGCGTCCCAACTTACTGTCCCACCGCATCCTCCAAGGATTTTCCCTTCCAGCCCCTTCAAGTGAACGTGGACGGAAGCGTTTCCCTCACCACAGCCCCAGCCTGCATCCCACGTTCATGCATTTAAAGCATACACAGACTTGTAATTAAATTCCGGAATATTTTAAGCGCTTCTTGTAGTGGTGGAAGGTCTCGTAATTCGTCGCAGTGTATGTTGCAGTTATAGTAAACTCGTTTTCTGACAGCTGCCTGCGTGGGTTCCCGTACGATCATCCCCATCCTCCTGTCAGTGAGCCGCACGCCTGGTGCCGGAGGAAGGGATGGAGCAGCGGGAGCAGGTATCGCTCACCCACCACAGCAGAACATCTTCCCTTCTCTGCCCAGACACCAAACCCTGACATTTTCCCAGCAGCACTGAGCAATTTAATCCGAAAAGGGATGGGGGCTGGCGTGAATTCTGCCATCTCGCAGGCTAGCGTGGGCTCTTTGCCGTGGTTACACCAGCCAGGAAGGGAAAATAAAAGGTGACGGGTACTCCAGCGCTATTTCTTCTCTTTTAAACCCAGATGGTTCACAAACCCAGTTTCCAAAGCCGTGGCAGGAATGCTGCAGGGCAGGAAACGCTCGTGACTGTGTGAGTACCTGACCCCAGCTGGTACCCATGCCTCAGCTTCCTCCTTATTTGTTTTTTTTTTTTTCCACCCTGGAAGAATCTCACCCTCCATCAGCTGGCAAACATTGCTGCGTCCTTCTGTTTGTAGGTGAGTCTTGGCTTCATCTTGGCTCGTCCTCGGGGTTTGTGGATGGAAAAGAGCTCTCCTGGGAGTGCCTGCGAGGGCAGGGATGCTCTGATGGGACGGTTCCGGGGAATAGCATCACTCAAGGCCATCATTGCTGGTGGCAGTTGCTAAAGCAGAGCAGCAAGGAGCAGAGCCGTGGCTCCTTACTATCCCCAGCCCAGGAATAATCCTCCTGAAGAAATACAAAGCTTTTTCTCAAGAATAAATAACAAAAATAAATGACCTGCCCAGGATCACGGCTGGTTGGTGGCTCCTTGGGTACCAGAGGGTGATGCTTTCCTGCATCCCACTGTCCTCCCACGGATAGTTCTTTAAATATAACTCAAAGTAGCGTGTAAAAATAAATGGCTCTCCTTGGTGTCATCCCAAAGAGCTACACCAGGACCTGGGACCCTGCCTGGAGTCAGCCAGAGCCTTCATCCCGCTCCCAGTTGAGCATCCTTCAGATTTCAGGACTTTAATGACCATGGGGGAGCCCCTGAATCTTTGGAATGGCCGTGATGGTCTTGCCATTGTATTTTGGGAAAAAAATCCTCATGATGTGTTTCTCCTTGGCGGCAGCTGGCTCAGCCCTGCGGTATCTGGGGCCGTTGGTGTCTCATTTCAGGTGATGTGATGCCATGGGCAGCGCAGCCCTGACCTGCAACCCACAGTTTCCCAATGCTCTTGGTGTGAAATTTTCCCATAGTTTGTCAGGAAACATTTCCTAGCCGCTTTTTCTTGGAACGGACTGTTAACGCCGAAGGGAAATCTGCAGGCTCCCAGCCAGGTTCCGTAATGTCTCCAGAAGTGACGCGGGGATGGTAGTATTGCATTTAAGAAAAAAAAAGAATCGCACAAAAATGATAATCTCCATGAACCCTGGTTGTATATATATCAGCGTTCTTTTCCTCTGCATGCAACAGAAATGCGGTGAATAAATCACGTGGATGCAGCTAACTCCCAAATAACCTTTTTTGCTAAATATGGGATTTTTGGCTTCGTGGAAATCGCTGCTCTGGAGGGCTGGGGATGTCTCTGGAAACACAAAATGCTGGACGTGCCGTAGTACCCCCTGTGTACCCCTCTGGCTCTGGGCTCCCGCACATCCAGGCTTTCCGCAGGAGTGTGTCCGTCTGCTCAGAAGCAGGAAAGAAGGAAAAAAGGGCAAAAATTTGAGCACGTATTTTTTTCCTGTTCAGGAGCCACTCCTGCGTGCTGCCACTTAAAAATACAAGAAATAAAAAAATTTTAAAATAGGAGAAAAGCTGCAGGGAGAGGGGAGGGCTGTGGATATATTTAACCGCGCGTGTGTTCGTCTGCAGAGCTGTGTCCCAGAAGATTTTTCAGTTTATACCCACCTCGGCGCATCGCCTAGGGACTGAATCAGCAGGTGAGACGTGGAGGAAGAAGATATAAATGTTACCAGCCCATGGAATACATTTATAAGCAGAATAAGCCAAGCAAAAAAAAATATTTCAGTCTGGCGTGAAAATCTTTGAAACCTGGGTGGATGAAGAGGAGCAGGTGGGTGAGCATCAGCCGGGGCAGACAGCAGGAGGGTGACGGTCTCTCCTGGTCCCCATGGGCTGGTCGAGCTCGCTGCCAGGACCAGACTTGGCAAGGGCAAAGCAGGTTAAAGCACGTTACAGGGACATATTTATGTGTGCCCATCTGACCTCTACTGACACAAGCATCTTCTTCATCTACTTGATGAAACACCCTGTTGTCCTCTTTCTTTTGCTGCCCCAAAATTTTAGGATTTATTTAAAATATTTAGGAGCATCATATCAGAAGAGCTTGTTGGGGTGTGTGCACCCCTGCCCTCCTGCCTGCCGGGGGGACGTATATATATATTTTAGTGCTCTGCACCGAGCCCCTTCTTTAAATTTAAATTGCTGAAACAAGAGGTGGAGAAGGAAAATTTCCAATTCTCTGCCCTTCCCTCCCACGGCAACCCGTTGTGTATTTTGCATCCGCCGCCAAATTATTCATGCGTTAGGTATCTCCACCACATCAACTTTATGATGAACTCATAAAACATAAATATTCTGCACTCCAGAGAGAAGGTTTTTTTTGTTTTTATTGTGTGGTTTCAGGGTACTTAGCAAGCACTTTATCTGGCCCAAGCTGGGTTTTCCCAGCAGAGCAGGGGGGGTTCTGCTGCTCCCCTTCTCCCTGGGAAGGGATGCGCAGGGGACGGGGACCAGCAGAGCCCGAGCAAGGGGTGGCATCACCCATCAATGGGTCCCCGTCCCGCAGCATCACCATCGGAGCAGCCCCTGCCCTGCAGCAGCTGGGTCAATAAACCCGTAGGTTTGCCTTTTTATTAATGTATTTCACACCTCTATATTTTTTTTTAATAGCCGCAAAGTTTAACAAGAAGCTGTTAAAGCGGAGTTGTAGGATGTTCAGAGGGCATCTCCAGCATGGGCTGGGCAGCAAGAGCTGAAGGAGCTGTGAGATGCCCCTGGCCAGGACAGCAGCATGTAGGGAAGAATTTTCTTCTTGGGAAGAAGATTTTCTTCTTGGGAAGAAACTCTGGGCAGAAAATGAGAACTGGTGACTTAAGGCAGGGCGTATGCATTAAATGTAGCGGAGGAAATGCTGAGAGAGCTTTTTTTTTTTTGCATTGGGAACTACATTAAATGAGATCTAAGTGGTTTACAAAAAAATCCAGATATATGTTGTTTGGATGAAAAATATTCTGAGGATTGCCAGGGTGAGGAAGGTGGGACGGAGAGGGTTGGGCGCTCCTGCGGGGCTCAAGCTCCCTTGGGGTGCGGAGGGAGGGTTAGTGGGGATCACGGAGGCAGGGACCACGCTTTGGGCTCCTTCCAGATGCAGGTATAGGGTTTGCAAATGCTCCATGCAGGTGGGGGTATGGGATAATGGTTTCAATCCATGGCTCTGGGGCAGAGCCAGGCTCCTGCCAAAGCAGCGGAAAACCTGCGCTTGGAGGCTCCTACTGCCGGTAAAGGCTTCTGCCAACGACAAATGCCCAAAAGCATTTCAACAATGTTCTTCAAACCACCTCAAAATGTTTTCTAGGTCTCGTCGGGCTGGAACAAAGCAGCTGTAAATGCCTCGGAGACGGGGAGCTGCCCTTGCACCAGGCACACCGCTGGGCAGACCCACTGCCTCTGCTGTCCCAGCACATTCCTGCTCCGGCACATCGAGATGATGCTGCTAAATTACATTGAGAAGCATCGTTCCATTCCCCTGATGCTAAGTAGAATTTAGTGGTTTATTATAATTTTATTTTAGATTTAGCAATTCCCGTGGTCGCTCCCCGCAGCAGGCCACCCACGGTGTCCCCATGGGTGGGTCAAGGACAACTTTTGTCATGAGCATCGTCCTCCTGGAGCAGCCACTACGCTGGTCACGGGGAGAAAGGACTGAGGACATTTGGGGATTGCTCCGAAACCTTGTTGGCTCATCTTGGGTCTCCCTGACAAGCCCCTGGGTTTGCAGCCCCGAATCACTCCTGGGATGGGGTGTGGGGATTTTTTGGTTATGGATAAAAAATCCAACTTTCTTATGACTTTTGTACATCTCCACTTCTGTGACCCTGAATTCTACTTTCAGAAATAACTGTGACACATGTACGGTGTCCTAAAATACCCATCTAACCTACTTTCATCAAGGTGTCTACAAAAAACATCAACTTGCAGCTTAAGGAGCAAGGTCTGTGCAGGAGGACATCACTGGGGGTTGACCTGCTGAGAAGCAGCAGGGCTGCAGAAGGTGAAAAAATGATGGTTTTTTTTTTTCCTAAGGATCAAAAGACTTATAATGAAATTCAGCCTTTGGTTTTGTTTTTAGGACACACACGCAGGCATTCAGGGACTTGTCCAAACCACAGAAGTACGGAAACTTCGCTTGTGGATCCCCTGGGAATGACCCAACTGTGAAATTTCTGGGCTTTCTGCCTCCTGTCCAGCAGCCATTGCCCAGCAGTGTCCCATCGCCGGGCTGATGCCTGTCTGGGCTCTAGAGAGGGTGACAACAAAAAAAAAAAAGGAAAGAAAAAAAAGGGAAAAAAGGAAGGAAGAAAATGTAGCACTTCATAACCTTCAAAGCAAGGTGCTAAGTGTTGGAGAACGTGTTGGGTGTTTCTCTAGAAATATGGGGGAGGGTCTTGATCAGGGGGTGCAGGGAGAGGATGAGGGGGAATGATTTTAAGCTGAAAAAGAGGAGATTGAGATGAGATCTGGGGAAGAAACATTTTCCTGTGCGGGGGTGAGGCAGTGGCCCAGGTTGCCCAGAGAAGCTGTGGATGCCCCATCCCTGGAGGGGTTCAAGGCCAGGCTGGATGAGGCTTTGGGCAACCTGGGCTAGTGGGAGGTGTCCCTGCCCATGGCAGGGGGTGGCACTGGATGGGCTTTAAAGTCACTTCCAACTCTAACTGTTCCATGAGTCTATGATTCTATGATCCCAGGACCTGACTTTCAGAGTCCCTCTGTGTCCCCAGCCGGTGGGAAGTAAACGTTTTCCTAAAAGCTATGGGGGTCCCCAAAACAGAGCGGTGATGCACCCCAGTCCCAACTGCGGGAGGACACAGCATGGGGAGGTGAGTGCAGCGGAGGTTAATAGTCCTGCAGAAGGTTACAGTGCCATGTATGTGGCCTGGGACATCCGATGCCCATCACCTCCCTGGACATCTCTCAAGGCTACGTGAAGCTGGTGATGCTCATGGTCAGTTCGGTGTGTCCTGGGCAGAGCCTCGGGGCTCATTATTGGCAGCATCACCCCAGGGTTTGGTTCAGAAGCGCAGCTATGGGTGTGAGGTTGCCATGAGTACGTCTGATTTTGCTTTTTGCATTTGAACTCAGATTTCCAGAGGTGAAAACACTAATTCCTGAGTATTTTAAGGCCCCGTTGAAGAGGTTGACGAAGCATTTTCACCCAAGCTGCAGGGAAGAAATGCAGCATGGAGAAGAGGAGCAAAGACGTTCAGTCTCCAAGGACTGACGAGCGTATCCAGAACACGATGGGTTTATCCAGGTCATCTTTTTTATTTGCACCCAGAAAGGAAATTAATGAAGCTCCCAGAGTTATTACCTCTAATTCATGACCTATTAATGGCAATAAAGATTTAAGAAAACAGGAGAGACATTATGCTGAAGGGCAAAGGGAACACCAGGTCGTGGTTTATCTTTGTGATTTGGATTCTCATTTGGCAGAGAGGAATAACGGGGTTTGATCCCCGCTCCGAGGAGTGCTCCGCATTTTATTGGGGAATAGCATCTATAATACTGGCACTTCAGAAAAATGGTGATTGGGTAATTAAAGGCCGACTAATCTGACTTTATTTTAAAAATGGATGAAGGAAGGAACCGTTCCTGCTACAGAGGTAAATGGAAAATGATAGAAAAGTAGAGCAAAGGTGAAACAAAGGTTAATTGAGCCTGAATTTGCTAAGATAATGGATTTCTTAGGCAAAGGAAATGTGGGAGATGATTACATCTAGCCAGACTCCGGGAAAAGGAGGTTGCAGTGGCCCAGGAAGGAGGTGGGACAAGGAGGGGATTTCAAATCCAGGTAAAGAGCTGGGCAAGGGCAGGCGATGGCCGGAGGAGTGGAGCCATTTCCTTTGAGATCCACGTGGAAAGCAACGCTGTTTGGTATTTTCATGAATGATTAGAATGAGAAAAGCTGAAATCTGCTGATGGCACACATTTAAGGGGAAACATCAATAACTAGGGGGCCTTGAGGACTGAAATGATGGAGAGGAGAGGAAATTCAATACCGTGAAATGCACTCGGGATCTCACACTGAAGACTTGAGCTGTAGGGTAGGAGTGCATCGGTTCAACATGATGAAGGAGAAGAGTTCTGGCTGTGAGGGATGAAGACCTCCCAGGAGATGCAGAAGGAACTCGCCAGCCCTCACCTGAGATGTTGTACACAACTCTGATCAGGCATGAGGAAGGGATATTTTATGCTTAGGGTGGTGAAACACTGGAACAGGTTGCCCAGGGCTGTGGCAGATGCCCCATCCCTGGAAACATCCAAGGAGAGGTTAGATGGGGCTCTCAGCAACCTGGTCTAGTGGAAGATGTCCCTGCTCATTGCAGGGGGGTTGGACTACATGACCTCCATGGTCCCTTCCAACCCAAAATATTCTATGATTCTATGACTCTGATTCTATGTTCAAGAAAAAATGAGGTCTCCCGGTGCAGGATAGACTACAAGAACTTTGAGAGATTTAATCTACCAAAAGCTCAGCAAAGCAAAGCGTGAGAAAATCTGTCTGCTGTCGGTGAAGACGTTGAAGGGACAGATATTAGGCAGAGGCAAGAAGTTTTTTAAGTCATGGACAAGTGGGACAACACAATGGGAGGTGGAAGAACCCTTCAAGATCTGAAATAAAACCATTACCACAGTGAAGTTTCATGACCAAGACACTGTTTTGGTGGCCAGATGTGATATCTAAGAAGCCGGCTCTGCTCAAGACATTGGGTGACCATGTTCTTAGGTGGAGACAGAGACTATTTGATGTGGTGCCTGCAGGAGCAGAGGACTCCGTGATAAACCTGAGGATCCTGCAAGTCAGACCAGAAAAACCTGAGCTCCTGCCACCCACCCTCGCAGTTGATCTGATCGCGGGGTGTGATAACCGACAGGCGGAAGGAGGAGGAGCGCGCGGGAGGGCTTGGTGTTGTCGAGGATTTCTTTGTTCCCACGGTCAGCTGGGTGCAGATGCGATTGCCACCAAGAAATTTGGATAATTATCACTCTGAGCCTCCTGTAGCTGTGTACAGCCTTCCTCCTCCTGTAGCAGCATCCTGAGAGTGGAGTTTTAGGTGCTATGGGTCTCAATAACTGCGTGATTTGTGAAATTGGGAAAAAAACCGAAGAGTTTATTGGTGATAAAAGTGCTAGTGATCTCTTGCTTTTTCCATTTGTTTATTTTTTTTTTCACAGCAGCAAACTAGATCAGAGGAACAGGGTTTGGAAGTGTTTAATACTTTGGGCAATCAAAGATCTCCTGTCAATTTGAGGCTGGTCTGCAGCGTAGACAAAATGCCGAGAGCCCAGTCCCGGGAGCGGGGAAGGAGCACCAGGGAGGTGTGATGCTCAGAGCCTGAGGCTTGGGAGATGCTGACAATTAAATAATAAAACTATAAACCAAACCTGTCTCCTACCTCCACTCACCGGTTGTTTGAGACCAGTTTAAATGCTGTGAGTTAGTGAGTCCTGCCGCTTTGCTCCACTCAATGTTTGTCTTTTCCCATCCAGTGTGAAAACAGACCCGATCGATTTGCTAATAAAATAAAACCAGCGAGTGGCTGATCACAGTGCTTGAGGATGCACACGGCTGCCGTAGGATGGGGAGGGAAGGGCAGAGGGATGCCTGGTTCCACTGCACGGCTCTTTTCCCCACGTGCATCACCCAGCCAAGGAGCATCCCGCAGCCCCGTGCCTCATTTTCCCTTTTCAGGGAGGAATTGAAATGCCTCATCTCTCTAAAATCCAAATTACACGCTTAACCGCAGCCAGCGCTTTGATTTTTGGTAGAAGTTCAAAATCAATAGAAGCATTTTTAAAACTCCAGAGGGCTGAGTGGTTTTCAATATCCAAGCATGAAACTAATATTGAATTTAAACATCCGATACGATGGTACTTCTCCCAAGCCGATGCTGCCGAGCTCCCCGGGTATCTGTGGCCTCTTCCCTTTGCAAAATGCACTTTTGCTTCAAAACCTGGCACATCCCCCAAAATTCTTTGCTGGGTGACAGACAACCATATTCTCAATGCCCATCAATGTGCTTCACCATGACCCTCTTTTTCTCCCTGTATGGGCTGGAATGGAAAAATAAACCCCAGCCTCTGTCTTAAAATGCAAAGTCAAGTGAAATCTTCTGCTCCTTTTATCTTCATTAGGGGGGCCTTCCGTTCGGCAAATTAAGAGGAGCCAATCAAAATCCCATTTGCAAAACACACATTAACAAATCAGTAACTGTACAAACAGCCATCAAAATCGCTTTTAATGCTTCCCAATTGACGGCGGTGAATGCAGATCATACGGTGCTCAATTGAGTCTAGGAACGAGCCATAATTTCCGCATATTTATGTACCAACAGCTGAATTGCAGCTTTCAGGTTTTAACCCTGTGGCTTTCAAGCCACAATAATCCCAGCTCTGAAAACCCTTTGATTCACCCCAAAGCAACAGTGGTCAAAGCGTCGGGTGAGGAGGAGTGCCAGCCTCGACTTACCCGATAAATCGAAATCACAGTGCTGATGGAAGCAATCCAAGGGCAGAAAGTGTTGGGCAGCAGAGAGGGTTCATCAGCTGGTCCAGGGATGCCAACCACTGACTTGCCCTCCCAGGGGCTTGTCCTTTGGGGATGTACCAGGCGTCTTCAGCCATCCTCTGGCACAAGCTTAGATCAAACAGCATCCAAGCCCAGGCGGACGCACCAAAGGAGTGGATCCCTGCATATATTTTAAGACTAGAATAAATGCCTTTAAATTAAAAAAACACCTGGATGTATCGTTTCTCCACAGCAGAAACATACTGGCTATTCCCCAAAGTGTTTTTTTGCTTCCTTGTACAGATTGACCTAGAATAAAAACCCTATCGATGGTTTTAAATGAAGACACATGCGCTGTCGCGCTTGGTTAGGAGAGCACGCAGAGCATCCTTTAATTGGGAACAGGAAGGTAATCCAAATACCCGAATGCTAACAGACCTCCTCGAGGAAAGGACTACCATAAAAACAAATTTAAAAAAATGGCCAAATTAATGCAGGAAGGCATGGTCTGGCAAAAAACCTGGGGTAAAATTATTTGGGGTGGCCAAGGGATGGACCAAGATGCTGTGATCTCAGCCAGCAGCTTCCTCACGATGGGAAGAGTTTGTCTGCGCAGCTGCACAGCTCCCGGTGGCCTCTTTTATTATCAGCTCCTTGGGGTTTTTTATTATAAATACTGTATATTTAATAATAGGATTAATTTCTTAACTGTAACTCTTCATGAATATTCTGCATCTGTAGGTACCTGCCTGCAGAAGGGCTGGGAATGCAACCCAAAGCTGGGAACACAACCCAAAGCTGGGAACACAACCCAAAACTGGGAACACAACCCAAAGCTGGGAACACAATCCAAAGCCGGGAACACAACCCAAAGCTGGGAACACAACCCAAAACTTGGAACACAACCCAAAGCTGGGAACACAACCCAAAACTGGGAACACAACCCAAAGCTGGGAATGCAACCCAAAGGTGGGAACACAACTTCTCTCTGGCCACAGGATATCCGATTGCTGCAGAATTTTTCTAGTTAAGGGGGAAAAGCCGACTCAGGAGCTCTGTTCCAGGCGGCTGGGAAAGGGGATTTCCACCTCCAAAGGCTTCCTACCGAAACTTGGGGTTTTAAATTCTCCAGCCCCAAAAGGCAAATAAAATATTTTGATTCAAAATTTTGTGTCATCCAAAGGAAAACTCAAGGCACTTTATATCTCATTCCCCAGCTGCTTATTTTCCATAGTGAAAAAAAGACCCCAAATACCATCAAATTGTGTTAAAAAAATCTAGGGAAGTGTTATCAATATTAATTTGGTGAGAAGCCATGATAAAAAAAGAGATATAATAAATGTGATTATGTGCCTTTGCCTCTCTCCTGTCTGCCCGACCTGACCTCCAAGGACCTTCCGCAAAGACGAGCAACACTTTTTGCTCACATATGGAAAAACACGCTATTTCAGAAGCATGTCTGTCTTTCCATATGTTAGTTAACACCCCTCTATAATTACCATAAGTCATCCCAGATGGAAAGAAAACTGGAATTCCCTGAGACCACTGCAGCAGCATTTGGGCGATGCAGGTGCCTTGCACCGAGATCGGTGCATGTGCACCAGCTGAAACTCTGCCTTCTGCATGCTAAATGCAAAACTAGAAAGAAGCTGGCAGAAAATTTTTCTATAAAAGAGGAATTTGATGTGGTGGTTCCATGGCTTTCACCAGGAGGTGAAAGGGACATTAATTTCCTTACCGTACAGGTCGTGCAGCTTTCCCAAAAGCTGCCTTGAATATTTTCTCTAAGTCGCATTTAAAAGCAGCTCCTTGGATTCAACTGGGGTTTGCAAGTTTTGCTTTCGTTGCTGAGAAAAAAAAATTCAAAGAAGAAAATTTGGGGTTTGGGGGGTCAGGGAGCAGCAGTGCGGGGTTTGCGTTAATTAATTAACCCAGGGATTCATTTACCTGCAGTAAGAGCAATTTTTGCAGGAGTGATGAAGAGGCATCCTCACCAACACCATCCCTAACCGGCACAGGAAGGATGTGTCAGGGGGTGAGGGCTGAATACAGCGTGTTTGGCCAAATTCAGGAGATATCTTCAGCATTCTGCCCCAAACATCTCCCGTTTTGCTGCCAAAACCCTATTTACCTACCACCACAGTGGAGCTGAATCCCATCCGCTATGAAAATACATATTTATTAAAAAAAATAAAGGATATTAATATTAATGTCCCCATTCACGTGTGCCATGGGATACAATCAACAATCCTGGTGGTGCTATCACCCCAGAGATCTCCTGCAATTAGGAGGAATATTCCTGCCCCTGTTCCCATTCCTGCCGCTGGGCATGTGTTGCCTGTTGGAGGGGCTCAGCTATTCCGCTTTCTATTCCTTTTGCTGACTGAGGAGCTCTCCAGATGATTTTTTTTTTGCTCCCCCCCCTTTTTCAATTCATGAATAATGTAGTGACGGGCAGAGCGTCTGACCAGAGGTGACAAAGGAGCATCCTCCAGCACGGCGGGAGCAGACAGCATCCCATCAGCTTCCCGCTCCCCATCACCCTGTCAACAGCTTGGGGCTTGGCTGTTTGCAAAGGGTGGGAAAATATAAACTCGGAGCAGCATCCTTGAATATAAAAATCAGCATTAGCTCCTTTCAGGAGCTTTTGCCAAGAAGCAATAGCATCGAAATGATTTTTTTTTTTTCATTTCCCATTTACCCCAGCCCACGGATCAGATTTCTCTCTATAAAACCAATAATGCATTTAGTGAGGTTTGTGGCATTTCTCCCTGTTTTATGGGGTAATAAAATAAAACGGGCCCAGTCTTTAGCTGCTATTAATCAACATGGCACAGCTCAATGACCTGCTGCTGATTTACACCCGGGGAGAATCTGTCCAGACACCCTCCCCCATTGCATCGGCATCATGACAAGTGTGACCTGCTGGGACACCCGGACCCTTTGCACCTTGTACTCCTTTTTTCTAAACTTTGCATTTTTGTTCGCCATCACACCCATTGGATTAGAGAGAGGGCTTCTGATGCCTTGTTTGCTTGCTTTATTTTTTAAGCTGCTTGTGAGGTGGGTTGCACCAACCTTGGTGTTGCCCATCGACGCTGGGGAGGGTCTGTGGAATCCCAGCAGCAGCACACAGCACGCTACTGGCGTGAAAACCTCCCCGAAAGCAGCAGAAATCATCAAAGGAATCTTCTGGAGGGGGTGCATGTCCTCAACAAAGAATATCCCTTTTTTAATTTTCAGCAGGAAAAGTATTTCCATCATTTTGGAGGCAGGTGTCCTGGCACTGGGGGACTGGTGTGGTTGGGATGGAGGTCCTGGGAGCTGCTGTGGTTTGTCCAAGCTGAGGAGATGCATGGCCAAAGCCCCAGCTGAGGATGGCTACAACATTTTCCCAAAGCTTGAGGGTCTTGACCCCTTTCTGCAAGTAAAGAGCGTTGCAGCACGCAGCTGCTTGATTTAATTTCCCGTGTGAGCGGGTCGATGTGGTGAGGGGGAGATCCTCAGTCTGCTTTTAGGTGCTCGATGGTGTGAGCAACCCAACTCCGGAGGGAAAGCCAGAGCAGCCCAGCAGAGGGACGAGCCTATCCCACATCTCAAGGGAAAAAAGGGAATGGTGGGCAGCTCCAAAACTGCTGCTGCTCTTCAGCCCAAGGAGCTGGACTGACAGTATCTGAGACACCCTAGTGCTGGATCCAGAGGGCACTGGGTTGTTTTTTTTTTTTTAAATAGAAAGGGCAACTTAAAAATTCTTAAGGCCACCAATAGTGCTGGTGAAAGAAATGTTTTTATTCACTGTTGGGTGTGTTTCTGACCTAGCACTGCGGTAGGAGTTGTCCCTTTCAAGTCCATCAGGCCAAAATGCCTGATTTTCACCCGCGTTAAAGACGCTTCTAGCCCCGGGGCTCCAAGTGGCCCATTTAAATGCACTGAGGGGGTATTTTGCAGGCCTGGAGATGTGCAAAATGGTCATTTCTGAGATGAGAATCAAATCCGCATCTCAAAGGATTTACAGACCCGGCTGTGCACCATTAAAATAATAGGCTGTAGACCTCAGCAGGTGAAAAAATGGGTATTTCTCTAATAAGAAAAATAATCCCAAATGTCCAAGATGAGATCCCTTGAGACAGAGAGCTGCAGGCAGGCAGGGATGGCATGGGTGAATGGTCTGCACCAGCCACCCAGGTGGTTGTGTCCTTGCCTCCACAGAAGCCACCACGTTCAGACCAGAAGGAACTTGCTGCGGTCCCAGCACAGCAGCGGTAGCCATGGTCCCACCCGGTAACTCCTGCCTCCAGCCCCATCCATCGCGGTGGATGTCGCAGATATATTTTGGGAAAATATCCAGCCTTTGATTAGATGTTCGGTTTCCTGCTCTCTGGCTGATGTAATCCAGGGTGAGCTGAGCTAAATGAGATTTTGAGATGCAGGGGATTAGATTATAGGATATTATATTATTATTGAAATATTATTGCATTATTGACATAGGAGCTGAAAGGTGTAATGAAGGCATCAAACAAACGTGGGCTGGCCAGAGAGGGGCCTGACTGTGCCCGGAGCTAGGCAACCACACTAATTAAAACCGTTACGATGTGGATTAATCAGCATTTAGTAGGGATTGATTTTGTTCACCATGCATCAGTTGAAAGATCTGGTGGGAAGAGCCCCCGGTGCTTCGTCCCAGGCATGGCTCCCATCACTCAGCTACCGGGGAAGTAGATAAATTCAAATAACTGTGCGCTATAACTGCGTTTCCATTAGAAAAATAATTTATGATCAGCAAATAGTCAGGATAATTACCATAGTAAACAACAGCAGTAAATATTTAGCGGGAGCAGGGGCACCCTCCGAGGCATCGGCGCTGCCCACCGCCTGTTGTCCCACCGCGTGGGTGTGTGTTTATGTCAAACACCGCAAAATCAATAGCCATAATCTGTTTTAATGATGCGGCATCTGTTGTTTTGAATTGCAAATCGTTCCTGCCGCACCTGCGCTGCTGATTTTTTTGTTTTCCTTTGAGGCAACTGCTCCCATCACCTTGTTTGACAGCACTTGTGGTTCCCAGGATGCGGTTCCCACTGGTCCCTACTGAAACCAGGGAAGAGCAGCCTTGGAAATTCATTGCTCCATCCAGAGCTCCAGCCAGCTCCTTACACTGATGCATCAAACCTCTAAAAAAACCTACAAAACCACAAGCACCTCCAGCGATGGTCTTGGTAGGGACACCGCTGACTGCTCTGCAGGTAGGCACGTGGGGAGAAGTGGCCCCACATTGGTCATGGATGCTCTCCATCCAGGGAGAACATTTTGACAAAACCAAACCAGACATTTCAGAACAGATTTAAGCAAGTCAAGAGCCCATATCTCCTGCCTGCTCTCCATCGGGGTGGAGCAAGACATCTCCAGACAGTCTCTGGCTGGCCTCTCCCAGCATTTCTCCATGCTGGCGGAGATCATGGAGGAAAATCCTCCACCCAGGGTCTTGTTGGAAGCCTAAGAAGAAATAATCTTGGGATTCCATCACAATCACAGCCCATTGCTCCGGCTCTTGATGAGAAACAGGTTTTACAATATTAGACTTCAAGCGTCACGAGCGAGAAGAAAACCCTCCCATCCATGCTGTTGCACAGACTTTGGAGAGGACGACCAGGAGCCAAGTCAAAATATTAGGAGTTTGGCATGATGTGACGTACTCATGCTGACAGAGTCGTGAGATGGATGCGATGAACAGTGCGTCTGCTCCTGCAGACTAATGAGGCTAACAGCGACACATTCCCCAGGAACCCAGGCACTCAGCGTCAGGGACAGAGGAGACATTCACCTCTGCAGGTCTCCTGTAACCCTACAGAGATGGTGAAGGCTCCCATGAGGTGGAACACCTGTGATGGGACAGGGAGCAAGCCTTAGACTTTATTTTCACGTTACAGCTGCTCAGCAGTTTGGGGGATAGCTGGTGGCACATGGGGGGTGATGCCGCAATGATGGGCAGGAAGCTCCCGGGCATCAAGCTGGTGGGTTGAGCACTGAGTGAGCTGGGAGCGATGGGGTTGTGATGACCAGTGGTAGCTCAGAGACCACACACAGACGGTGTTGTGGGAATTTGTGGGGCAGAGAGGAAGCACCATCTCCAGCCTTGGAGGAGTTCAAGACCCAGATGGATAAAGCAACGTGGTCCAGCCCTGTAGCTGACCCTGCTTAGGGCAGGATGTCCCCTCTGACACGAACTGGGCCACGAAAATGGTTGGAGGGCTGGAGCATCTCCTGGCCAACAACAGGCTAAGAGAGTTGGGGGTGTGCAACCTGGAGAAGAGAAGGCCCTGGGGAGACCTTTGACCACCTTCCGGTGCTGAAAGGGGGCTACAGGAGAGATGGGGGGGCTCTGGATCAGAGGGTGCAGGGACAGGAAGAGGGGGAATGTCTTGAAGCTGAAAGAGGGGAGATTGAGATGAGATCTGGGGAAGAAATGTCTCCCTGTGCGGGGGGTGAGGCAGTGGCCCAGGTTGCCCAGAGAAGCTGTGGATGCCCCATCCCTGGAGGGGTTCAAGGCCAGGCTGGATGAGGCTTTGGGCAACCTGGGCTAGGGGGAGGTGTCCCTGCCCATGGCAGGGGAGTTGGAACTCACTGATCTCCCGGTCCTTGCCCACCTTGGGTCACTTCTGGTTGAGACCCTGTGTTCAAGCAAAACCCTTCCAGGGAGAGGAGGAGGCTGTCTGGAGGAGCGAAGCATGGCACTGGTTTTTCTGCAGATTTTAACCACGGAGGCTCTTTGTGTTGCAGTTATTATTAAGGTTTTTATGAATACCTCAAATACTTCACCGGCCAGAGCTCATGAAGCAAACAATAATATTGACATTTCTCGCTATTTCCCCTAAAACTTTCCAGTTGCTTTAGATAACTAAATATCATTTCCTCCACACTTGCTTGGAGAGCAGACTAAACACTGAGAACCATTATACTGTAAAGTAATAGGAAACAAGAAAGAATAAAAGAAATCCCTCTCTAGAGATCTTTCTGCAGATACCACCATGGAAGAAACGACGTATGGAGCTGGGTGGATATTCGAGGAGGCATCAAGTCTTGCTCTTAGGCAGGGGAAAGCCTTGTCCGCTCTCCCCATTGATGGCTAAGCCACCAGCGCCCACCCATGCACTCCAAGGACGCGCACCCATGCTGCTGTCCCATCAAATGCATATCCTGAGGCTCCAGGTCCGTTGTCACAGCAGGCTGGTCATGAAAGCCTAATGATGCCCAAAAATTCCTTTCCATGGAGCAAGGACGGACACTCTGGAGCACAGGCAGGTACCACCTGCCCTTTGGAAATATTTTTCTTAAATAGCTCGTTGCATCAATCATCTCTTTGTAGCACAGCGTTGACATCTTTCCTTCCCCAAATCCCTCCCAGTGGGTAAAACATGTGCTGGGTTACAGACTAATGGCAATTAAAACGTCTCTCTTATGATTTATAGTTCTCCCATAATGGAAGTAGCAGAAGTGGCTGGGGCACTGGAACCCCCCAGGTACCCGGCAGCGAGCTCTGGTAGCGACATCAGGGGAAACGGGCGAAACAGATGAAGCAGTCCTGTGCTTGGCCGACTCCGAAGAAAAAGAAAATGGTAATAAACTTCAGAAAAAAATACATCTAGGGAAGTAAAGGAGGAAAACTTTTGGCTTTTCCCTTTCCTCTCCAAAAGAGAGAGTGTTTTTATCCGGACACAGAGGGGATCTGCTCGGACACAAAGGAAGGATGCAGCCATCGAGGAGGAGATAATCACCCGCTAATCACCCATCACAGAAACCTGGGCTGAGACGGACTCTCCCTGTTACCCAGACAAAAGCAGGGGATTATGAAAAAGCATCAGTTTACTCAGCGGAAATCCCTTTTATCCAAATAGTAATTGAAGGGCAAGAAATGAGACACAAACCTAGCTGGGAACCGACTTTTAATGGAGATAACACCAGCACGATGCCTGGAGACTGGCTCTCCAAGCACTTCTAGGTGGGCTCTGGTTCAGTCAAGGGCAGAAAACCAGGGAAACCATCCCTTGGCCAGAGGGAACTTGGTCCATCAGAAGGGAAACATTTCAAAACTCAGTATATTTTTCTGATAATACAAAAAAAAAAAAATTGCACCCAAGCCAACTACTATCCATTTTGCTGGGACAGAGTCCAAAAGCTGCCAGCAGTTAGACCAGAGTGAGCAATTAGTCCATTACCAACCAGCCGTTGTCCCAGGGGAGCGCCAGTGTCCCCATGTTTGTGGTCCAAGGATGAGAGCATGAGTCCCCGCATCCCTGGGGCAGCCAGCGTCCCTGCACACCGTCTAAAACCATGGGAAGGGACTTTTCTGAGCTGTCACTATTCATCACCTTGCTGGGACAGGTCACTTTAGGTTGGTTTTGCTTGTATTTAATTTGCAGAGAAAAAAAAATCAAAGGAAAAGCAGAAAATATAGGGTAATGTAATCAGGTCTTATGTCTGATGATATTATTATATCTGATTTTATTATTATTATATTGTGGTGTTGGCACAGCGACTTGTTCAGCTGTGACATTGTTCTGCACAAATATAGAGGCTGAGGAAGTGTTGCCCTTGGCCACAGTGTTAAATATTTCCCTGTCAGAAATGGGAAAAAGAACAGAGTAAAAGTCCAGAAAACAGTTTCCAGCCAGAGAGTTGATTTTATTTGTTGCCAATTCATATAGGCTTCTCAGCACGGCTTCAAATATTGGGGAAAAGAAGGATCTGGGCAATTCAAGGTTTTGCTGTGGGGTGTGCTGCCTTGTGAGCATCCCTGCCCTGCAGCCGGAGGGAAGGATGGATTTCAGGATCCCAATTCAGTGATCTGCAGCTGGCAGCTAGGCAGATAACCTGGCAGGCTGATGTTTACGTTTGCATGTCCTAAATCCCTGCTTAATTATCAACTCAAGTGCCGGAAGCATCTGTCAATATGTCTTTCTAATATATTCCTTTTTTTTTTTTCCTGGGCACTTGGAAGAACAGATCCCAGCTGCCAGCATTCCATTGCCTTCGCTGGACCTCTCCTCCAACTCCAGCTTCTGCAAGAACCATTGTATCAATCAGAGACGGATGTTCACTTCTTTCTCTTATATCCGTGATGATAAAGCAAAATTAATACATACCCCTATTAATTTTCCTTTATCGTTATTATAGAGCTGGGTGCGCTTGTGCAGCAGGCAGATGGACCCCAAGGGATTTCTGTATGCGTACGTATGGTATATGTTATTTCCCGTATTGATCAGAAACAGCCTGCTACGGACACCAGCCTTTTAAAACAGACTATTTCGCCTTATTTCCCAAGTGGCCAGCCCACTGAAGTAAATAGAAAAGCTTTTACTGATTTAAATAAGCTGGGCTCTGCCCTCCAGGGAGGGGAGGGTGACCCAGGAGGGGACAAAGCTCTTTACAGCACAGTACCAGCTCCTTCTGAAGTAAAAAAAAAAAAACCAAAAAAACCAAAAAACAACTAACAAACCCCACACATCCCAACAGTTACAGTTGCGTTAAAGCCCAATACGAAATTTTCCAACCTGGGGATCCCATTTCCACCCTCCGTGGGATTTAACGGCCGTGACGCCCCTCACTAGGGACCCACATTCTCCTGCCCATGCCACTTGTGGTTTAATTCATGCCCAGAGTCTTATTTTTCCTCGCAAGAGAAGGCTTCAGCCACCTCTTGTTCCCTGTGATACATGGCCTTGGGAAGTGCTGAAAGGAGCTGGATTTAGGTTAATCAGAAAACTTGCACTGCAACTTTTAAATTGAAAAATGCCCTTTTTCTGGCAAGCTCAAAAGACTAAAAAAATATACATTTTCTGAGAAAATGATTATGTAACAACTGGTCTCCACTATCATACAATAATATAAAGCAATAGACAAAGTATCAAACCCCAGGCTTCAAATGATATTTAATATTTTTGCCCAAACCCGAGTTTTCTGAGAATTTCAGCTGGAAAAATTTCCCCTGCAAAAAATTTCCTCAATATCACTGAGAAGTTATTTATATTGATGTTGTGGTTCAGAGCTTCATCTGCCAGCCTGCAACATCCAGGATTTCTAGAGCTAGGGCTCTGAATGCTCCCTGTCCCTGAGGTCATACACAGAAATAGACTTTTGCATCTCTATTGCTTTTTTCCTGGTTTTATTTAAATGCCTGTAGAGTTCTGAAGAATCTCTAGAGGTGTAAGAACACGGCCAAGGGTGAGGAACATGCCATGGGATGGAGAGATGTGACCATCTATGTGCCACGCTCCTGGGCTGAAGGGAAGGGGAAGTGGGAAAAAAGAGGATGAAGGCAGGAAAAAAAAAAATAAAAAACAAAAAAAACAAAAAAAAACAAAAAAAAAAAAAAAAAGGGAAAAAAAAAATAGAGATTGCCCATGGAGTGATAAGATTGAACCTCAGGGGACAGTTTGTGGCTCTTCGCAGCTATTCCATCCTAGGACTTTACACCACCTCAACCCCCAGGCAATGCTCCAGCAGTGGGGTGCTGCCCCAATCAGCATATCTAATTGACATCAGGGCTTCCTGAGGAAGCCTTCAGTGAAAGCAGACCCCACCTGGTGACTTTCAGAGCCTGTGCCTCACTGGTGCTCAGCCCAGAATGCACCTATCCTGCCCACAGCCATGGCACCCTGTTAAATAGGTTGAGACCCCCTCTGTTCCTGGGGAATTCAGATTGAAAGCACCTGAGGCTGTTTTACAGCATGTTCTAGGTTAGAGCATTTGCATCGGATCACAGAGAATTGGGCTTCTCAGTCCAAGGTGGTTTAAACTCCTGGTAGCCAGGCTGTTGACTTCTAAAGGTGAGAAACTGCGGAAGAAAGGGTGCTGGTTGAGTTTTGCCCCTGGTGAACAGAAAGCAGCTTTAGGTCAGGATGCTTTGCCAGGAGCAGGTAAGTTCTGTGCCCAGCAGAGGCTTTTTATATTGTATTTTAAATAGCTAGGGGAAAATATGAGTACAAATTCCACAGGAGAAAGGATTTGAACCTAGAGCTTTCCCCCTCCTAACTTAATTACTTCTTTCTTTCCAGCAGAATGAATTTCAGTTTCTTCTCTATATGAAAAATTTTGCGATGTCAACTTCAAATGATTCCAAAGAATTGTACATTGTGAAGGAGTTACTTGTTAGCACAAAATGAAACAGAATTTCTCTGCTCTGTCCTAAAAAAGGGCTGGGCTTGCCCCGCAGACAGAGGCTGCGTGGTGCCGGAGGGTGGGAGCCCCTGAGCCGTGAGTTGCAAACAGCTGGGATGCTTCTAGGGAGAAGACCTGCAGTAAGTGTTGTCTGACCTCTGAACCTGAATTTTCAAGGTGCTGACAGACCTTTGCAGCCATTCCTTTTCAAGAAAGAAGTAAATCAGTGTAAAAAAATCAAATCCTGCCAGCCGCGGTCGGGCTGTACATGTCCGTGCACATGTTTGCTCCAATCCTTCCAGCTCCCTCGGATCTCCTGGTGTTTGCAAAGCTTTTGCAGGCGGCTTTGAGGGCTCTGGCAGCCGTGGGGGGCTGTTCTGCCGCTGACGGAGCGTCTCGCTGGCCCAGCCGGCTGCCGACGGATGCTCTGAGCCCTTTTGGACCAAACCAAAGAGTTGGCAGCATGCGGCTCCAACCCAGCCCCCTGCTTGGGTCCCATCCGGATGTGTGGGGAGAGGCAGGCGAGTTTCACTTTTACATCCCAAAATTCGACCTTGCATGCAGCAAGCCCTGAAAAATCTTGATTATGTAAAAATGTTGCGGAAAAACAATTTAAACCAGCTTGGCTAGAGCTAGTTAATTAATATGGTAAGAAGTCAAGGCAAGGGAATTAGCGTTGGCTTTGGGATAACACTTTAAAAGTGCTGGTGCAGTGATAAATCTTAAATTTCCTACAGCAGTAAAAATGAATCCATTGCCCTCTCAGTGGCCATGGATGGGATGCTGCAGCCTCGTGCTGCCTTCCCTTGACACGGGACATTTTGCTGTCCCCAGCCTGGCATTGCTCTTTCAGACCCGGGCTGCTGAAGGAGACACTTGGGTCCATCACAAACTGTCAGGGAGTTGTAAATCACTGCTGATAGGGCTGTAGGATCTCAGCTTCTGAGTCACTTGAGAATTTAGTCCCAGAGAATATTTCCCAGAATTCACCTTTTAAAAACCTGAAGGACACGTCTGTAGCATCAGGTCCTGAGGATGACAGCAGAGAGCTGGCAAGGGTAGAGGTAAAAAGTGGAGCTGCTTGTTTTTCCCAAAGCTCGCCTGGTGCTTTTGATAGTATAGAGCTCCATGGTACTGCTATGAGACGGGGGAAATAGATACCGCCTGCATTCGTTTCAGTTGCTCTTTAATTATCCACTACACAACCTAAATTACACATTCCTTTTTCTTCTCTTCTTCGGTTGCTTCCAAAATTGAGTGCTGAACCAGACAACTGATTGAATTCATTTGGTTCATTGTGTTTTTATGAGAGTGGGTCTGTAGGTTCTGGAGCTTTTTGTGATAAAGACTTTTGCGTGATGTCAGGATGGGAGTATTGAGATCATCCTGTTGGTGTGGGTGCTGGCTGCAGCATGCTGGCAGCTTGAGGGTTAATGTTCCATTGCCACTGTGCTGTAAGTGTGATATTCAGCAGCTGTGTCAGTTCCTGAGTTATTTGGGATTTGTCTTATACAGAGAAATACAACGCTAAACTGGAACCCTGTGTTTTTGATGCCATCTGCTGTGGTTGGGAAACACCTTGAGTCACTGTCATGGTTTTGATCCTGTCTGAGAGTCAAACATCACACAG